>PVKZ01000080.1:1573427-1864872 GCA_004027375.1 Macroglossus sobrinus | reverse complement strand
TTTTTTTCTTTTCTTTCCTTTCCTTTCCTTTCCTTTCCTTTCCTTTCCTTTCCTTTCCTTTCCTTTCCTTTCCTTTCCTTTCCTTTCCTTTCCTTTCCTTTCCTTTCCTTTCCTTTCCTTTCCTTTCCTTTCCTTTCCTTTCCTTTCCTTTCCTTTCCTTTCCTTTCCTTTCCTTTCCTTTCCTTTCCTTTCCTTTCCTTTCTCCTTTCCTTTCTTCCTACCCTCTGTTTTTGTTCAGTAAAGCAGCCACTGCCAGAACAATTTAAAACAGCAGAATTATACAAATGGAAATGCTGAGATAAAATTTGACTCTTTAAAAATATGTATTAATTAGATATCAATCATGGCATCTTGTGTATTATGCCCTATTTTGAATGTGGGGAAAAGGGTGACTCTGTTTGGCATGCCCTCCTTATGTCCCATTAGTGTAAATATACAGATTACATTTCCATTATTTTGGCAGTAGCAGCTGCTGCTTCTACTACTGCTACAAGTAGCTACTAGCACCTCTGCTCTGCCTTTCTTGGTAGAAAGTCAGTTGGGTAAATTGCCAACTCCAGAGATGATTTCTACAGTAATAGGATGCCCAGGGCCATGGAATTACACATAGGATCATCACTTCTGTCTCAACTGAACAACTGTGATAACTACAGTAAAATAAAGCCTTTATAATTAAATGTTTAAAAACAGAGCCAAGCGGAAAAAGGGAGGAGGTGGGAAATCTCCCTAAAGAATGAAATTCTAATCGCATAACATAGTTTCCTTACTTCTAGCAATCTGTTTGTTACAAGACAAGAAAGTAATTCCCACTTTATTCTTTTTCTATTTGAAAATATCTTTCTAATGATGTGTTTGAGTATACCAAGCCTTGGTTTAAACTCCGGATTTAAACCCAAATGGGGTTTAGCTCCATTTCAGATGCATCCGCTCATGGCATCATATGACTACAGTTAGCCCCCCAAAATGGTAACCTTTCTAAACAGATATTTTTCTAGTCTCCTCTTGAAGACCTGCAGGATTTGAGATTCTATAACCTCCCTCAGTGTTATATTCCAGTGTCACATGATCTTGGGACACAATGTATTTGTTCTATCTTACAGAAGTACCTGTGTCCTCTTCTTTGTTTCTCTGAGAAATAGAAAACAATGACTTTAGCATACCGGACCTTAAAATCTTCATCTTTTCTCTAAAATGAGGAAGACTGACAAGATGATCTACAAAAACCCCTCTGTCTCAAAGATTCTGATATCTGTGCATTGACATTTGGCTTCTCTTAAAACACAAATGATTCTTTATGTGAAGACAAAGTCCTGACATGCAGAAGGTGTCTTTAATGTTTGTTGAATGAATACATGAACAAAGATATACATGCCCCTTCTAAACCCTGGAATTAAATTTCCCTCATTTTTTTTTCACTTGATTAACTTTTCATTATAGAAATTAGGAAGGAAAAGATGCAGACTGGAAAGAAAAATGGTCTTCCACACCATGTCAGTTAATTATATAAACTGGAACAAAATACTTAACCACTCTGCGGCTTAGTTTTTTTTTTTTTTTTTGTAACATGGACAAACTAAGCAAGTTGACAAAAATGCTACAAAATTGTATCCCTTTCTATAAAGTAGTTACTTCATTCTTTTTAAAGCAGAGTGTTGCAGAGACAGCTGTTTGCTTATCCCAATCTGCATCCTTCCCTCCCTTCCTTCTAGTGACAATACCCCAATTTTAGGCTGTCCCAGCTAAGGACAACATTTTCTAGCTTCTCTTGCAGTTAAATATAGCCATATGAAAAGGTTCTTCCAATAAAAACATTCTTCCTTTGTTGGAGAAATAAACTTCTATCTTGTTTAAGCTATTATTCTTGGGTACTTTCTATTATATACATCCAGGCCCCAAAGATAACTTCAAATGGACAAAATAGGTAATAAACATTAATTCCAACTAATGAGTTATTAGTAAATATTCCTTAACCACTTATATATTATGTTTCCTTTCATCCCTATTATTGTGTTGACTTTGACTGCAGTAAAACTGCATCTGGTTCACACTTAACTCATAATACTTATATCTTCTATTTAGTGTTCTTAACTAGTTTATATTTAGTATCATGTTCATTTTATTCTCTTCTCCAATAGATGAAGGACATTTCCATCTGAATGTTTTTACAGTTATTAATAATATTACTAATTCATAACAATTTAGAAATGTAGTAGAGTTTAATGACCAAGAACTTGTAGTTTGAAGGCCTAGATCAAACCTGGTACTAGTACTTATTAGTTGTGTGATCTTGAACAAGTAATTTAACCTCTCTGAGTCTCTGTTTTATCCACAACAGATGAGGGTAATAATAATCCTGCCTTACCATGTTATTGGAATGTAGTGAGAATCAAGTAGGAGAGTATATTTTGAGTACTTTATAAGAGACAAAGCACCATAAAAATATTGACTGTTGTGAATAACATTAGAATCTTCACATTTAGGAGGCACATTCTAAGTTTCTTTATATGGATAGATGTTGTATAGCATTATGAGAAGGATATTTTAAAGATTCCAATGTATAGTAATTTCTAATGTCTTCTATTATTCTTTTTGAGGATAGAGGAAATATTCAATTAGAGACTTTTCTCTAAAATATCAATGTATCAGAATAATGATCATGGTATATGATTTTTTCCCCTTAGGTTCAGAAGAAATATTTAAGATTTTGAATTCTAAACAATAAGTCTGAGGATCTTTGTACTCTTAACTCTCTCCCTCTCTTGTTCCCCATCCCATACTGGTATGGATAAGTGGAATCTGAGTACATTGCCCTTGAAGAGCATGGCAGAAAAGTCAAAGTCACTCTGTTATAGCTTGACAATCATTTGGGACACAACTAAAAGTGTCAGTGAAAATCGAGGTAACTTATATCTGTTACTTCCTCATTGTCCAGGTAGACAATCATAGCAAGAATTATTCAAGCTCAATTTTCTCTTCAAAAGCTGTATTGATTACTGCATAATGTTTTCTGCTGGTCCAAGGGTCTTATGTTAACTCCCCAAATGAACTTGGAACACTTATTTGAACTCAGTTAAAAAAGCAGCTTGGATAATGAATATGCTTCGGTGGAAGAAATGAACTTAAAATCAAATATATTTATCTTGCATATTATGATTTTACTGAATCTGGTGCACTTGTGTGTCCTTTTAGGGTAACCACATTACAGTTTGCTGGGGACAGTCTTAGTTTATGTCTGCTGTCTCAGCATAATTATTAATACTGTCCCTTTTACTTTCTAGAATACTATGGTTGGGATGACAAATTATAAGCTTACTCTATTTTAGAGGCATTTTATTGTACTGGTTTAATAACATAGGATGCCTTTATAAGTTCTAGGCAAGGACGATTCTTTTTGAACAATATACCCCGTGTGGAGCCTTTAAAACAACATCTCTTAATAATCCATGTTTTCTTGAGACCCATGAACAAGAATGATTGATCCTCTTGAGAAAGAAAGGCTCAAAAAGATCACTGCCTCTGAACACCTACATGAAGCATTAACAAACATTTTGTAAAGGACCAGATGATAAATATTTCGGTATTTACGGGCCATATGATCTCTGTCTCAACTACTCAACTGTGCTTTCATAGCATGAAAACAGCTTGATGATATGTAAACGAATGGGCATGACCATATTCCAACAAAACTGTATCTACAAAAATAGGATGATAGCAGGATTTGGTTTGCGGGCCATAGTGTGCCAACCCCCTAGCTAGTGTTTCAATATTTTCTCTTGATAACTGACTAAAGAAATCCATATTTTTTAGATTTCTTTTTAAATGTTAAAAAAAGCAATTGGCCCTAGTTGGATTGTAACTATTATCATGGACAGACACTCCTGTTTTTTACAAAGCTCTTAATCTTTCTGTTACTGACACATCTTGTTCAATCCAATGAGTCACAGTCCATTTGCAACATAAACATATACAAATCTAAACATAAATATATAAAGAATATGCTCTCTCTTTAAATAAGTCAACACAAATGTGTGTCTGTAAAGTGCTCTGGAATTGACAGGCAGATAGATTTTATTGTTTAAGCGTTTTAAAAATGGTTTTGTTTATAACAATATTACAAAAAGTTTCAAGAAACATTTTGTTTTATTTTATATCTCCTTACGTGGACAAGGGTACAAATCTACCTTTGAGAGACACATCTGAAATGCATAGATAAATAAGCTTGCATAGAGGAATTAGAGAGGGGGAGAAGTGAAAATATGCCTCTGGTTAAAATACAAGATTTTGGCCATTGCCCTTTAAATTGAAACAGAAGGAAAGACATAAAGGAAAGCTTTGAATAAAATTAAGTAAATGCTCAAAGTACACTCAGAAACACATCAAAGCACTGGATTGTTTTCTTGCTATGTTGAGAAGTGTGAGAATATGGTATAGTGCACAATGGATATGTGTGTGTGTCTGAACGGAAATTAAAATTACGCAGCAGCAAAATGTTAAGATCAAGATATTGGACATATTAAGCAAAGAAATGTATTCAGTCAATGTAAATAGACAAAGTGTAACATGCTCTAAATGATGATGAGTTGGTGAATTCTTTGCTGTCTGACCTCAAATATCAAGCCCAAATCAGAAACGAGTGGACTGTCTCTCCTGGAGAGGTAGACACTAGTTGCAGCCTGGGGAAAGAGGAAACATAAAAGCAGATCTAGATTTGCCTTGCAATGACAGCTGCATATTAATCTAAAGAATTTCTAAAATATCAAAAAGACATTTTTCAGCAAAATACACCCCTAGAGCCTCAATCATAAAGCAGGGGAATAAACTTGAAACAGGATTGATTTCATCTTAAAGGGAATATTTCTTTGAAATGCTACCAACTGTAGTTGTCTTATTTGGTTTTCAATCCTATAACAAAATTGTGCCATATTGTGTCAAATAAGAAGATAATATAACAGCTTTAAACAAATTTTGTAATTATGGGATCAATCAGAAGTGCATTAAATTTGTGTGAATTTGGGAAGTTATACCATTGAATACTAAGTAGCTCTAAATATCAACCTTCATTTTTCACTTCAGTTGCAAGGCCTTGACTCTTAAAGTGCTAGATTTGCCTAACAGAAGATAAGGACTAGAAAGATACTTTTAAATTTTAGTTTTTTGGTATTCTCTTTAGAAAGTGCCAGGCACTGACCTGGCAGAGGCTGAAGATATTTAGGTGTGACAGAGATATCTGTGGTCTAATGCGTCTTTTGACAGACCCTAAGCACAGGGCTAACCCTTGGGTATATTCAGTTTTCACTGGGACGTAGTTCCCAGACTCATGAAAAACTTGGTTTCTTGTGTTAAGGGAAAAGTAAACAATTGGATCCAAATTGTTTTGATTTTTTTACAAAATTATCTTTCTAGCATTTGGAGAGGGAAAGAGATGAATAGGTTAGAAGGGCATTATAGTTGTCAGAGGTCTAAGTTTCAAGGCCTAGCCCAGTTTTTACTAATTTGAGCAAGGCATTTCCTTCTTTAGACTTCAGTTTCTTCATCTACAAAGTGGGGGAAATCTTAGTAACTCTTTACTATGTTGTCAGGAGAATTATCTAAGATAATGCATGCAAAGTTCATAGACCTAAATCAGACACGCAATAATAGATCAATATAATATAGCTGTTGATAAAGCCCCCAAAGTCAGAATTAACTAAAACCATATGGGTTTCTAAGTAAGTTTGGTAAGAAGTATGAGAGATATTTTCTTTAAGGAGGTTTTATTTTATCAACACCAACAGTAGAATTGACAATCTTGACTGAATTTTGGAAGGCAGGAGATACAAGCATGAAGAATTGGATGACTCCACACTCTTCTTTCCAGAACTATTTTTGTCACCAGGCTGTTGTATTCTAAATATTTTTACTGTAGTCTTTTGGTATAAATTGGCTATGTGTTCAAGTTTTCAATGTACAAGTTTAGAAAGTAGTATAACATCAATATATTTTTTTCCTCCCTGTGGTATCCTGTTTCCATAGAAAAAAAGTAAATTTTAGAGCTTTCTATTTCTGTTTATTAAAAAAGTGCCCTGCATGCAAAGTCCCCAGAAAAGTGATAATTTATCCTTTCTCTCTTAGGAAAGACTTGATTCATCTTAAACAAACCTCTTTAATGAATGTGCTATAGTATAAAGTAAATTGTCCATGCCATTTATCACATGAATGTTACATGAATCTTGGGGAATAAATAAGTTACTCAAAAATACCCAGGTAAATGCAGGGAGAGGTGAGAGTAAGACACCTGAGAGGGCCGAGCCTTCACTGGGAGTGTCACATTTTACTCTGAGGACTTTACGTAGCCTTACATCAGTCTTACGAGGCACATACCCTCACGTTATGGCAGGAGACACTGAGACTCAGAGACATTGAGTAATCAGCACAAGTTCACAAAATTACCAAGTGGTAGACTGGGGTGTGGAACCCAAAGTTTACATTTCTTCTACACGAGTCAAGTGCCCATTGATAAATATTTCTTTTTGCAAAATAACAGTGTCTAAGATTGATTCTCTCCCTTGAGCTCCGCTAGAAAAGCTGTGCTCCTACTGTGCCTTAAGGAGCAGTGAGAACAGAAGACAAGAGCTTCTCCATAGCAATGTTCTCAAAGCATGGTCTCCAGACTGGCAGCATCAGCATCTTATGGGAACTTGTTGGAAGTGCAAGTTCTAGGGCCCCATCTCAGACTTACTGAATCAGAAACTCTGGGGTGAAGAGAGCAGGCTATATTTTAACAGGCCCCTCCAGGGGATTCTGTTGGGTGCTAAATTTTGAGAATCACTATTCTATAGCTCTAGACTTCCCACCTTTAAAGTAAAAGGTGCAAGCTGCATACCTACTGTTTGCTCTGCCTTTTCAATCAATGGCCAACAATTGAGAGGAGAAGAATCCTGAGTAATGTTGAAAATACTTCCATGTAGAATCCAACATTAGCTTTTGGCTTCACCGAAAAGTAGTACAACAGCCACTCTGACCATTTCTGACAACAGCATGGAAGCCTTTTAATTAGCCCACGCTGGAGGAAATAGATGTGCTCATTAAGTAATTGCTCTGATTATCAGTGGGCTTGGGCGTGCACTGTGTTCTGATGCTTTTGTTAGGAGTGAGCAGTGCTACCAAACTGAAGCCTTCTTATAGAGAGTGTTAACATAAAAAGACTCCAACAAGCCATGTGGGGGAGAGGAAGGTAGAGTTGATGGCAGGAATAGCCAAACACAAAGACACATGCACAAAAACACTCACAGTTCACACTGTGAGGACTGATCTATGGCTTGTATCCCAGGAATGTGAGCATTAATATTCCTGATACTCCCTGAAAGTTTCAAGAAAATGTCAAATCCTGGTGTTTTCCTCTAAGTTCCCATTGCACAGGGTTAAATGTCTGCATTCTACTGAAGGCACTGCAGCCCACTGAAAAGATGTAGAGACTCAGAAGACAAGGGTATAAGAAACTGAAGTGAATACTGTTTATCAGGATGTCCCAACTATGGACATCTAATCCCAGCACACATTCAGTTTTGGTAATGAGCCTGAGTAATGGTGCATACTCAGAGTTCGAAAGAAACTCTGAGACTGTCTTCTCCAACTGCCTCCCTAACCCAAGAACCCTTTCAGTAATGGCTCTGTCCCAGCATCATTCAGTATCATTTTTCTGAAGCCACACAGATTGTTAACTGAGCCCAGGCCACTGCAGCTACACACAGAAAGGGGTTCTAGACCCAAGCCACAGAGGACAGTTCCATGGATTAGGGTCCCCAAAAGCACCCTAGTAGGAAAAGGAGGAAACAGGCCACAACTAAGTAGCTAGACTTTCTGACCTTTAATTCAAATTTCCAAGAATAAAAATTAAATTGGTGTAGATCAATCAAATTTCCTTGGATGAGGTACCTACTCCTGGCCCAAAGGCAGTCTCATCAGGCAGTGGGCCAAAGGAAGAGCAGATTCTCTGGGTGACATGGGATGATGGAGTGACAGTGAAACACCAGATACTGCAGTGAATTGAACTTAGATGTTGGCACATCAGTTTCCTCAATGAGATCATGAGCATCATCACAATATCTTATTTATCTCACTAAAACCACTTCCTAAATGAATCTCAACCTGTTTGATTATAAAAATGAATCAATGTAATTTTTCAAAAAAAATAGCTTTAGATTTTAGGGTAAAAACAATATTTCAAATTTCCTCCTTTCAGGCTCATGGTAGAATTTCACTTCCTAACCTGATGAAGTTAGATGTGGCCATGTGACTTCTTTGGCCAATAAAATGTGAGCAAAAATAAAGGTCATATCTGGGCAGAAGCCTTTAAGAGCCAATGTATGTTTCTACTTAGCCTTGCCCCCTGACATAGGACTGTGGAAACATAACTCAAAATGATGCAACATCAAACAAGTAGCATAAAAGTATATTGAATATCTGTTACTAAGATACTGAGATTTGGAGGTTGTTTGTGTTAAAGAGAAATTTTGCACCAGACATTAATTTAAAATGGCGAGACATATTTAACCGTCACTACTGCAAAGGAGAGAGACTTCAGTATAAAACTGTGCTTGACTCCAAATGCAGCAAAGGCAACTCTAGACAATAAGCAGAGTGAAGGGGTCAGTGGATGGGAAACTACTAAGAGGGACTTCATTAGATATCAAGGATGGGGAAATTCTTAATAAACTGGCTTAGTAGGATGCTTTTCTAAAACTGGTCAAGACAGGTCAAGGTTTAGGTCTGGTTGAGAGGAGGACTCAGAGGAACTTGTCAAGGAAGAAAATCTTTGTCATTTGTTATCACTGCCTAGACAATATATTTTTTTTTCCTTTTGGAACCTGTAGTAGTTGCAAGAACTGTTGTTACAAAATACCACAGGCTGGGTGGCTTAAGCAGCAAAAATTTGATTTCTTATAGTTCTGGAAGCCAGAAGCCCAAGATCAAGTTATTAGCAGGTTTGGTTTCTCCCAAAGCCTCTCTCCTTGGCCTGCAGACAGCAACCTTCATGCTGTGTCCTCCCACGGCTTCTCCTCTGTGCTTGTGCACCCTGGTGTCTCTCTGTGTATCCAAGTTCTCTTTGCTCATAAGGATACCAGTCAGATGGGATTAGAGCCCATCACAGTTTAAATTTAATTATCTTTTTACAGACCTTATCTCTAAATACCATCATATTCTGAGCTACTGGAATTTGGGGCTTCAACATATGAATTTGCAGGGGACACAATTCAGCACATAATAAGCCTCAGTTTTGTTCTCTTTTGTTTTCCTACTCTGGCCCTACTTCTGCTCTCGCTAGCCCCCAGAATGTGTTGAATACTTTTCCTGCTTGTGCCAGTCAAATAAAGGCAGGGCCTTTTTTTGAGCAGGTCTTACCAGTGCCAAGGACCATACAACTCCTACTTCCCTTGTTCCAAACTCTATTTTTCCATTGATGTTAGTTTAACACCTATGTCACTCAACTGGCCCTTCAAGACCCTAGAACTCCTTTGGAGTGAATTTGCTGTTAAGTTAAATCTCCCTCACTCTAACTTTATTCAGTTAATTTTCTGAACCCAAATGCAGTACAGTTGTTTATGATTATAAAATACATATTTATTACATTTTCAACTTCTCGTTTGTGGCTTCAAGAGCTTTTGTATCTCACTGCGGTCATCCTGTATCCTTGCTAGTCCTCTCAGTTGTATGTCCACTGCTAGTTTCATGGGTATGCCTTCTCCACCTTTATCTAAGTTGTTGGGAGACATGTTTAACAGGAAAGGTCCAGCAGAGCTCTAGGTTACTCTTGGACAGCCCTATGTAAGTTGACATCTGCTCATTATTTCAGGTGCGCAATAGAATATTGATGAATTCACCACACTGCCCAGTATCCAGCTGACATCTGTCATCAGGGTTTCTTTTTTCATTAGGTCAAAGAAGCTGATATTCCCCATCCTCTCTTTTTCTTGGGCTATTGTGTCTTGGCTCACTAGGACTCAGGCCACGTCTTCTAGTCTGCTGGAGGTTTGATTTCTCTGTTGGCTCTGACTTAAGGACTCCATATGTTCTGGATCCTGGCTGCTCAGCAATCACTCAACTGGATCTGCCCAAGCAGAGTTTGCCTAAGGGGAACCCGAATAGGACACCCCTGGGTAACCCTAAAGCTCTGATAAGCCTCAGTTCTGACAGTAAGCTGAGCATTCTGAAGGGATTTCCCTTCCCCAGGGGTCCTTGGCACTGTATTGTGGCCATTCTCAAATCCACATAAATAGAATAAAAACAGTCTCAATTTAATCTGCTGCTCCAGTCCCTGCGAGGACACAGCTGGTAAGGGTATGCCGGCTCTATTCACAAGCCAGTCTCTTCTCTCCAGCCTTGCAATAATTTTGTTGTCTTTGTTATTCTATATCCTGCGGTGACTTCCCTGAGTGCAGTGAGTGATTAATTTAGCTGGTGTCACAGGCTACAACATGTTGATATAAAGGGAAAAAGAAAGAGAAAAAGGGAAGTAGGGAAGGGGTGAAAGGCTGCGTTGGCAAACGTGCACAGGACCCAGGCTCCAGCCCTTGTACAAAACACTTCGTTGGCCAAAGTGACCCCATGACATTGTTTTTGTGAACATGAATATGAACTTCTGAATGGTCGAGTTCCAAAATTCAAAGCCCGAAACACTTTCCCGGCTTTCTCACTTCCCCCACTGCCTCTGAAACATCAATAGCTTCAGGAAATAATGAAAAACAAATCAGAAATAAAATCAGAACTCAAAAACCCATGGTTCTTTATGTTAAAAAAAAAAGGGGGGGGCTTCTACTGTTCAAATGACAGTTACAACAGAAGATCTTATTTGAAAACAAACTCTGGGTCTTTTTGCAGTTTTGATGCCTAATTTAACTCTCTATTTTTTCTTGGCTCATGAAACTAAGAAGGGCTAATGTCACCATGGATTTTTGAGACATTTTATTGTTCACCAGTTCTAGGTGGAAGGTTGTCTGCACATATAGTTGTCAATATTGGTAAAGGAGTTCTAAGTAATAATTGTATATATACCCCACATAAGGTAGTTGTCTTTTTTTTTTTAATACCATGGAAAGAGTTTTAATTTTATAATGGCTAAACCTCTGAGTGATTCTGCGAATCATGGAAAGCCTTTCTGTCATACAGTTTTTGTCCTCTGAACCCAAACCCTTCAATCACCATTTTGGAACCTGGTCTTCAAATATTGGATTAAGATGCATCTAAAGAAAATAATATTTTTTTCACATTAAGCCTAGATTTTGATGTTTTTATCCCTAAAATAATTTTAAAGAGACAGCTGTAATAATTTTTATTAAAAAATATACAACTTCATTGAAGAAAATATAAAAAATATCTTCTAAAAAGTCACCCTAAATCCCATCATGCAGAGATTACCACTGCTAACATATCTGAGCTAAGATCACAAACACATGTATGCAGATGTATATTTCCAAATTTCATTCTAAAAATGAAATAATGCTGTTCATATTAGTTTGTGACCAATATTTCTCTTCTTAATAAATTGTAAGCATCTTTTCATGACATTCAATTTTTCTACATTATTTTCAGTATCTCCACATGATGCCTTTAATTGGTGGGTGGGGTAAAATGACACATACTCTGCTTTAATTTTAAAAGTATGAGAGAAAGTAAAAATTACCTAAAATTTTCCCATTTAAGAAAAATTACTTTAAAATGTTCATTCAAGTAACCTTTCTGAGGCTCTCTGTACAATATTTTGTGTTCTTCATGGTGTTTATAATCTGCTTTTACAGTGAAGGAAAAACTTGCATGTTCATACATATACATATATAGATCTATATCATTATTTTAAAGGGCTACATTGTATTCCATTATAGTAGGTTCCATTATTTATATAACAAATACTCCATTGATGAGCATTTAAATTGTTTTCATGTGTGTGTGTGTGTGTGTGTGCGTGTGTGTGTGTGTGTGTGTGTGTGTGTGTGTGTGAGTGTCTAAACAACATTGTGATAAATATCACTGAGATTTTATCAGTTTGAACTTGAATGTCTATCTCTTCAGAATATATTCTGGGGCTTGTTTCATAAGGGAATTTACCTCATGAGGTCTCCATCCTCATGATCTAAACACCTCCTAATATCATCATATAGAACATTAGATTTCAACATACAAATTTGGGGAGAACACAAAGATTCGGACCATAGCACGGGTAAACCAATTTATACTCCCATTTACAGTGAATGAATGTGCTTAGATCCTTGCCTCATGTATTTTTATCTTTCTCAATCTGAAGATCATAAAATGTTATCTAATCATTAAAAAGAATTTTCTTTATTAGTGAAACTGAAAATCTTTTCATGCATTTATACTTTTTTCTTTTTTAAATGTGAATTCATGTTCCTGTTTCTTATCAAGTTGAGAGAACTCTTTATATATTAAGGAAATTCAACACCTGCCAGTAATATATGATTTACTGACAAATGAGAACAGAAATGTTTCTCTGGTTGGTCATTATTTTTTTGGTTGTATTTATGATAATATTTTTGCTGTGAAGAAAATTTAATTTTTAGGTAGTGAAGTTTGTAAACCTTTGACTTCATGGCTTCTGTATTTATTTCCTTGTTTAGAAAGGCTTTCACCATTTCAAAGTTATAAGCAAACCTCATGTTCACTTATATTACTCTTGTGGTTTCATTTCTAATATTTCAATCCTTGATTCATCTTGCCGTTAGGAGGAAGAATGAGTAGTTCTGGTTTGATTCTTTTACTCAGAGGTCTAGATAATTTTCCTAAAACCATATCCAGAAAAATCTATTTTCCTCATTGACTTAAATCATCAGTTTGTCATATAAAAAACTTTCATATAAAGTTAGGTCTATTTCTAGACTCTCAATTCTGTTCCACTGGTCTAACCTTTCTAGTTGTGTTGATATTGCACAGTTTTCATTATTATAGCTTTAAATGCATTTTAATGTATGGTGGAGCAAGTATTTCTCCACAGTCTTTTTCTACTTTTTCTCATTACTCTTAACAAGTTCCAGAATAAACATGCAATGCACAAAGAAAATAAACTCTAGTGGTATTTTGATTGACATTGCATCATATTTATAGATCAATTTAGAAATAACTTGCATCTTTACATTATTGAGTCTTTCTGCCTCTTTACTGTCTCCTTCCATGTCCTTTATTAGTTTTAGATTCTTCTTTATATACTTCCTGCACATTTCTTACTGAGTTTAATTTGAGACGTGTAATGGTTTTTGCTGCTGTTGTGAATGGCATAATTTCTTCCATTAATGTTTCTTTTAGATATTGCTTGTCTATTTAAAGCAAACTTAAATGAGACTTTTTCTTGTCTCACTTCAATACTGATGTTCTTACTTTTATAGAAAATTCAGATATATAACCACCACATTATCAAATAGAGTCATGGATATGACCCACTCCAAACCCCAACCGGGTGTGAAGTGATGAAGAAATGATAGGAAACACTTAAAAGGAGATTGTTAAAATACAGATAATGGACAATCAATTTAATCTTTGGGTAATTGTAAAGTTTTAGAGAGTTTTTATAATTTAACATAAAAGCAAAGGACAATGTCATTCTTAGCAGAGGACAATAACTTAATATGAATCAATGCTGGTGACCAATGCACTACGAACATTTTGTCACTGACTTCTGCCCCCTCTTCCCTTTCTTCCTGTCTGTGTCAGAGATGCTGTCTCTTAATGCATTCAAAAGAGCTATTTTGGGACTTGAGTCACCTTTTTCTCCTTGTGTCTCTGCAACAGACACAATCCATCAACCTCCTATCATACACAAAAGAAAAAAAATCCACTCTCCAAGATAGCAAGGCAGTCACTTGGTACTGGGTGTTATCATAAGGGCTGAGACTAGGTTCTCTAATGTTTCTGACTGTGAATTCTCAGCCACCTCAGATGCCCACATTTGGTGCCCTTGCAGGCTCAGTTTAGAACAAAACATCTGACAAGTTGTGGGGTGTTAACTATATTTAAATTAGCAGTTGGCCAAAATCTTGCAGAAACCCAAAAAACAGCCCTTCACAGGTTCTGATAAAAAGTCATATGAACTAACTCATAATTTTCACATCCTGGACAAAATGGCTACACCCTGAGCCTAATTTATGTCATAGATCTTTATATCAGTAATTGAGGTAGTAGATGCTAATTCGGCTGTGGTCAGAAGCCAGTCTCACTAATCATGAGAGAGACTACAGAAAGAAGGAAACTTATGATTATGCAAATGGGTGAGGGAGGCCAGTTATGAAGATGAGCCCTAAGAAATGCATCCTACAAAAAAATATATCTTTTTATGAAAAGGAAACCTGACTTTTTAGCCAGGGAGTTATACCCTCTTCCTTTGAGGATGCAGCTGTCTCACTCCTAATGTACAACAGTTCTATTGCCCAATACATAGAAAGGTTAAAAAATCCTGGAGGTAAATCATCTGAATTGAAGACTCACATGGCCAACCACCTATTTGACACCTCCACTCAATTTTAACAGGACCAAAACTGAGCTTTTCTCTTCCCCAAACCTGCTTCTCCCACTGTCTCCCTATCCATAAAACCCCTTTCATGCTTGATGCTTCTTTTTCTCTTGTTGCTCATATCAAATCTATCAGCAAATCTGGATGGCTCTACCTTCAAACTCTCTCCAAAATCCAACCACTCTTCACATGCACACTGCTGCTACCCAGGTCCAAATCACCATCATCTCTCCTGGAATGCTACTCTGGGCTCCTAGCTTGTATATGCTCAACAAGTGGACAGAGTGATCATGTGAAAACTAAATATGTACATCATTTCTCTGCTCCAAACCTTCCTTTGGCTCCCTGTGACACACAGGGAACCAAAGTTACTTCACATTTTCTACAGAGCCCCATGTGATCTGGTCCCCAGTCACCTCTGTACTACTGCACTTATTCATTACACTCTCCTCATTGTATCCACTCTAGTCACCTTGCACCACTGATGTCCCTCAGATACACCAGACATGCTTCCACCTCAGCCTTTGCACTTGCCAATTCTTCTCCCACCACCCCCAGTATCACATGGCTTACTCTCTCACTTCCTGAAGGTCTTTACTTAAATGTTGTTATCAGCAAAATTTTTTATACTGTCTAAAAGTGCAATCCCACCTTGCCACTTCTCTTTTTTACCTTTTTATTGTTCTCCTCAGATTTCAGCACTAATATATTTTAGATTTTATGTGTTTATTTTTTGCCTGCGGAAATATAATATCTTAGAGGGTAAGGTATTGGTCTAATTTGTTCACTGATATGATCCTAGCACTCAGAACAGAGCCTAGCATATAGCAAGCTTTAAAAATATTTATGGAATAAGTGAATAAATGAATGAATGAACATTTGAGAACAAGGGCATAATAAAATAATAACAATGAACTTTAACTATATTTGCATTTTCATTTCTTAAATTGAATAATTGAAAAGGCTCATTGGTAAAGCATATATTAATATCTTTTTATTGTTTGTAAAATAACACCATTAACTATAAAAACTTCAAAATTTTAACTATCAACTGCTACCCCTTCAAATTGTTTTATGTTTCTTCAACACTCTGAAAGGCAAGGGAAGAAAGTCTGTGTGATCCTCAGCTTAAAATGAAGACTCCACAGTTCTTTTGACTAAGGAAGGCTTTTATTGATCCAGCTTAACACTAAATATAATGTTGTTAATCATAAAAGCAAAATCCCAGGAATTGCAGGTTAATTCACTTGGTCCATCTGAAGTCAGCCCCAAAAGAGACATTTTAGCATGGCCAAAAACATTCAGTACCAATTTGCAAAAGAGATCAGAATGCTCTAACTTAAGCATTTGCCTGGTGGCACATCATAGGGACCCAGAACCTACAGCGATGTATGTCACAACAGTCTCAAGGTCTCTGCTCATCGAATCCTGGGGTTGATTATCTCAGTCACTTGAAATTTTACCTCTTATTCTTTCTATTGATATGAGTCATCTACTCATCAAGTATACATCTGAAAGTGAGCTTTTGTTAAATGAAAGCTAATTTACATTCATTACACACACTGCTGCCACTAATATACATATAACCAATTTGGGTTTTGTTTTATGTTTCCTCTTACCTACTAGTTTATTATGCTTTGGGCTTCTAAAGATTAGAAAACCAGAAACCCATATATAAAGCCGACTTACTTTAATATTCAAGACAGTCAATAATAGCCACAATTTGAAAAATAAACTTTGTTCTAAGACTAATTGAAGTAGTTGAGAGAGCAGAGAGGGTTTCAAAGGGGTATTCTCAGATTAAATATTTCATAGCTCATTTTACCTGTACTATATGATTTGGAGATGTGAATGGGACTTGGTAACTCCACAAGTTATCTGAATAGAGAAAAAATGTATGTTTGAAGTCTTTCAGTATTTGATCTTCCTTTATTAATAAGGTGCTCTACCTTAGTTCCCATGTGGAAACTCAGGACCACAGCAATACCAATCAAGTTCTGTGTAATGGACTACGGAAATTGCAAATCATGTACAAATAATGTATATCTGTGATTTATCCTACAGGAGCAATTTTCCAGTTTCACTTGTGCATAGGTCACTTTCTTAAAATAGTGGTATCTACAGTATGAGATACGAATTGCTTAGTTGGATGGGGGTCGGGAGATATGCGGTATGAAGTACAGCTAATGAGAAAGGCATTCTGTTTCACAACTTGCAAATGTTGAGAGAGATAAGGAGAAACATTGACCAAGCATCAGAGCTCTATGTTTAGTTTTATCCTGCCTTTATTTTTAACTACATCCAAGGCTGTTATGTTGAAAGGGAAATGCTGAACACACTGTGTCTCATCCCAGGTTGAGCCCTTTACTACACAGGTGGTACCACAGAATCCTGCTGTCTCTGGACTCATCAATTAAAATTTTTTTCTCACCTGGCCCCCCCAGAAAGTGTTCTCAGGCACCCTAGATCCTGATCATTGTAGGCAGGGCCTCATTCTCTGTCATTAGTAATAACTGGTTGAACATTATATTCACGCTTACAATCCAAAATAGCATTTTTCACTCTGCCATATTGTGGAATTAATTTAATGTGGCACAACCAGTATTTTAAGTGAAATACAATAGAAAATATCAAAGGGTATCATTTGTAATAGGAAAAAGTATTGTTTTACAAGTTGTGTTGATATGAAAGTGATTGGTTATTATAGGTTATATTCCAAAAAGTTTAAGAGCAATGTATAGCAACTTACAAGTGTTACCAATATCCATACTTCCTTCTTTTTTTTTCTGGCAGAACAGCTAATCATTTAAGCATCTTCTGTAGTTAATGTGTACCCATATGACTGAGTTTTAGCCAAGGAAATATAAACAGAGGTGCCATGCATTCCTTGCTTAACTTTGCCCATGAAAGCTTTTCAAACATGATCCTTGATTCTTCCTCATCTGTAACTGGACTGAGAGGTCCCAGAGGAAGGTAAAGCCACAAGAAGGGAGGAATCTGGGTCTCTGCATGTACACGAGGAAGACTGCTTGCTCATCAACCCACAATGAATGTGAAAAGGGTAAAAAACACCATTGGTATTAAGCCACTGAGATTAGGAGTTTATTATAACACTTAGTTTTCCTTATTCTAACTAACATGGGAAGGATAAAAGAGTAAACTCTAAGGGTAAACTCACAGAGGGGCTCTGCTCTCCGGCCTCTGGTCTTATTTCAGCTCTTTTAAAACACAGAACTCATTAAGCATTAAATTCCACACCCACAGAGCATTTACAAGGCTTAGTTTTCCTCACAGCCTAGCCTACTTCTGTGTTCTGTGACTCAATCTTCCAGTTGTACCTTGGCTTTCTGCTCACTTATGTTCAGACCCTTGACTCAATGCCTTTCAGTACTGAGTTCCACCAAGCCCCAGGGAATTACTCAGCAGGCAGTCTTTTCCACCTATCTCTTATAGACCCCTATATGTGATCTGTGACTTATTTCACACATAGGATGTAAGTAATATCTGATAAATAAAATCTATTTCGGACAAAAGTTTTAATGTACATGAGAACATTCTCTTTCAAGAAAATAATTTGAATAATTACAATAGTAACAAAGAGTAACAATAGTTAGCATGACTATGTGCCTACCATCAGGTATACATTATTCCTAATTCTCACAATAATCCAGTTAAGTAGATACTACTACATTCATTAAAAGATGAAGAAATTGAAGCTCAGAGAGATTGGGATTTGCCCCAGGTCACACAACTAAAATGTACCAATGGCAAGACTCTCACATTTGTCTGATGACCAAACCCACACTCTCTCTATAATATCATGTTCCTTCCTATTGACAAAAAAGAACAAATGTCTAAAATTGCAAGAAGTTTAGATTTCTGTTCACTGAAGAGACTTCTTAGAAGCCCTAAGACGATAACAGTGCACCTGTTCATGCAGTCCCACTATGCACTGAGCCACACTGAACTTTCAGTTCATCTGTGGTTTGGGGGGAACTAGGGAGATCAGAATTACACTAAAATCTCAGTAGAGACTACAGCCACCATTTGCTGTACATGTGACAGGGAAATCCCAAACTTTCAACAACTAGAAGGCCCAGCACAGCCTTCTGATGTTTGTGTATTGAGCTGGAAACTGACAGGAATAAATGATACCACTAAAGGCATATTCCAGTATAGACAGAACTGGCCAGCTTGTGTCTTCAGACATAAACCTAAACTAATGGTCTCTGAAGGGAATGCTCATGATAATCCACTGAGGAATGGGAAGCAAATATGAGAATGTCTCTTAATACAGTAATTCTATTTTAAAATTAAAATTTACTAACATTGAATAAATAGGCTGATACAATACTCTCATTCCTTCCTTATGTCACACAGGACAAACAGCATATATGACATGTCTTGAGGGAGGATGGGAATTCCATGGCATAGCAGCATGAGAGCAGAACCTTTCTCATTCTTCAATTCATTGTTCTGCAACCCATTTCAGTTTACCTGGCCCTATTTAAGCAGATTTATATGTTATCTGGTTGTACGAGTCAGAGTGCTTATACAGAGAAGTAGAACCAATAGGATATATGTAGGAGATATATATGAGGAGATTCACTATAAGAATTGGTTTGTGAAATTATAGAGGCTGAGAAGTCCCACCATCTGCCATTCAGAAATTAAAGAGCCAGGACAGCTAGTGATATAATTCAGTCTGAGTCTGAAGGCCTAAGAATCAGGGGAGCCCATAGGGTAACTCCAGTCCAAGGTCAAATGCTTGAGAACCAGGGGGCTGCTGGTGTTAGTCCCAGTGTCTGAAGGCCTGAGAACCAGGGGTTTCAATGTGTGAGGACAGTAGAAGATGAACATCCAGCTCACAAAGAAAAAGAGAGGGAACTTCTTCCTCTGACTTTTTGTTGTTTTGGCCCTCAATGGATTGGGCGATGCCAACCCATGTTGGTGACAGTGAATCTCATCACTCAGTCTACTAAGTCAAATGCTAATTTTTTCCAGAAATATCTTCACCTCTCTGACACACCCAGAAGTAATGTTTTACCAGCTTAAGGGCATCTCTTAATCCAGTCAAGTTATACATAACATTAACTATGACACTGGTTTTAACAAAACCCAGTGTTATCTGCTTTTAACAAAATCAATCCTCAAAAAAATAAAAAGGTCATTTGGCTTAAAATATTCCTACAAAAGTATCTGAATGCTGAAGATAGTACTAATGATGCAAGAACAGGTAAACAAGAAAATTATAGAAGTGACTCATATCCTACTTTTGGTAACTTTTACATTTGTTTTGATCCCAGCCACATCATAAAAAAAACCCTGAGGATTTACTCAAATATAATAGAAATCAAGACTCTTTAAAATGTGGACTTGAAACTAATAATAAAATTCAATTTTTTAAAAAGTCATTGAAATAAAAAAATAAAAAGTACAAATTGGTAGTTAGAAAATAGTCATGGGTATATAAAATATAGCATAAAGAATATAACCAATAATATTGTAATAGCTATGTATGGTGTCAGATGGGTACTAGATTTATCAGGGTGATCACTTCGTAAGTTATATAAATGTTTAATCACTGTTATACACTTGAAACTAATATAATATTGTATGGCAACTGTAATTAAAAATAAAAATTATTATAAAAATTTTTTTAAATGTGTCTTAGCCACTGTCATTAATGATACACCTCAAAACAAGTGGAGGTTGTTCTTTGAGATATTAACTAATTACTGAATTAAATGAAGATGGTTTATAAGTAAATCGGGGGAGCCGCTCAATAATCTTTTACCGATAGTAACACCTGAATGGAAGACCCTAATCTGGCCCAGCCAAGGGCCCTTCCCATAAATCAGAAGTTACTCACATAGTGAATGACTAGATCTAGCTATTCCACAGAAAACGCCTGGGCCTCTAAAGTCACACCTCCCCATCCCTCCCTTTGAGCCTCCAGAGCTACGCTAGCCCAACCCTAATTGCCTTCATAAACACGGGCAAAATCATTTTCAGCTGCTTGGGACTCTGTAGGGCAGATTTTTCTTTTCATCAGATTTTGCTGTTCTCCATCAAGCATGGCTGGAATGATTTGGTCTTGATTTGGATTCAGAAGCTTCATTCACTTACTGCTCTAAGCAAAATTTAATCAAAATATTTACCTCAATAGTTTGGGCCAAAACTTTCTTCAAATTAACGAAAGCAAACTGTTCAGCCAGGTTACTTTAGAGAATCCTAGAGCATGACAGAGCTGTGAAAAAATAAAAGGGGGTACATTTGGGAGGGGGAAGCCACATACTGACTAGATGCAATCCAAAGTATATACAACATTTATTAGCTAAAGGACCACGAAAAGCATTCTAATCAGTTGGTTTCCTCTCATTAAATGTTAATTAGTTCATATAAGCTTCCTGCTTAGAAAATTAACAGGTACTTAGCAAGCATTAGGAAAGAGGCAAGTCACACAAGGAGTCTGGGAAACAACAGACACCAAGCAAGGACATTGTCACCTAAATGGGTGACATTTTTGTTTGAAGGCATATGCGAGCTTCTTGAAAAAGATTCAGAAAGTCTGCCAGGAACAAATCCAGACTAAAACTTTTATTCTGGTAATAAGTCTCTGAAATATTTGTTGAGTTTTAAAAACACTCTTAATGGGATTAGCTCCTGAACCAAATACTATGATTCTATTTAGATACATTTGCTCACACTGTTTAAACCCCAAGAACAGTATAATCACATCATATTAAATGGCCTTTTATTTAGATAGTTTAGTATGCTGGCTTATAGGCCATTTTGGTTAAATAGGTATAAAAACAAGGGAAATAAAATTAAAGGGCTGTGTGGACCACAAAACATTAAGAGTGATTTAGAAATAGGTTGTGGTATCATAGATGTCTGGGGCTAGATGCGACTTAGATAGATGGCTTCTTGAGGCCATCACACAGCCAGTCCATATGGGCAGGGCCTCACCATGCTTACAGCAGCACCTGTTCTGATTGCCCAGTGCCTGACCCCAAGCAGTTGCTAAATATCATGAATAGCGGTTCTGGCAAGGTCTGAAGCACTCATTTCACAGATAAGAACACCGTGACTTGGAGACATAAAGTAACCTGTCCACACTACACATTTTGTTCAGAGAAGAACAGAATTTTAACTCTGGACTCAAACCTCATTCTGCAGTGGTCCTTTCATGTCCCCACACCACCTTCTTGCCCTGAACTTTGTTGCCATTTTTCTGTATAAACCAATGATTCAATAATCACCTTTTGACACAATGACAGGGCTATTAAGCAAATTGGGCCAATGCTTTGGTAACAGGTAAAGAGCTGTAAATTGATACGTATGTAATATCAAACATTTAATGAGTGCTTACTGTGTGACAGGCACAAATATTTACAAATGTTAACTTATTTAATCTTTACAATAGCCCTATTAAGCAGTTATGATAATTAATTCCACTTAACAGATGGAAGAACTGAGGTACAGAGAGGTTACGTAATTAGCTTTGGAGCAGACTCCTAAGGTGGGCCCCAACTGGTGGTCACCCTGTGTAATTCCTTTCCCCTGGCTATGAGCTGGGCCTAGTGATTGACTTCAAATGAATAGAGTACAGCAAAAAAGTGATGGGATGTCACTTCCACGGCTAGGTTACAAAAGCCTATGACATCTGTCTTACTAGCAAACTCTTTTTTTCACTAGTTTTGATGGCCACTATTTGATAGTGCCCTTGGGCGAGGAACTGAGGGCAGCTTTCAGCCAACAGCCAGCAAGAAATTTAGGTTCTCAATCCAACAGTCCTTGAGGAATGACATCTTTTCAATAACCACATGAGTGAGATTGGAAGTGGATCCTTCCCCATTTCAGCTTCAGATGAGATCACAGACCTTGGGCCAATGTTTTGATTGCAGTCTCTTGAGAGACTCTGAAACAGAGGCTACAACTATATTATGCCTCAATTCCTAATCCACAAAGATTTTGAGATAATGTATTGTTTTAGGCCACTTGGTTTTAGGGTAATTTGTTCTGAAAAAAAGATAACTAATTCATTTACCCAAGACTATGGAGCTTGTAAGTGGTAGATACAAGAGTTGAACCCAAGAAGTCTGGCTCTAGAATCTATGATCTTAAGCACTCATACCACACTACCTCTCACTAACATCATCACCATCATCACCATTGTCATTGTCATTATCATCATCACTACTATTACATGCCAAGTATTGTGCTAAGTGCTTTATATAAATAATTTTATGTTATCTTCAAAATGACTCTGTGATCCCAATTTTTTAGTTGAAAAATACAGAAAAAGTCTGTAACAATTTTTAAGAAAATAATTGATAGCAAAATCCATTTGCTGCAGATTTTTCTAACTTTACTATAGGTAACAATTCTATGGAGAGTTTCATTATGGATGTGGGAAAGCCATGGACAATGGAAGCTAAAAAATGCTCTATATTGTACATAGCACTTCTTGTTAGAAAATACAAAAAAGCGTGAATTGAAGTAAAATCAATTGTATGTTATTGCGTTTTTTAAGTTATAAAATCTAAGTCTAATGTAATAACTTGCATTGCATATAAAAACTTGAATGATTCCTTCTTGTACATTAGATGAGAGAGCTCATGCTTCTTGGCATAACATGAAGGTCCAACCGTTTTAGCCAAATTTAGCTTTAGCTTAATCCTCTATGCAGCCACCACCCATGAAACTCAGGTCTGATCACATCATACCAGGGACTTGAATCAGAGGCCTAGATTTTTGTATCTAGATAGAACACATTGTTTTCAAAAGGTACAAAAGAAAAATGTTTTGATGAAGAAGAGAGGGAAGAGGGGAGGAAGGAAAAGAGGAGGATAAAAGGAAGAAAGAAAGCAGAGGAAAGAAAGAAGGGAGGGGAGGAGAGAAGGGAGAGGAAAGAGAAAGCAAGGTAGTATTTCATTCCTTTCACTCTAGCAGTGAACCCCCAAATGCACTAAGATATCCTAATCCTTGCATAAGTGAATCACAAAGCACCCAGACACACTTTGGTTTATAGCAGAGCTCCCGCTGCAATTTGAACAAAGAGAAGACAGGAACATTGTGGACTTGGTACCTCAAGTATTTGACCCTTAGACTAACACCCGCTGCACTTTTCCATATCCTATTCTCATGGTCCAAAGATCCATTCCAATTTTGCCCCCAGTCTCTGAGTTTCTGAATCAGAATTAAACAAAAAGTACCATATATACTTTTGTAGGGCAGCTAAGAACTCTGCTAAGTCTCATGTGCTTCTGCTGGTGGAAAACAGTGGAATAATTAACTACAATAAATTATAATGATCCTAATCATGTTCTTTAGGGTATTTGCAGGGTTAGCTAGGAAGACACAACTTGCAAAACACCATCTAAATAATGGGGGAACCAGTAAGCATCATTTTAAACAGCCCTTGAGTTCATGTTGTAGATGGGACTATTGGCATGGTCCCATTCACTGTCACATCATTAACCGCCAGTTCAGGGGATTGATTCTATTTCTGTGTTAAGTCTCTGACCTGGTTTTTGATGGGCCGGCATGGCAGTCGTTGTTTTGACAGAGTCCTTCAGACTTCAGCTGTCAGCCATCATCTTCCAAGCTCACACCCTCTTGTCCCTAATTGCATTAGAGTGAGAGAAAAGGAAAATGACCTCAATGCTATTTATTTGCCTCAGCAAGATGGAGGCTTGGCTGGAAAAGGAAGAGAAATTATGCTGCCCATAATTCCAAAGGGAAGCGTTGGAAAAGCCAGAATAAAATCTGCCACTCTCTCGTTTCATAGGTCCCAAGTCAGGCAGAAATTAATTACATTTCAGCTTCTCCACTTTTCAGTGTGTGATTATACTTTTCATTTTATTTATAATTTGTCTACAACTGATTGTTTCAAACAATGTACCCAGACTGTGTAACATATGAGAATGCAATTACTATTGTTGACCAATTCTTGTTTCCATCTTTCTTTCAAAATCTCTGGGTTTTTTAATCCATAAATGTCTCTCTCCTCCCAAGCACCCTTGTTCACTCCCTACAAGTCATCTTTTATGCCTTTTAGGCACAAATGCTATTTAGTGGAATATTTTAAAACTTATTTGGATGAAAAGCTTTATAAAATAGATTATGTCCTTTGACCCAGGGAGGCCCTAGGGACTGTTGAGGTGTGTAGAACTGTCTGCCCTTTCACTAAATGGTCCCAGATGGCTACGTTTTTCCAGTTCTTATGTCTGTTTTCTATTATTTTCTGCCTCTTCTCTGCTGCCAATTTATTGTGCCTACTTCATTTCCCACAAATTCTGACCCACAAATTGTGTCTCCCAAAAATCAATTTTTGTTTTTGGAAATCAGAAATAGCTAGGATCTTAGCCATCACTATTCACTTTCTGACCCGAGAGTTTAAAAGTCCACACAAAATGAGATTCTTTAATAAGTATTCCAAGGGATTGAAAAAACACGATTGTATGAGATATAAAAGGTTGTAAGACTAAAAACAGCAAAAAAAAAAATATTTATATTGATGGTCATTGTCTAATTTAGAATTTTATTTCAAAAACTGATTTATCTTTTACTCAAAGTCCCAGAAACAGCCAGATTCATTGGAGGGAGGTTTTCTTGTAGTCACATCTGCCCACCTTTATTGAATTTCCTTTTCTTAATGAATCATGAGGGTTGAGTTAAATGTTAAATATCAGTGTTTATACAAGGAACACGCATGTTTGCTTTTTCTTCAATTAAAGAAAAACTGGCTGACCTTTGTGCCACTGAGCCTTGTGCTTGTTAATGGCATGGCTTTTCCATTAATAAGCTCTTCTGGTAAGACCCAGCACTCCATCTCAGATGCATAGAGAAAGCATGTGACAGTTGGCTAACCATTAGGTGGCATCTGCAAAAGAAAACTGTGCCCCCAAAACAATGGAAGCTAGAAAACTAGAAACTAGCCTAAAACTAGCCTAAACTAGCCTCCCATGAGGCTAGGAGGTGCTTTTGATGCTTCACAAATGTACACATTAGGATCCTGGGGATGATTAAAGGTTACTTCAAAAATTCAGAGTTTGGGGGCAATTTGGTCCAAGTTTAAAAATCCAGAAGCACATAGAACCATCTAAGAGTTTTTTCTTTTTTATATCTTTTGACCCTTTTCACCCATTTTCCCTGCCTCTGGCAACCACCAATCAATCTGTTTCCTGTGTCTATGAGTTCAAGCCATGTTGTTGCAAATGGCAAGATTTCATTATTTATGGTTGAATAATATTCCATTATGTATATATCATGATTTTTTTTATCCATTCATCCATTGGTGGATGCTTAGTTTGTTTCCATATCTTAGCTATTGTAAATAGTGTTGCAATTAACATGGGGGTGCATATATATTTTGAGTTAATATTTTCATTTTCATTGGATAAATATGCAGAAGTAGAATCGCTAAATGACATTGTAGTTCTATTTTTAATATTTTGAGGAGCTTTTATCATGTTTTACATTCCTACCAATGGTGTACTTGTAGTCCCTTTTCTGCATACTTATTATTTCTTGTCTTTTTCATAATAGCCATTCTAATAGGTTTTAGGTGAGATCTCATTGTGGTTTAGATTTGCATTTCCCTGATGATTAATCATGCTGTGGCCATCTGTATACCCATTTTTTAATTGTATTGTATTGTTTGTTGTTTATTGCTATTGAGTTGTATGAGCTCTTTATATATTTTGGATAGTAACCCTTTCTCAGATATATGATTTGCAAATATTTTCCCTACACATTTGTAGCATTTTTCTTTTGTTGATGGTTCCTTTGCTGTGCAAAGCTTTTTAGTTTAATGTAGTTCCACATATTTATTTTTGCTTTTGTTTCTTTTACTTTTGGTGTCAGAGTCAAAAAATTATTGCCAAGACCAATGCCAAAGAGCTTATCATCTATGGTTTTTTCTCTGATTTTTATAGTTTCAAGTCTTAGTTCAAGTCTTTAGTCCATTTTTAGTTGATTTTTGTGCATGGTGTAAGATAGTGGTCCAATTTCATTCTTTTGCATAATGGCTATTTAGTTTTCCCAAAACTATTTATTGAAGAGACTGTCCTTTCCCCATTGTGTACTGTTGGCTCCTTTGTTGTTAATTGAATGATTATAAATGAAGGGGTTTATCTCTGGGTTCTCTATTCTGCTCCATTGATCTATGTGTCTGTTTTTATGCCAATACCATATGGTTTTAATTACTTTATAAAAGAGTTTGAAATTAGGGAGTGTGATGCCTCTAGCTTTGTTTTTCTTTCTCAAGATTACTTTGGCTATTCAGGGTCTTTTGTAGCTCCATACAGATTTTAAAATTGTTTGTTCTATTTCTGTGAAAAATGCCATTAGACTTTTGATAGGGATTGCATTGAATCTGTAGATTGCTTTGGGTAGTATGAACATTTTAAAAATAGTCTTTTAACCTATGAGCATAGAATATCTTTGTATTTACTTATGATTTCTTCCATTTTTTCCCTTAATATCTTGTAATTTTCAATAGACAGGTCTTTTAACTCCTTGGTTAAATTTATTTCTGGGTATTTTATTTTTTTTGATGCAGTTGTAAATGGGATTGTTTTCTTAATTTCTCTCTGATAATTCAATTTTAGTGTATAGAAATTCAACAGATTTGTGCATATTGATTTTATATTGTGCAATATTACTGAATTTGTTTATTTGTACTATGAGGTTTTTTTTTATGGAGTCTTTAGGGTTTTCTACATACAATATGTCATTGAGAAATAATAGCAGTTTTACTTCTTCCTTTCCAATTTGGTTGTCTTTTATTTCTTTTTCTTGCCATATTATTCTGGCTAGTATTTACAATACTATGCTGAATAAAAGTGGTAAGAGTTGGCATTCTTGTCTTGTTCTTGATCTTAGAGGAAAAGCTTTCAGTTTTTCGCCACTGAGTATGACATTAGCTGTGGGCTTTACTGTCTTCATTACGTTGAGGTACATTCCCTCTTTAGCTGCTGTGTTGAGATTATTTATCATAAATACATATTGAACTTTGTCAAATGCTTTTTTATACATATATTGAGATGATCATATGATTTTTATCTTTAATTTTGTTAATGTGATGTATCACACTGACTGATTTGCAGTTGTTGAACCAGCTTTTCATTCTTGCAATAAATCCCACATGTATGATCCTTTTAATATATTATTGAATTTGGTTGTGCTAATATTTTGTAATAGAATTTTTGCATCAATGTTCATCAGGAATATTGGCCTGTAATTTTTTTTTCTTGTGGCATCCTTGTCTGGCAGCAGGGTAATGTTCTCCTAAAATGAGTTTGAAAGAGTTCCTTCTTGTTCTACTTTTTGGAAGAGTTTGAGAAGAATTGGTATTAATTGTCTCCTGAATGTTTGGTAGAATTCACTATTGAAGCCATCAGGTCCTGAACTTTTATTTATTAGGAGATTTTTTTATTACAGATTTAATTTCCTTACTCATAATTTTTCTGTTCAGATTTTATATTTCTTCATAGTTCAGTCTTTGTAAATTCATTTCTATGAATTTATCCATTTCTTCTAGGTTGTCATTTGATATAAAATTGCTCATAGTAGTCTCTTATGATCCTTTGTATATCTGTGCTATCAGTTGTAATATCTCCTCTTTCATTTCTGATTTTATTTATTTGAGAACTCTTTTTTTTTCTTGGTAAGTCTAGCTAAAGGTTTACCAATTTTGTTTATCTTTTCAAAGAATCAGATTTTACTTTTATTCATGTTTTCTATTGTCTTTGCAGTCTCTTTTTCACTTACTTCTACTCTAATCTTTGTTATTTCCTTCTTTTACTAACTCTAGGCTCCATTTGTTCTTTCTATTTAATTTTTTTTTGGAGGGGTTGTAAAGTTATGTTGTTTATTTGAGTTTTTCTTGTTCCTTGAGATAGATAGGCATTTATTACTATGGATTTTCCTCTTAGAACTGTTTTTGCTGCATCTCATAAATTTTGGTATGTTATATGTCCATTTTCAATTGCCTCAAAGAATTTTTTTATTTCTATTTTTAGTTTTTCTTTGATCCATTAGTTGTTCAGTGGCATGTTGTTTAATCTCCATATGTCTGTAAAATTTTTAGTTTCCTTAGTATAGTTGATGTCTAGTTTTATACTTCTGAGGTCAGAGAATATACTTGATATGATTTCAATCCTCTTAAATTTATTAAAGCTTGCTGTGTTGCCTAAAATATGAGCTACCTAGAAAATGTTCCCTATGCACTTGAAAAGACTGTATTCTATTGCTTTTGATTGGAATATTATATATATATATATATATATATATATATATATATATATATATATATATATATATCTGATATAAGTATAGCTACCCCAGATTTCTTTTGGTTTCCATTTGCACAAAATATTTTTTTTCTATCTTTTCATTTTTGGTCTCTGTATATCCTTATATTTAAAGTGTGTTTCCTGTGGGTACCATATAGTTGAGTCTTGGTGGTGGTGGTATTCATCCATTCAGCCACTGCCACTCTATATCTTTTGATTAAAGAGTTTAGTCTATTTACACTTAAGGTATTATTAATAGGCATGCACTTATTGCCATTTTGTTAATTGTTTTCCGTGTTTGTAGTTCCTCTCTGTTTCTTCTTTTCTTGTTCTCTTTTTTCTGATTTGATGATTTTCTTTAGTTATGCTTATATTCATTTATCTTTATTTTTAGTGTATCTCTTATAGGCTTTGACTTTATGGTTACTATGAGGCTTATATATAAAATCTTATATTTAAACAGTTTATTTTAAGTTGATAACAACTTAAATTTGATCTTATAAAGCTCAATATTTTCACTCTGTCCAACCCAAGTTTTGTCTTTGATGTTACATTTTACATTTTTTATCTTGTGTATCTCTTAACAGATTTTTGCAGTCATAGTTATTTTTACTGCTTTTCTCTTTTAACCATCACACTAGCTTTATAAGTAACTAATCCACCATCTTTACTATATATTTAATTTTCCAGTGAGATTTGTTCTTTCATATGTTTTCTTGTTATGAATTAGCACCCTTTCTTATCAGGTTTAAAAAGTCCCTGTAGTAGCTCTTCAAAGGCCAGTTTAGTGATGATAAATGAGCTTTTGTTTGTAATATTATCTCTTCTTTAGTTCTGAATAATAACATTTCCAGGTAGAATATTCCTGACTGGAATTTTTTTCTTTCAGCACTTTGAACACATCACACCATTCCCAACTAGCCTACAAAATTTCTTCAGAAAAATCTGCTTAAAGTCTTATGGGGGTTTCCTTGTACATAAGAGGTTATTTTTTTCAGGAGAGCTTTCTAGAAACAAGGAATTCCAGGGTTGTACTCAGATCTATGGAATAATTTCCTGGGAGTAGAATCTTGGGAATCTGTATTTTAAAAATTCCTTCACCCTCCATCCTGTAATACAACTTTGGAGTCACTGCTCAGGGACCATTAGTCCAACCCCTTACCAAACATGTGAATGTTCTTTCCAACATTCCTGAGAAGTGGACTTTTATCATCTATTTGAATGCCTCCATAAAAAAGGAACTCATAAGGTACCTGTGCTATTACAGTCAGCTAATACCATGAGAAATGTCTTCCCCTGTAAAGAATCAAAGTCTACTTCCTTGTAATATTCTCTTATTAATGCTGAGTCTTTCATTGGAAAACACACAAAATAACCCTTGAACACATGCCAGCTCTTCAAACATTTGAAGACGGCTTCTAAATCATCTCTTTCTCTAGGGAATCTCATTCATGTTCAAGCTTTCCTTTACTCTTTTTAGACTCCTAAATTGACATCTTTAACTCATATCTTACTGAATGCTAGGCTTGCAGATTTATCTGCCTACTGGACTTCTGGATATCACGACATCATTGTTCTGTTACACTTCCATTTCAGTATGTCTAAAATGTGCCAACTAAGTCTTCCTCAACCTCTCTCATTCTCCTGTTTTCCCCATTCAGTAAATTAACTTTCTTCTCATTGTCCAAGCTCAGCCCCATAGTTATTAGGGTCTCATTCCTGATCCTTTCTGTTCCTTCAGCCCCCAAACCAAATACATCATTATCAAGTCCAATCAATCTGGCCTCCTAAATTCCCTTTTTCATCTGTCCATTTTTTCTCATCTCTATGAAAACATCTTTATGGTCCAAACTTCCAGCATCTTTCTCGGAGTTTATGCAAGATACTCTCAATTCTCAACAGAGCAGCTTCAAGTTCCACTTATTTGAACTCCTCATCAATACTGCCAGGGTACTTTTTCAAAATCACAAAGCTAATAACCTCTTGTACCAATTGAATGCCCTTGAAATATTAGTTCAGCACCCTCTTCATGAACTACAAAGTCTTTCAGGACCCAACCAATTCCCATCTCTTCAGCACTCTCTCTTATCGCTTTCTTCTTTGTACTCTACAGTGGTGCTACTCAAAGTGAGGCTCACAGGCCAGCAGAATCCACATTTCCTGGATGCTTGATGAAAATGCAGAATCTCAGACTCTACCCCATACTTATAAAATCAGAATCTGCATTTAACAAGATTCCCCAGGTGATTTGTGCGCATATTAATGCTTGAGAACTACTGATTTTCTACATTTTGCTATGTTTTAACTTTTGAGTCTTCAGACCTACTGTTTCCTCTTCTTCAGATATTCTTCCTTATCTTACACTCATCTTTTCTAACTAACATTTTCAGGTATCCATATAGATGCTATTTCCTAGAGAAAATCTGTAATGTCTATTACTAAGTTAAGTGATCCCTCATATCTTGCACCTTCCACATTGTTTCATAATCAGATCTGTGTAATTAGTTTTTTAAGAAAAAGCTTATCTCCTATTGTATCTTCAGTGTCTGAAACACTGTTGTTAAATGAATAATAGGTGCTCACTAAACATAAGTTTCAAATCTTTTGCTGAACTATAAATGTGCTGTGACCCTAGCCTTTTCTTGACAATTTGAGACTAGAAACCCTCTTACAAAAGGAAATGAGGTTAGGCTGGTGCTATTTGTTTTTCATAAACTATAGCTGGACCCCAGGAATCATCTCTTCCTTCTCTCAGTGCTCAAATGCCAACTCTAGATAATCTTACAGATTCATAGACTATTGAAACACAAAAGGACCATGGAATTTATGTGATTCAACCTCTGAGTCTACAGATAAGAAACCTAGAATGCAGAGATGGCTTTCGCAAAGGGGTATATCATGTTTGCACAGGAGCCCATGAGCCTTCTCCTTCTGAAAAGGCATTTTTGCTTAGTCTTAGTGTTAATCTCTTCAGACGTCTATTGCCACTTACAACCTACTCAAGAGTCTCTCAGTTCCCCATAACATACTTCGCCCACCAACAGATATTTTGATTCATTATTAGCAGTCAAAATGACAACTTCATATTTTATCATGTGCTTTGGCCTTTAAATACCTTATACTAAGATGAGGTCTAATCAAACCTGCTGGGTAATAAGTTTCATGAAATTGAGGATGGAAGTTAAAAAAACAATTGAGGAATACTAACATTAAATTATCTTTTCATATTGACAGGTTTGTATTTTCTTTCTTTCTCTCCTTGCTCTAGGGAGGCTTTCAAGATTTACTTTCACCTTTCTTAATGCTTTTACAATCATTTTTATATTTTCTCATTTTAATATGGTAGCCACTAGCCACATGTGGCTATTAAGGACTTGAAACATGACTAGTCCAAACTGAGATATGCAGTTAAGTCTAAAATACACTCTCAATTTTGAGAATTTAATGAAAATAATTCAGACTACCTGGTTAATAATTTTTTTATATTGGTTATATGTTGAAATAATAATATTTTGATTTGTTGTATTAAATAAAATTTGTTATTAAAGTCAAATTTCCTACTTCTTAATTTTTTTAATATCATTACTATAAAATTATAATTGCAGGTAAGAGTCACATTACATTTCTACTGGACAGTGTTAGTCTAAGCTTTAGTAATCAAGATTTTTCTTTCAGTTTTATATTTCTTTTTTTAAAATTCTTTTTTGTAATATATTCTTTCATGTTTTATGTATATTCTGTTAAATAGGATTTAATAGGATTAAATTGCCACATTGAGCTCTGCCCATCCCTCCTCACTTAATTTTTCACTAATATTCTTTCCTTGGGGTTTGTCAGAAATGCATTTCAAAATGCATCTCAAAATTCTCAAGTCTTTTTCTCTTGGCTTGATAATAAAACTCCATTACTAAGAATAACACAATAATGCTAATAATAATAGTGATCATTTGTTAAGGAATTACTATGTGTTGGACACTGTGATATGTACTGTATATACATTATCTCATTTAATATTTATAATAACCAAATAAGGTAACTATTATGACATCCATTGTACAGATGAGAAAACTGATATTCAGTGAGGTGTTGGCAAAGACTGGCAAGCTCTTTCCTGACCCCTTTCTTTTTACTTCTCTGCTCATATCAAGGTCCTTTTTCCTAGTTGTGACAACCAAAAGTATCTTCACATATTGCAAAATGTCCCCTCAAAGGCAAAATTGCCCCTTTTCTTTCCAGGTGAGAGCCAGTGGTATAGAGTAGAAATTACCTTTAAATTTATGGGATAAACTTTTTGGCGACCTGTGTCAAGAATTTATCAGCTACACTCTTTAGGCGAATGAGACTTCCTGCATATCCCCAATACTTGGACTCTGTCCTCTTTATCCCTGTGTCAGCTGCAGGCTCTACCTAGTGTCCACTTAATTTTTCTGGCTGGTGAGTCTATACAAATAATTCTTCATAGCCCTTAAACCACTGTTGTTCCACTTTTTACAAACACTCTCCAAGGTAGTGCCGGTATAAAAGCCATAATTGTGAACAGTTTTACTGTTAATATACATGGGCACCTGCATCCCAGAGGCAGGAACCTACCAGAGATTTTTTTAGTTGACAAAATTGCTGTATTTCTGAGGAGTACAAAGAAGAAAAGGTCAAGAGACACCGTTATCACAAAACTCTCAACAGGCATAGATGGAAATTTGTTTACTATATTTAGTTAAGGATTTATCAACTAGTTCCTTTACTTACCCACTTCCTGTAAAGGTAGGTGATTACAAAAGAAAAATAATTCCAGAGATCATTCAAATAACTTGGAAATCAGCTAGAATCTATTTTCAGTCTTTTACATAATAATTACTGTTTTGAAATGCATGATATCTATGTCTGTTTCCCATCATGCATTACTTTTCCCTTCTCTCCAGCTGCGTCTTCAGACCAAGTCACATAGGCCGTGAACAGATCATTTGTTCAAGCCCCTTCCCTGAGAATCTTATCAACCCTAATCTTCATTTGGCAAGTCTGACACTCTTTTCACTGACAGCACAATGTAATGATCTGGTTAATATTAGCTCTAAGTTTCACAAAGCAAGGATCATTGTGTACATGTGTTTGTTCATGTGTGCATGCATGTGTGTGTATGTGTGCTGAAATGTTGACTTTCCTTTCCAATAAACTGGGAGTTAAGACACCTTTCTTATTTTTGATTTCTAAGCTATTTGGTATAAACAGAGGGGGATCATTTTCTTTCCTTCATTCCCTTTTAAGTCAAGTGAAGTCTGGAAGAAAAAGTAAAGATTTTTTTTTTTTAGTCCGTTTCCTTTCCAATAATAAGAACAAATATAGAAAGGTGTCCTGCTGCTTCATGTACAATTATTCTAAGGCTGTTAAGTTGGTCTATCTAACTTTAATCAGGTGCAGACGAGAGCTTGCTGATCTGTGCATTCTGAGGTTTTATTGCTTCTATACAAACGCACTGCCTGGAAACAAGGAAGCCTGACACTTGGAGGACCGTGCTGTCTGACAAGCCAGATTAATAATGAATGAACCCATCTTGTATAATCAGGAAGGGGAGAAATGCTACAAATTAGAAATAAGCATGTTTTTCATTATTGGTGGCAACAGGATGCTGCTTAGGGTATCACTGATGCTCAAATTAGCTGTGGGGTGCAGGGACCACTTGCTGCCTCTTGCTATTTCTTACTTTCCTCTTGAGAGTCTCTTTCTCAAGGGATTTGCAATGTGAGAAATTCTCGAAATTCAAACTTGGGAGATACATTTACACCATATGAGAATGACAAATTATTATTTATCCAGGGTGCACAGATATTGTAAATAGGTTACATTTCCATCTTAAATTAAGTTAAAGTTCTTATATTTTCCATATAAATTAGATAAAAATTATACCAAGATGGGAATTTTTGCAATTTCTGGTATTCTCAAGAGATGATTATTCAGAATGTTCTATGCTTTCAGAGAAAATGAGCTGCTCATCTCAGAATCAGGAGAAACTTGCTGGTATTTTTTTTTTTTTTTTGATTTGAACTTGCTTTGTTTTTAAAATATGCCACTAAGGTCTAGCCCTAGCATGACTGTTGTGTGCTTGTGTGCACACCAACATCTGAACAGGTATAGAAATAAAACAAAATGAAAGATCTCAGAGAAGATACAAGAGAAAGCCAGTCAGCATCACTCCATCAACCAAACCTGAAAATGAATTTCTAGAGGTAAAAGTGTGAATAGCTTGTGTATCTGGGGCACCACAAATATCCCATGAAATACCACTGATTCAAAAATGGTCCTTGACTGAAATAAACTGAAACCTGCCCACAGATCTCTGGTGTGGGGGTAGAGGGAGAGAATTCTACAGACCTGTGGCTCTGACTCCATCTACCTGTCATGGTTTTCATAAGTACCATCTTGTCCTCCTATGCCATGAAGTTCTCTTGTGTTGAGGTCAGAGTGGATTGAGGTCAGTATAGGTAGCCTGGAGGTCTTTAAGCCAATGGAGAGGAAGCATGGAAGTCCATGCTATGGCATGCCTACTTTGTGAGAACAGATGTCTGAAGTCATGGTAAGAACCCATGAATGTAACTAATGTGACATTTCAGGTCACAATAATTGTTCCTAGAATATGCTGACCAGTAGGGAAGATATTGTTTAGACATAAAACTAAGTAGCCCCCTATTTGTCCACTTATTAGCATCTAAGTATGTGGATCAGAGTATCAGTTTGAATCTAGTAGCCTTGAAGAAGGTTGCCAGAATCAGAAGAGAATCTATATCAGCTGATTAGATAATAAAATCAGAGGGTTTGGGGATTGAAGATTTCAGAAAGAAAAGAGCAGGTCACATGTGGCAGCAGAGAGTCTTTGCAAGGACAAAAAGTGGTCACCTTAGTTAAGGTACCTAAACTGTGGTTGACATATGCTCCAGAGAGAAGGGCAGATCTATTGAGACTCCAAGTCACAGTGACCTATATTCAGTGATCTGACTCATCCTGCCCATTGTACATACGTAGCACATGAGTAGCTATTACTAAGTTCTAGTTTCAAAAAAGTACCTGTGGTAAGTAGAATAATGCAAAATGTCCATGTCCTTAATCTTTGGAACCAGTGAATAGGTTACATTACAGGGTAAGGAGAAATTAAACTTGCAGATGAAATTAAAGATTCAGCTGACCTTGAGATGCATAGGTTATTTTGAATTATCAGGGTGGCCCAATGTAATTACATGAGTGGAGAAGGAGAGCAGAAGAGAAAGAAACAGAGAGATGACATCATGAGAGGTTTCACAAGCCATTGCAGACTTTGAAGATGGGCGAGTGCCATGACCTGAGAATTGAGGACAGCCTCTTGCAGCTGCATAAGAAAAGAAAACCATCTCTCCTTAGAGCAAATCTTTCCTTAGAACCTCCAGAAGAATACACAACCTGCCAACACCTTGATTTTTAACCCAGTAGACTCATTTCTGACTCCTGACCTCTGAAACTATAAGCCACTAAATTTGTGTAGTTTCAAGCCACTAAGTTTGTAGTAATTTGTTATAGCAGCTATAGGAAACATATAAATTGCTCAGAGAAAATAATCCTTAGCATATCCATAAATAAGTTTGGAATTTGTGTTAGACACAATGACGCAGGCATGACAAAACCTCAGATGATCTGGGGGAGGGAGGGTGAGGAAGAGTGCACATGGTGTTTGTCACTGGTTTTTGTTCCCAGGCTAGTCCCTTGGGGCGAAGCTCTTGGGGGCTACAAAGTAATAATTGAAATAACTGTTTTCAATAAAACCACCATAAAGCAGCAGGCACAAAGAAGCATTACTTTGAAGCCCTGCTAGCAGGATTTAGCACAGGAGGGGACAGAGACCTGTCTACTTTGTGCTCCAGCCATAGCGCGGGCTGCAAGGGCCATGGAGCCTCAGAAATGCTACAGAGATGCACTGGAGCGACTTTGACCATGGTGCCCAGCATATGCAGGGGCATAAGTGACTAAGCTGGAAGAAACGGTCATTTGCAAGGTAGGTACAGTGGGAGAACTTATAAGGGACACAAAAATACAATGAAATGAAGTCCTGAAGAGGCAGCAGTGCCCAGCAGATACTCTGTGAAACTGGTTGTGGTTATTTATGAACAGAGCTGAGCACGCCTGGAAATCACTGAGCAGACTTTGTGGATGCTAATGGTCCTGCAAGAACAGGCAAGAGGCAAGGCTGTCATTCCTCGTGTGACACTCTCTTAACCCAGGCCTGGGGTTCCAAGGTTTCTCAGGTAGTACCCAGGACAGTATAAATGGCAGGCACAAAAGAAAAGGAAGAATCAATTGATACTATCAGGATGAGGTAAAACTTTCCCAGGAACTTTGTATCTGGGACTTCTACATTTCTCAGTGTGATATCTAAACAGATTTAAGCTCCAGGCAAGAGAGCCATGAAGCAAGTATTCCAAATTGCTTTGTTACCAACTGTTAGCAGAGAATTTTTCATCGACTGTACTTTCACTGATGTAGTATCAGCCCAACAGAAACTCATATTATTGGCAAATAAAAGACATGACATTCTAACTTAGAGCCTACATCCCGGAGAAATCAGATGTTTAACATCAAAAGGGGAAGTGTTCTTATTTTTGTCTGAGAGCAGTTTCTAATATAAGTGGATGAAAGCGTGTTCCTAAGAAGATACCCTCACAGTGCTCTCTGGCTCTTCACACTGCCTACAAAAGAGTACACAAGGCAAAGGGTCTTGCCCCACCTGCACCAGGGAAGGGCATCGGGACGCCTCTCTCTGGGTTCTGTGTCCATGTCATTCTGCTACGTGACACCAAGAGGCCATAGCTCATCTCTCTCAAAGTATTTTCTCAGTCAATATGGTGTTGCTGATGATTTTTTCCTCTAGTCCTGCATGTACAAACTGTGTATCCTCATTGTTAGAGGCCCCTCTGGGTTCACTCTTGGCGATGTCCTGCCCTCTCTGTTTGATTTGCCATATGTGTTAAGTAAAACCCTTGCTATTTACTTTGATGAGATTCAAGTGTTCCTTTGAAGGAGGCAAGGAAAGCCTCTTATTTGATAAGATGAATAGAAAAGAGCAGAGATTGGTTGCATTTAATCAGAGCTCACATGAACCCCAAGCAAAATGAAGCTGAAAATACCCCTTTTGACTGATTCATAGTCAAATTCACTTACCTGTTTTAGACAGCTGCAAAACCCAAACCAAAGCCCTCCTTCACAGGCTCACTCACCAGCTTGCACCTAAATATATAAGTAGTTATTTAGAACTTATTTTCTTTTTATAAGGGTATAGGAGTCAAAAGTCTTGAATTCAAGTCTAGAAACTTCTAGTTCCTGGCTGTGTGACTGGAGATAAATTGCTTAATCTTTCTGAACCTTTAGTTCTGCTTCTGAAAATTAGAGGAATCACTTCTAGTTATTTTGCCCTCACAAAATTGTTGCAAAGCTCAAATGAGTATGTGAGTGCTATGTATTACACAGTGCTGTGTAAATGCTGTTATTATTATTATTGGCTCGATGTTGTGAGGAACATACATATGTACATTTCATGGTCCAGACTCTCAAGAAACTTATAATCTAAGAGGAAAGTCAGAGGTGTATATAGCTGATATAAAGTACAGCAGAAAGGTGATCACTGTCACAGAGGCCCAAAGGACTCAGAGACTAAGGGAAGTGGGAAAGTCATGAAAAATAGGCCCATCTGGAGCAATGGGTAGCATTCCAGAGGGATGGGGAAAAGGCACCACTGCAGAAGGTGCAGCATGACTAGAGGTGTCCAGCCTTGGGCTTGAGGAATCACAGAGAGACCTTATGGGAGGAACAGAGGTGTCTGGCACAGAGGGGCAAGCCGTCAGGAGATGGCCTAGAATCCTAGATCTGGAGAACCCTGGGATATATGAGGTATATTGACATCCACAAGTGTGAGTATGAGCCACAGAGGTCCTGATGTCCCAGAAACAGACCTTGAGTTTGAATTGGGAGGCACGTTACAATGAATTTTATCCAAGTGAAGTATCTTGTCCCTACTATAAAACTCCCCAGATACAGATTTCCTCCCTTAAAGCCAATCCTCAGTTATATATCTTTTAATCTCTCATTTATTAAAGAAAATGAAGCTTCTCAACTCACTGGATTTCTGTGCTTTCTTCATATCCTGCACCAAGTTTAAGCAGAGGAACGTTTCTACTTTAAGGAAAGTCCATGGTGAACCATCCTAGAAGTCACAGTCAATAATTTTTTTTTTTGTAGCTTCTAAACAACACAGTCCAGTTTATTTCCCTGGCCTTCACATGCTCTTGGATACTGAGCACTCACAGTCAGATGAGGCTTTGCAGCTGTCTTACAGTTGAGGAGTAAACTGCACTCTGACTTCATTATCTTGCACATCTGCACACAGAACTGCACCCCTACACTCTGGGCCCATCTCCTACAGTGTGGAGTAACTGGGTCCTGCTCTTTGCCTCTCGTTACAGTGTCATCAGTGGGAAATATGCTGTCCAAATGTTAACTTACCCAAAGTGAGTAGTATAAAATCTAAAGAAATGTATTAATTATTTGCATTTTAGAGATATTGAAATCCTTCCAAAACTGTGTCCTTTCTCCCACACCCATGATTTACTGACCCTCAGATATTTTGATCTGATGTTCTATTTCTCCCATAAACAGCACTTTAATGTTTTAATGTAAATAAACCTGTTACAAACTCTAGAATTAACTCTTTTTTTTCTCAATCTGTTAAAGATGCCCCTTGTGTTCTTCTAATAATTATATACTGACATCCATTAAACACATCTTTTGAAGTTCTAAATTATTTTCTCAAGCAGTGTTTAAAGTCTTAAGCATAACTTTTATTAAATAATGAGAACTTTGCTTAGGTACAATTTATATAGCCAAAAGACCAATTTCTCAGGATGTATTTCCTTTGTGTGTCACATATGTGGTAAATTCAGATTTTTAAAAAGTGATAATCATTTTAGGTTTATGGGTCAATTCAAATAAAATGTGGTAAGAATTATTAAATGAAAGATTTTTTATCACAATTAAATTTTAGGAGCTTTACATTTTAAATAAAGCAAATTCTTTTTAGAAAAACTTCTTTTATATTAGTTTATGATCTTTACTTCTACAGACTATGCCATTCCCAGAGATAGAGATGCATGAAGTAAACTCAACAAAGAAAATTATAATATCACATAGAAAACCATCATATATTCGAAATATTTTCAGGATTAAATTCCAGCTGCCACAAATGGTGAACTTCCTATAGAGTGCAGACATCCAACATCTTCATTGCTTCACCACCCCCTCAAATGAGTCAATTCAATGAGAAAAATGGTCTAAACATTGAAATAGGTATTTGGCATCAAATGAAAGGTTTTTATAAATCTTTCAGTTGGCAATATCAATTAACATCAAAGATCTAACATTTTTTTATCATTTAGCATAAAGATAAAATAATTATATTGCTTAGTGAAACACTCTCTATAACATGACTGACAGAATCTACCTGAGCTATTTTAATTGTTCTTTGAGATAGCATGTGAGCCCATCTGTTTTTCACAATGTATAAGGTGCAATAATAGTTAAGAGTATAAAATGATGTAAATAATGACATTTAGCTTAACAGATCTAGGACAAGGAGTAAAGAAAGAAAGCCAAGAAGGAAACATTCTGGCTGAAACTACTTCCTGCCAACCATCTGAGAAGCATGTTTTCAAAAGAAATGGTTATCATCTCTAGATTCTAAGTTCCATGAGGGCGATAACTGATTCTGTCTTGATCGTTAAGCACTAGAAAAGTGCCTAATGTACGGTTGGTAATTGGTAAATGTTTATTGAATGAATGAATGAAAAAAATTAAACTAAGTTTATTGATGATGAATGGAGAAAAGATAAGAAAGTGAGAAATGATAGTGAGATGAATCAGATGAATTAATAGTTCATATACTTATTCATTCAACAATTAGTTCTTATTATACACCATGTCCTGCTGTGCACTGATGATAGAAAAGTTCACAATAAAGGAGAGAGACACAAACGGTTAATCAAATGACATGTAAAAACCACAATGGTTGGGTTTGTAAAATATTCAATGAGAATATAGATGAGAAAACTGTTAATTTTGCCTAGGGAAAGAAGTCAGAGACTGTTTCTCAGAAAAGGAGACTTTGGTTTGGGGTAGATGGCTAAATAATTATGTAATCTGGAAGATCATCAGAAGATTGTTGTTGTGGATAGAAAGAATAGGCAGGGGCCTCAAAGCATGAGAAAACATTGTGAATTATGATATTGTTTCACAATAACATGTATGAGGTGAAGATGGGGCCCAGAAACATAAGCATGAATTAGATTATAAAGGATATCAGAGGCTATGCTACTTCGTGTATGCCAGACCTATAGGCAGTGGAGAGCCGCCAAAGGTTTTTAGGCAAGAAAGATATGTATAAACTATGTTTTTAAACTGTAAGTTCCAGTTTTGGAAGACTGACTCAGCAGATCAATTCCTTTGTTAAAGACAACTGGAAAAAATAGATATAATATTTTCTTAAATATTTACTTTGAACACATTAGAGAACTACCAAACCACCTAAGATTTGAAAAACTAAGGTCTCAGAAAGAAGGGAAACACATTGAGGTAAACGTGATATTTTATACTTCCTTTCCCTCGAGGTACTTCCAGTTTATAAACATCTTTGATGGAGAAGGAAAGGCAGATGCTAGAAGACAAAGAAACTAAGTACAGCTTCAAGCAATCTTACAGTGTCAGAGAGACAAAAATTGGAATTTAAAGATACCAAAGCTGTCATGATTGAGGAGTCAAGATTCTAGAAATAAGAGAATTACAGAGAAGTAAAAACAATAGTCTAAAGTTATTGCATATCAAGGTTATTTGATGATTTGTAAGCTGTGTAGACAAATAATTTTTAAAAATGAGCAGAATCATAGATCTAAACGTAAAACAGAAAACTATAACACTTCTAGATGATAACAGAAGAGAAAATCTAGCTGACCTTTGATTTGGTAACGATTTCTTAGATCAATACCAAAATCAAGATTTGTGACAAAATACTGACAAATTGGATATCATTAAAATCAAAAACTTTGTTTTGTGAAAGACACTGTTAACAGAATGAAAATACAAGCAGACACTGGGAGAAAATATTTGCAAAACACATATTTGATAAAAGAGTGGCATCCAAACTGTACAAAGAACCCTTAAAACTCTACTGTAACAAAATAACATAGTTTAAAAATGGGTAAATTATCTTCAGAGATACCTCACTTAAGAGGATATACAGATAGCAATATGTATGGAAATATGCTCAATATCACATGGCATTAGGAAATTGCAAAATAAAATACCAGTGAGATACCACTACACACCTATTAGAAGGGCACAATATCCATACACTGATAAACACCAAATGCTGGTCAGAATATGAAGTAATGTGAACTCTCGTTATTCATTGTTTGTGAAAATGCAACAAAACGGTTCAACCACATTGGAGGACAGTTTGACAGTTTCTTTCAAAGCAAAACATACTCTGTTCATACAAGCCAACAATAGTACTCCTTGATATTTACCCAAAAAAAGATGAAAACTTACATCCACATACAAAAGAACTGTGCACAAATGTGTACAGTAGTTATTAAAGTCTATTTAAAAACCCGATGAGAAAGCAGCAGCTAAAAGGCTAACTATCGATTGTCTTATGGTGCTGGGGATATAAAAACTAGAAATGAAGACCTGCCAAGTAAGAGGGCCTAGTAAAAACCAGGCTTTCAGTCGAGATCCCAGATGAATTAAACTGAATAAGGCTGAATCAAAAATAGGCTAAGACTTATAAAGACTGAAACCCAGCCTCAATTCAGGTCAATCACTCAATAGATTAAAGTTACATGCTCCAACCCTGGTGCCTACTAGAAGCTAAACAAAATTGTCTAGAGGAAGATAATTTCATCTATAGCCTCTACAATTTATCATACCCATGTCTGTAATGCAATCAAAAATTTCCTGGTATAAGAATAAAAACACTATGGGAGGTGAATACATAGTGTAAATATATATATGCCTTATTGTTAACGTGTACAGCTGAAACACTGGATTTTATCAACCAATGTCACCACAAAAAAAAATAATTAAAAATTTTTAAAAAGAATAAAAACAAAAAAAAAAGAAAAGAGAAACAAAACCATTTCTTTTCACACTCTGAAAAGAAATAACAAGATGAAAAATTTTATCGGAGATATGGAGTCCACTTTTAAAAAAGGCATTTAGAACTTAAAGCTCAGCTGAAGAGAAAATTAGTGACCTGAACACAAGTTAGCAGAAAGCGTGCTGCTAGAAGCAGTTTGAAGGCTAGAAAATATAGAAAACAGGAATTGTATGCAAGTCACATAATATATCTAATGTACATGTATCTGAAGTCCAAGAACAACAGAATACAGAATATAAAGAAAAAGAAATGCTTGAAAAGATAATGGCTGATGGAAAGATAGTCCATGCTCATGAAATTGAAGAATTAATATTGTAAAAATATCTCTATTACCTAAAACGATCTACAGATTCAATTCAATAACTATCAAAATTCCAATGATATTTTTCACAGAAATTGGGCAAAAGTCTTAAATTTGTATAGAACCACAAAAGATCCTGAATAGCCAAAGCAATCTTGAGAAAGAAGAACAAAGCTGGAGGCATTAACTTTCTGATTTTGAACTATATTGCAAAACTATAGCAATCAAAACAGTATGGTATTGGCATAAAAACAGACACATTGATCCATGGAACAGAATAGAGAATCCAATAGAGAATCCAGAAAAGAACCCATGCACATACAGTCAGTTAATTTTTGATGAAGACAAGAATATACATGAGGAAAGGACAATCTCTTCAATAAATGGTGTGGGAAAAACTGGATGGCCATGTGCAAAAGAAAAAAAAGAAAGAAAAGAAAGAAAACAGGCCACCTATCTCACGTTATTCACAAAAATCAACTCAAATTTGATTAAAGACTTTAATGTAAGACCTTAAACTATAAAACTCTTAGAAGAAAACATAGGCGTAAGCTTCTTAACATAGACTTTGGCAATAAATTTTTGGATCTGACACCAAAAGCAAAGGCAATAAAAATAAAACTAACAAGTGTGAGTATATCAAACTAAAAATTCCTGCACATAGAAGAAAATCAACAAAGTGAAAAGGTGACCTAGGAAATGGTAAAAAATATTTTTGCGAATTTTGTATCCAATTAAGGGTTAGCATCCAAACTATATTTACAACTCAACAGCAACCCCACCCCCCAAAGAAAACCCATAAACAATTTATTTTAAATGGGCAGAGTAACTGAATAGACATTTTTTTTTAAAAAAGACATACAAATGGCCAACAGTATGTGAAAAGATGCTCAACATGGTTAATCATTAGGTAAATGTAAATCAAGACACAATAAGATATCACCTTATACCTGATAAAATATCTATCATCAAAAAACAAGCAATAACAAGTGTTGGCAAGGACTGTTGTACACTGTTAGTGGGAATGTAAATTAATGCAGCTACTATGAAAAACGCTATGAAAGTTTCTCAAAAAAAATAAAAATAGAACTACCATATGATCCAGCAGTCCCATTTCTGGATATATATCCAGTGGAAATGAAAACAAGATATCAAAGAAATATCTTACACTCTCATGTCCATTGCAGCATTATTTATAATAGCAAACATATAGAAACAACTTAAGTGTCCATCAATGGGTAAATAAATAAAGAAGACATGAGATATATATATATATATATATATATATATATATATATATATATATATATATATACATATACATATATATATACATAATTTTTATATTTTTATATTTATATAATGGAATATTATTCAGCTATGAGAAAGAATGAAATTCTGCCATTTGAGACAAGGATAGAACTTGAGGGCATTATGCTAAGTGAAATAAGTCAGACAGAAAAAGAAAATTACTACATAGTATCACTTAAATGTGGAATCTTAAAAAAAAAAAAAAGAAAAGAAAGGTCAAATTCATAGAAACAAAGTATAGAAAAAAGGCTTCCCCATACTGTGGGTAGGGGGAATAGGGAGATAGTGTCCAGAAGATCATACATTTATGGTCATTTGACTTAGAATGAGGGTGACAATAAGTGAAGTAGAGCAAGGGTGGTCTTTTCAAAAATAGTACTGTACTGATTGATATTCATAAGGAGAAAAAATAAATCTTTAGCTCTATATCAGATCATACTAAAAAATCAATTCCAGATGAATTCTAGATCTAAATATGAAATGTAAAACAATGAAACTCTTACAGATAAATACACTAAGTGGTATCTTTATGACCTGGGGTAGATAAGACTTCTTAAATGAGACACTAAAAGCATTAATCATTTTTAAAAGATTGATAAATTAAGTTTCAGAACATTAAAATTAAAAACTTTTATTCAACAAATGACATCACTAAAAATGTGAAAAGATATCTACAGAGTAGGAGAGGCATTTATTCACATATTTACATACATATATCTGATAAAGGCTTTATATCTAGCATATATAATAAACTCCTACAAATTATTAAAAGACAATATAGAAAAATGAGCAAAATATTTGAAACAAGAACTTCAAAAAATATATATCCAAATGACAAAAAGTATATGAAAAAATGCTCAGCCTTGTGCATCATCAGAGAAATACAGAATGGAAATACAGAATGGTAAAATGGTAAAAAAGTAAAGCTATAAAGTAAATGAAATATTTTCACATTGCTGGTAGGGGTACAAATTAGGACAACCACTTTGGAAAAGTGGTTGGCAGCAGGTATGAAAGCTGGACATACACATAACCTATGAATCAACAAGTCTACTCTAAAATATATATTCAATAGAAATTTTAACATAAAGGGTATGTAGAAGAATATTCTAAAGCTTTAGTCATAATAGACAAAAAGAATAAACTAAATGCCTAGTAACAGAAGAAAGAATAAATAAATTGTGGTATATTCACAGGGTGGAATACTTTATAGCAATGAAAATGAATAAACTGCTACTATATACATCAGTATAAATGAATCTCACAAAAACAATGTTGAGTGAAAAACACCAGACATAAAGGAGTGCATATTATATGATTTCATCTCTATGAAGTTCAACAACAGGCAGCACTCTATGGTGCTTGAAGTTGGGATAGTGAGGGATGAGTGGGTGGAAATAACCAGGAGGAGGCACAAATAAAGGGTTTTGGGGGGGTTAGCAATGCTATATTTCTTGACTTGGGTTGTATTACCAAAGTATATTTGCTTCATGATAATTAATCAATGTAGTAGACACTGTTGGTGCCCCATCCAGATCCCCTTTACTCACTGTATCTTTTCCTCAGCTGATGTAAGTGGTAGTTTCTAGCACCTTCACAGCTGCACATTTGTTCTGAGAATTACCCTAGACCAAAGGAAGTGGCTTCCTTTGGAAATACTACTCCTGAAGTTGTGCCTTCTTCGCAGTGTGACACACAGCCAATGGTTGTGATAAGGAAGTGTAAAAGGCCAGTCCCCTTGCCTGAGGGATCATGAATACTCCAGAGCTCCCCATGGGATCACAACAAGGCTAGACTTTAGCTGAACCTGCATCCTTGTCTTGGGGGATAATTCCCCGTGAGTCTTTCACACTTCTCCATATCTTATGAGCTAGAGGCACTGAATGACTTTGCTCTGCATGATCCTTACAAAGATGTTTGTATAGTGAACAGCCTTGGAAGATAGAAATGGCATCTCCTTGGAGCATAGGATAAGTTTGTTTACTGTCCAGGATAATAAATATCTGCTTCCAGGGCAAAGTTCAGTCAGATTACTGCCCATTAGAAAAGATTCAGGTTCTCTAAGTTCTGGTTCCTCTTGCATAATATAACCTACTACTTGTGCAGCATTACCTGGCCCTCTTTGTATGGTCTTATGGAAATTATGGCTCAGGGAACCAGTACAAACACTGATGTTTGGCTGCTGCTATTGTTGTCAGTAACAGCCCTTTATCTCAGACCCAATTTTCTGCCGGCATTCATGAAACTGTGGCAGGCTAATTTGTTAGCTTGTGAGTAAGATAAAATCTCAGATCTTTCATGGGTCTTCTCAACTTCTCCCACCTCTTCTACTTCACTTCTCTTTTAAGTTTCAGTTGCAAATATTCCCTCAATAAACCACATGCATAAACACCCCATCTCAGGTTCTACTTATAGGGAAACTGTTCTAAAACAGTACAGCTATAGACTTAGAATTTGTTCATCTTTCTATAAGTACTCTATACTTCTATTTTAAAAATTGTTTATGTAAGAAAAAAAGGAACCATGACTAGAGTATAGAGTATGGATTAGAGTAAGAGGAGATTGGAGAAAAAAAAAAAACACACTTGGAAGTCTATTACTAGGGGAAAAAATAGAATTACTTGCTAATAATCACCCTAAAGAAATTTTAGGTTAAGATAACTAAAATCTGACCTAGGGCAGTAGCATGTCAATAGAGATAAAGGGGCTGATTCAAAAGATATTTAAATGGTAGATGCAAGGATGATATACACAGATGTTGACCTATCAGCGTGGATATCAGCTATAAACAACTGCTATGGCAGAACTGGTGCCTAGAATATCACAAGGTCTGGTAGGATGAATAGGGTTTGATCACAAATTGAACTTATTGGGTAAGAAATGGATTTAGATGCTGCCAAAGTTTTCAGCTTGGTGACATGGAGAATAATGATGCCTTTAACTGCTGTGAGTAACATCATTTCTATTTACATAACTTCAATTATTTGATGTTAGCATGAATGACTCCCAAATCTCTGGAACTCCTCTGAGAATTAGAATTATCTGGATATCTTATTCTACACACACAATTTAGAATGAGATGTGTTTTTCATTTTAAAATATTTTTAAAATCACACCAATTAGAAGCCATAAAGAAAGGAATGTAGACCAATAAAGTAAGCCAGCTTGACAGATGATGTATCACTTTTAATCACACAGCACATGCAGCTGCCAATTGCTATTTTTTTTTTTTTCTGTTAAAGCACACTTTACAAATCATTTGACTTTTTCACAGATCTTCCTGGAGTAACATAAAAGCAGTTGGATTTTATGGAGTGAGACTCTGAATTGCTAATTCGCAGTCTTTTACCATACATCCTCTTTTAATGCAAACAACTCAGAATTAACTCTCCTTAAACGATTAAGAACCTATGGCTTTCCATCTTCCCTTCCTCATAATTACCAGTATCTTTTAAGAAGGAAAGTGTGTTTTCTGTTCATTAATGGTAATACTACCTAGGCAGACCAATCAGTAAGTCCATGATCCAGCATTCACTGTGGAAGCCAAATTACCCTCTACCAGGACAAAATCAATTAACACCACTAGGGATGTCATTATTGTCACATTATGTCACCCGATAGTCTCCAGGGCCTATAAGTGATTTAAATTTTTTTTTTACTGCTATGATGTGTGTGTGTGTGTGTGTGTGTGTGTGTGGTAGGGAGGGGGGTGGGACAAGCTTCACACTGATGAGGGAAATTTCCATTATAGGAAAATTCATTTCACAACACAGAAAAATGCAAGCTGTTTTCAGCCTTCAGGAACAAACAGTTATACAATAGAGAAACTCTGAGGCCTAAATGAGTTCTTCTACTGAAGTGTATTTTAAAGATTTGCTTAAACAAAGGCCATGTGGGTTGGAGTCACCAGTCAGTTTCCTCAGTGGAGAGTAAGCCAGGGGCTGGGAATGCCCCAAACACAGTGTCAAGCGCCTCTCTGGTCGGAAATCCAAGAGCCCAACGTTGTGATGCCTCTTCCAATAAAGTCGGCTTGTTTTTCCATCATGAAAAATAGTACAATTACAGTTTGGCCAAGTTAGACACTCAGTGTGTCAGAAAAGAGGGTGAAATGCCCTAAGTGTATCTGGCAGAACCAGCTCTCATTTAGGAAGGCGAGAATCCATGCTTTGAATTCTGCAGACACACCGTGGATGGGGGGTCCACTAGTTTGCACCCACAATTGCTTGGTCTGAGAGTTAGTCAGTAGCTAGACACTAGGAAGAAAACCACGTTTGACATCATTCTCTCTGACAGTTGTCATTTCCTTAACTTCTCATCACCACCAGTGAATATTAAACAGGATTTGAGTTCAGTTTGTTTTTATTATTGTAGTTTCTGTTAGAAAGAAATTCAAAATTCCCAAGTAAATTAAGTAGAATTTTTTAAATGTCTGGTTTCCTTTTTAAAAAGTAGACCCAACTTCTGTATTTTGGCCTCCATCAGGGGGTATTTAATTAAGTCTATTCTGTCTAACATGATCTGATGTCATTGTACAAGGATATGTTCTTTGTTAGCAGCACTCTTAGTTTCAGACTCCTCTGTGTATTTGAAACCATGGTAACAGAGCAGTAAGCTAAAGCCAATGAGATAATGAGATATTCTCATTGTAATTGTATTTCATGAGGGCACAAGATCCCACGGGTGGTATCTGACTGTCTTACAACTGCTAACAGAATTTAAGAAGCAGACATATATTAGCATGGTACCATTTTCCATAACAGCCATGTAAACATTTGTGACATGGCATTTTTTAGCTGTTTCCAGCACATGAAAGTATGTAATGTGCATTTATGTCACAAAAGCCATGCAATTAATGAATATCAATATTTAAAAATCCTTAGAACTTCAAGGAACTTCAGATTTGAAATGCATCAAGCAGGCAGTGGGGATGCTGTTTTGCATTATAATTATGAGCTGGGCTATGGTTTATGAGGGGAGGAATCCATCAAAGCAAAGAAAAAGAGCGGCTAGCCGTTTTTCACCTCCCAACCAACCCACTTGCACCTCCTAAAGGAGGGACAAAACGAACCCCAAGCACGGTTCCCTGCATTTTTATGAGAAAAGCCAAGTTGGGGGTTTCTAAAAGCATTTTACCTTTAAAAGAGGAAAAAAATATATTTGAAGAATAAAACCAAAGTATTTAGAAACCATCTCTTTTTCTGAACTAGAACCAGAAAAGGGAACACCCCATTTTTTAGTTACTCCTCTCCTTTCACTGTTTGAAATTTCCCCACAGTTTTCATTTGAGTTGCAGATTTTATGCACGAGTCACTGAAATCCATGTTCTCCATCCTGATGAGGTTGCCCTAACAGGCGTTGTATCTTTTAATAAATAATTTAAAACCAAAAAGAGAAAGCACAATATAGAATGACTGGTCGATTTAAGCAGGGCTAAGACTTACATACTCTTCATGTCACCAGGGCCTCCCACCAGGAGCCCTGCTTTAGAAGAGAACTGACCTGAGAATGTGCATTTTGTCAGCTTTGTGCTGCCAGTGGCTCAGGGGACAGAGATGATCCAACACACTGGAATTTTACAGACAAGGATTCTGCTTGCTTTTTGTTTTACAGACAAGGGTGTCACTTTTTTGTTTTTACTATTTGTGGCTGCCATTTATAAAATGTATGAAAACCATATTGATAGAGAAAGGGGAGTTGGTTCTCTTGAAAGTCATTCAAGTGTTGGGAGGAAAGTGTTCTCTTTCAACATGTCAGTAGTGCCATATTCATCTTTGAATGTCACTTAAAGACAGGCAGTTCTTTCTTCTGCTGTGTGTGTGTGTGTGTGTGTGTGTGTGTGTGTGTGTGTGTGTGTGTGATGCATGTGTTTAGTTGGGAAATGAAATCTATGCCATAAGTGGTTACACAGAAAGAACATGTCACAGCATTGGAGAATATGGTCTTCATCTTTGTGAGATAAGGGTGGCCTCATCACTCATGGTTGCTGTAGCAAAACTAAACCAGAAGTGGGTAATGAGGCCACCCCTACTGTGGGAAGATAACTTCTATATCTGAGCTGTCATGACCTATTAGGTCCTCACACTGCCTATTCTTGGATGTGTCTCCCAGCCAGCCCTTTGGAGTAGAGAGTCATTTTTATTATTATTTCTACATCTAAAAGAAGAAAACCTTGTTTTCTTTAAAACCCCTCCTTCTTGTTCCTTACAAATAGGAAATGGCTGTCAGATTTGAAAGCTCCCTCTGGGCGCCATGTTGAAATGTTCAGTGAAGACTAGAGTTGACAACATTTGCAAGAGTTTATTTAAAAATAGTCAAAATTATTGCAAAATGGCTTTACTTGTGTGGGCTTTGAAATGGACTACCACATTTTAATCCAGATGATTTTTTTATTAAGCCTAGGCTAATCCTAGTTTTAGAGGATGAGACAAGAAATAAGAGATTGAATGTGTTTGTAAAATATTGGAATCATAAAAGTGTATCACTTATGAAACAGATTTTGTACGGTACTTTCTTCAATTTCAAGTCTTTTAACAGTATAATTTAGCCTGAGAATAGCAGATGTCCACAGAAGTTAATTCTATTTTGTTTAAATGATAGCCAGAGGCTGGCATTGATTTTTTTCCCCCTTACGTTCCCTGACTTAGACTCTGACTAGAGCCAATGTTTCTATGTTTAAAAAGAAAAAAAGTGGGCCAGGGGAAAGGATATGTGTGTGTGGTAGAGGTACAAAATCTACATTTTACTAAGTAGAATAAAGTAGGCGGAATGACATAAAGGGTGACTTGCAAACTCACGGTCCCCAGGTGTGGAGGCAAAGTGAACTGACTTTTGAAATGCCATGGAGGTGAATGGTGGGCAGTCAGCAGTAATTGATTGCATATGGATAAAAGCCGCAAAATGTTTTGGCCTTTTTAAAGAGAGGCGTCAACCAGCACCTTTCCACGTCCCCACTACAGAATTTCAGAGGCTGGGATTACTCCAGGTAAGGCTTCCACTCAGATCCTCATTAAGTGGAAGAACCTGTCATATTGGCTGAACGTGCCTCCCAAGCAGGCTGAGGCCTCTGTGAACGTGACTGGGAGCAAAGTCTTTTCTGCAGAGGGAGGTAGTGGTGCTTGGAGAGGAAGTAGCCAGTCGGCCAGAGCAAACCAGGGAAGCCCTCAGGAGAGATGAGGCTTGGGTAGGAGCAAGGGCACAGGGCTCTGAGGTGCAACAAGTCAAAACATAGGGCATTGGGTCCTGTTCTTTGTTTAAAAGCTGAGTGAGCTCACTTATAAAGACACATATACAAATAATTCCTGCTTCACAGTGCTGCTGTAAGGATTCTATGCAATAATATGTATATGAATAGAATGTGTTTAAGGGACTAGCACAGTCCAGGAAGCATATATGGGACTTCTCTTTCTTTCTCCTAGGTGAAGATGGGGGTTAAGGGGGTGACAATAATGGTCTCCATAGAGCTCCTCTGAGGGTCAAATAAAATGTATATAAAGGACCTTAGAAATGGTAGCTAAAATAATCTTTATCATTAAATTAAATATATACATAGATAAATATATTTATGAACATAAATTCTTAATCGTATTTCAAATTTCAATTTCCTATGTTTTCATTTGGAAAAAAAAGACTAAAAAATAAAACAACAAATAAGCAAAACTTTATTTTCTCAACAATGGGTGATTAGAAGAGTAACCTTAGTATCTTTTAACCACCCTCCTTTGAGCCCACCACTAGAAACCCAGTGATGAAGGCTGCAGATGTTTTGTCTCTTTCAATGGTTCTTGGGGAGGCTAAAGGCAAAATAGGGAAAAGGGATGGAGGATGGGTCTCAAACTCAAAGCACTTTTCATCCGGGGCCTGGTCTAAAGAGCCACACATTTTGATGTGGGAGGATCTGACAAAAACGATTACATATGAGGTGCACTTACCCAGTTTTAGAATGAAAAACATGTTTTAATTCAAGACAGAATTCGTTTCTGAGCTGTTAGAATTTCTACTCAAAAGATTCAAGTAATAATTTTTCATGTGTGGAGAATGAGAAGCTTTGCCAGAACTGCCCCCAGATGCCTCCACCTTCTCTCCCATCGGTCACAGACACATCAGAACCTTTCCCAGTAGATTTATGTATTTTTTGAGCAAGCAGAGAATTGAATAGAACCCAAAGATCCTGCCTCAGCCTTGGCTGAGTGTCTGAAATCCCCTATCACTAACTCAGTGGGGCCACAGAGGCATCAACAGTCAGCTATAAACGGAGAACTCACTCCTAGCTCACTATCTGCTAGTGATGGTTCAGGTTGAGTACGTTTATTTGATGCTTTCCTGTTTGGAACTGAGATACAGAACAAACAAAGCTGGAATTATGGAAAGGGTGTCTGATCCAGGAGGGCAGCACTCAGCTGAAGCATTTGAAGGGTAGTGTTTGTAGAGTTCCAGAGAAGGACAGAAAGCAAATCTCCAAAGCGTTCCAATTTTGTCTTGCTTTGCTCTCACTTATTCTTACATTAGGGTACTAAATATTTGACTATCCCACAAAAGTATTCCAGTTCCACTTAAGGATAACGTAATATGTCACTCTGTAATTGTTCTTTCCCCAATACAAGCAAGTCTGTCTAATATAATTATCTGTGAATTCTGGCTTGCCAACAGTCTTTATTTTAAAACTGTAAAAATTGAAAAGTGCCTCTTCAAATATACAGCTTCCATAATTGAGTACTCCAGGGAGGCAGACAGAACAGGAGTGCTATATGCTTAGGGAGGGAGCACTCGGTGTTCACAGGACTATGTTCTGAGAGGCTTTAGAGGGCCTGTCTGCTCAGCTGAGCTCCTTTCTTCCAGAGCAGGGGTAGGCATATAAGTAGTACCTGAATGCAATTTTGAGACTGGCCTTCCTGGTAGACTATAAACTCCCAAAGGGCAGGGAAAGTACCCGTTGTGTTCATTGCTGTATCTCCAGCAACGAGCACAGTACTGAGCACAAAGTACTCAGTTTGTTGAATAATAAATGCATCATGAGTGTTTGTGCTCTCCGAAGCATCTCTTTTTTCCTTTTTTTCTTTCAACTCCAAGAACACATTCAAGGTCTGTTATTTTTTGCTACTTTTGCATTCTTCTCTTTCTTCTTGTTTACAGTCCTAACTTCCCTCTTGTCATCTTTTCTTCTCTCTACCGTGTCTAATGCCCCTGGGTTAAAACTGCCAATTTCTGGATAAGAAACTGCAAGTGGAGTGTGAAACTCTTTCATACTCCTGCTTTGCTCGGCATGTCGGTCCGTCTAACATTTCCACTCAAACCCTACTCCGGAGCCGTGGGGCTGAAATCATCACACACATGCAACTGATTAGAGCTAACCAAACACACTGCATGCCATGTTCATCTTGTGAAACTTCAATTCTAGCCACTTACAACAACCCAGGAGATTACCATGGCAAAGAAAATTATTTTCTTTAAGTGAAGGCTGGTTGACCATCATAATATGGTCAAAATAACTCATTTTTTCCCCCTTCAGAAGCACTAACTCAAATGTGGCAAGGACCTGAGCTTTACACATGGCTGACCCTGTCATTTTCCTGCTTCTAGCCTGTCCCCTGTAGAAAGTGGAGCTCTCCAAGCTGCCTATCAAATAGAGACTTAAAAATTCACAGTCCCATTCTTCCAAAATTTTGCAACAATACTATAATAGAAATGTGTCCTTTTTTTTTTTTTTTTGAAAGCCCACCAAAAGAAAGTTTGGGGAAAATGTTTTCTTTAAAAATTCAAAACTAAAATTTATAAAGGTAGTCTTTGTTTCAGAATCAAGATGTAGAATAGATGAACTCTCAGCAAATTGCACATATTATTAGTGACTCTTGAGACGATAACTGGACACATAGCTGAATCTTCATGTTTGTTTGAAATAAAAACAAATTCTTAGAAAGAGAAAAAGGCAAATTTTACAATTTCAGTTATTTAGGTACAGATTTTTTTTTTTAATCGAGAAATCCAGAAGTTCACAAATATTTCATCAGATTTTATGTTTATGCTTGATTTTTCTTTTAGAAACAGAATTCAAAAATAATTTTTATTAGTGCAACATATTTAGTATTTTTCTGAAACATAATAGCACCTAGTCCATTAAACAATATGAATTTTCAAACTGAAACTTTATTAGCCTAATATTTTGGAATTGGGTTCTGAAGAAATGCTTGATTATAATGACAAATGACTGAAAACCTGCTGGAATTGACAGACATATTTCTAGTTATCCTAGAAGAGATTTCAACTCCCAGTGTTCTGAGCTTATCTCGAGCATTTTACAGTCATTTTCTGAAGAGCTGACTATAAATAGATTGTTTCTTGCAACTCTGATTCTTAGTTCTTCCTAAAAAAAGAGCATAAAATAGAAGCCTAGAATTACAGAGCTGAATTGGATATTGGTGATCATTTTGTTATGTTTCACGGATGAGGGGGGAAAAAGGCCTAGAGAAACTAAATGACATGACCAAGGTCACCAAGCCCACATTTTCTGACTTCATTTCAAACTAGGTTGAGAAATCACCATATCAAAACAATATATATACTAGTTTAGAATTAACACTCAGTTATTGTTCTTAGCAATCTTCTGTCGCTTTTAAAAGGTTTTTAATTCTATTTTTTAAAAAATATATTTAAAAATAAGGTAATGAATTAACATTTGCATATAATTTTACATCTTACAAAATTTATTTACTTAATAGATTTTTATTAAATGCTTGGAGCAATACTACAGACTAGAATATTCTATTCTAGATGAGAAAAGTGAGACTCAGAGACATTTAGGGACTTGCTCAATGATGCTAGAGTTAGTGGTAGAGAGTGGCTGGCCCTGGGGCAGAGGAATTTTAGTAAGTAAAATTTGATGTTTGTACATTTAGGGTGAACATTTAGCCAGAACTGAGGGTGTGAGAGGTGCTGAGAGTTGGAATTGAAAAATTGATGCACTATGTGGCAGGAATAACTATAAAGATATTCTTCCCAAGTTTTCTGTCCCCTGGTTATTCAACCAAACACTACTCTACATACTGCTATGAAGGGACTTTGCAGATGGAATTTAGGTTCCTAATCAGCTGAACTTAAAATAGGTCAATTACCCTGGATTGTTCAGTTGGGCCCAATTTAATCACCTGACCCGTTAAAAGAAGAAGAGAAAAGCAGAGATGCAACAGAGAAAATATGAGGCAAAGGGAGGTCAAAGAGATTAAAACAGAGAAGGATTCTATCTGCCATTGCTTCCTTGAAGATGGAAGAAGAGAGCCATTAGATAAGGAATGTGGGTGGACTCTAGAAGCTGAGAACACCTCTGAAGCACAGGCAGCAAGGAAACAGGTGTCTCAGTCCTGTAGCCACGTGAAGCAAACTGAATGAGCTTGGAAGCAGATTCATCCCCAGAGCCTCTGCAGAGGAAAGCAAACCTGCTGAGGTCTTCATTTCAGCCTCATGAGATCCTGAGAATCAGCCAAAGCCAGACTTCTAACATACGGACATTTGGGACACCAAACAGGTATTGTTTGAACCCAACAAATTTGTGGTAATTTGTTATAGCAGTATTACAGTGATACAACTGAAATGTTGCTTTTAATTTCTGGATTGCTTCAATTATCATGTTAGGAGTTTGGGACCCTTTGCTTCTTTTGCTCTCAGGGTTTCTTAAAAGTAATATAGATGCACAAGAGTTGATTGCCACAAGAAACAGGAAGTACTGCTTTATGAATCTGGGCAAGTACCAATAATCCCCTAACAGTAGGGATCCTGATAAATTCATATCCAAGAATATAGCTGAAGCCTGAAGCCAACTTGGGGCATCCCTTGTCCTCCTCCTCTGAATCAAAAAGGGCTGGGCTTTCAGCTCTTCAAGAACTGGGGATAAAGGGCTAAAAATATGGCCTTGGCCCTGCCTAAGTATGCTGCCAATAAGAAGTTCACAACTCCCTAGGACAGGAAGGACATGTGACTATTGAGAGCATAGGGGCACCACCCACTAGGTAAAGGTGAATATTAGTTAGACTCTCATCAGTCATATTAGGTATTCTTGTTTCACTGAGAAGAGTCATTTATGGATGGGTGGGAGGAGGGATGCACATTTCTTCTATGAACAAGGCTGCAATATGAGGGATGGTCGAGGGGACTCTCTTTATTGATTTTACAGACTGAGTATTCTTTTTGCATGGCTTTGGGATAGCAAGAAGAATGTGGAAAACACTGTGAATAGGTACCGTTTAGAATACTATATCGGCATCTCGCAGTGGATTCCTTTAAAGCACTAAATCCCAGATGCTTTTCAAATAATCGTGATGACAGAAACAATTGCTGGATATAAGAAACGGAATAAAGAATTTTATCTTTCTCTAGAAGTCTAACATTTGATTTTCACATGTGTTTAAAATTCCTGACTGATATAAAAATGGATCATCTGAGAGGAGTCCTTTAAGGCCATATCAATATTGGCTATTTTTATCTCATGAATAAGAGTGAGGAGAAATCATGTTGAATGGTTTTGAAGCTGAGGTCATTGAAAGAGTATGTTGATGGTTACTTTAGGTACATAGAGTTTGAAGAATAGAACCATCAAATATTAATATAAGTACATGAAGATGTACCAGCTGGGGCTGGAGGTGAGACAGAGATGAGGGAGGGAAGGACTGTGAGTCGCAGGAGTAAGTTGTCAGTTTAGGACAAGTCTTTCAGAGGTGTCAGGGGCATGTGAGATGATCAAGTAGCTGAGTGGTGTTTCAGTATAAGCACACATTTACAACTATTTAAAGTGTTCTCAGCCCTTATATTTGTCCCAAATTTGAGAATGTAGTATAATGACTGCATCTCAAGAATTCGCTTGCTTTCACACTCCTTATGGTTTTGAGAAAGAACTAACTAACCTCTCTCTTATGTATAAAGAAGAAAATGTCCCTTGGTCCTTATGTGTCCTCCCTCTTTGTACCTCTTAGACATCCAGGTGGAGATGTTGAGTGCACAGTTGAATAAGTAGTCTAGAGCTAGACTGGAGACACATGTTAGAGACGTGTCAGTGCATGGAGGATTAACACCCCGTAACACCCTGGAACTAGGAGAGAGTGCAACTAGAGGAGACTGCTGCACTCAGAGCCCTGGGCTCACCTGCAGGCCTGGTAGAAAAGGAGCCAACAGGAATGGAGAAGAGACAGAACTTTCCCTGAGGTAGGGAAAACCTGGAGAATCCTGTCACAGAAGCCAGAGAAGAGTGTTTCAAGGAGGATATGTTTAAAAATATATATATAGTGTGATGAGCAAAGTCAACTGCTCCTGACAGAGAGAATAAGATGAGAATGGAAAATTGGACAATAGCTGTGGCCAGATACAGATTGTTGGTGATGTTGATAAGGGTCAATTTGATGGATGAAAGCCAGGATGAAGCAGGACAGGTAGGAAAAGAGTGATGAGGAAGTGGAGACAACTCTTTCCATGAGTTTTGTTGAGAAGAGAGGAAAAATAAAGAAGTATCTGAAGAGCATTATGTTTTCATTTTTATTTTTTAAAATGGGTGAGTCAATGAGAAATAGCATGTACATTTGTGTGTGTATGTGTGAAAGAGAGAGAGAGAGAAAGAGGTTGGTGATGCAAGAGAGATGTGCAAACACAGACTTAACCACTATTAAAGTGTTTTAGAAAGCATATTAATATATAATCATTAAGGGTAGTATTTGCTTGATATTATGTACCTCAAATTGAATGAAAACATAGGTTCAATCAGGAAGTCTTCCCAATCTAAAAATGCAATATTTTACTGCCACCCTTGCCCATGTCTTACATTCATAGTCCTTTTCGAAAAAATATGGTGTGGGTAGCAGCAAATATGATAACAATGAAGTCCACTGTTGGTATCACCACCTTCTGCCATCCCTGAAGAGAGCATTGTTATTCAATATTCCAGAGATATAAAGGAAAAGCATGGTGAGGTGGTTTCTCCAACATGCTTGAGAAGCTGTGAGCTAGAATTCTAGCTCCCAAGCCCTCTCCTCTTCGACATACACCATGCCAACAACCCCTTAAATAAGAAAGAGATGACAAACATAAGAGATTAGTGGCTTGCTAAAGTCTTTATCCTGTCAAAAACTCAAGGACATATGTAGTATGGAGAAAAATTCCTCTACAATATACCACCCACATCTACCATAAGGTCTGAAATGTGAGAATTTTCTTTCTCAATAATATTTTTTTTGGTCCAAATTGAAGAATGATGAGAAAATTGTAGGCTGACAATTGTAGAATAAGAGTTTTCACAGATCTCTACATAAACACATAATCAGGGATTAGGCAGAGTATATGTATTTGATAAAGAAATAAATGTCTAGCTTTTATAGTCTTTGTGATGTAAAAGAACTCTGATGTAATTTAACAGAAAATGATAACAGAACTATTAATATAAGAAATTTTAAAAAGCCATTACCTTTGTTCTCTTGAAATAAGTGACTCTGGTTAGCAAGATTATTCAATTTTAAATAATTAGGTTCCTGGTTCCTGTAATTTAGGTCTCACTTGTCACTGCAAATTATCTAAATTGTAATATACATATATGTGCATATATATATATATATATATATATATATATATATAATTGTGTCATGTCAATAAGACTAAACATTTTTAAACATTTATATTCAAAGATTATAATTATTTTCCAATAAGGAAAAAATTGAATACATTTGTAATATACTGTTGACAGAAGATTTTAAAAAGATATTTACATAATTGTTTTTACCATGAGATATTCTTCATATCACATTGTGGTGAGGTTATGGATATAGATTTTAAAAAAAACTCCTATCTTAATCTTATATGATTCATTTTTCTTTTTCTCAAAGAAATTTTAGAAGATTGTCTAATATACTATTAAATAACTGTAATATTTAAGGTGCAGAATGTTTTAATCTGCAGTGATAGTATGCTTTGTGCTATCACTTTCCAGATCTTACTAAATCCAGCTTTTACTGTAGGGAATTCATTTGATTCCATTATTTAGCTAAGTAGGATGTTATAGCCATTAAAAGCAAAGCAATAATTCCTTTTACTGAAGTTGAGCATAAGACATTGTTTAATACATTTAATTACAACTTAATTGAGTCCTGGGACACTGCTAACCCACTGATGGACTTCAAATGTTATTATTAATTTAATAATAACTTTTATTGAGCACTTATTCCTTATCCTGTGCCAGGCACTAAACTATGTACTTTACACAGATTATCTTGTTTAATCTTCTAAATAACCTTGTGAACTAAGTCCTATTTGTGTCTTAAATTTACATATTAGAAAAAGAGTTTCAAAAAGGTTATGTAATTTCTCCAAGATCACAGAGTTTGTTAGAGCCAGAACTACATCTAGGACCAACTAAGACCATAGTATGATACACTGAAATAGAAAAGTTCTCTATGCAAAATCTGATAACCCAGGAGCATATCCTGACTATATAATAAAAGCTACCCTTTTTAGCCACTCAATCTTTAATAATTTGCTGAGATGAGACGTGCTTATGGTCATTCCCTATGGTAGTCTTAATTGTTCTTTATTGTTCAAAGGTATAAGAGGGCCAGCGTGTAACTGTCACTGCAAATGTTCACGTGGATATGTAACATTTGCTCATCCATCCAATCATCTATTACTTATGAAGCACCACTCTGTGCCAGGCACTGTGCTCTAGTGTGATCAGCCTGGGCTTCCTCCTCACAGAGCTTTCCGTCAAATGGATGAGACACACATTAAATTTAAAAATTACAAATAAGTCAATATAACAAGTCAATTAGAGGGGGAAAATCTGGTGTCTATGAAACCAAGCATTTGTTCTATATTACGAGGTAAGGGGACGTCTCTAAAATAAAAGGACATTTGAATTGAAACCATTATAGACATATCCTAAAAGAGGGGCAGATAAAGAGACTATATGTACTCAGTAATTCAACAAATAGCTGAAGACTTACTATGTGCAAAGACTATATCAGTGAACAAGGTAGAAATGGTCCTATCACTGCAGAGTCTATAGTCTCTTGAAAATGTCAAATATAATGTCACTGAAGCTGTAGGAAACGACAACAGAAAAAATTCATTTAAAAAGAGAAAGAGGACATTGTAAATTCCTGTGTTAGTAATATGTTTTTTAAATCAATTAAGAATACTTGAGACATATTCAGTTCCAAAACTATGAGTTACAGTGCTATGCCTAGAAAGCATTTTTATCATTAAGTTCTAAAACAAACAAACAAACAAACAAAACGGTACAGAACATGCTAGAGCCAGTCATTCAACTCATAAGTTAAGGGGGAAAAATGATCAGATTTCTTAGAACTAGACCCCTCCTGTGTTGTGAGGTCCTGCGACACCCACACAGAGTTTTCCTACAGGTGGCACTGTGCAGCTGGATTACTTTAGGTTGACTTATGTGGTGAATTCAGTTCAAACCACAGATAGAAGCATGTCAGCAAATCATTTCCGTTGGCCTAAACATTAGTCGTCACTGGTAACTTTTCACATATTCCTGGGTTGGGAAGGGGGTGGTCTTGTGATTGATGTCATATTTACAGATGCTGAGAAAGAGCTCAGTTAACTATTTGACCATCAACTTCATCTTTCTAGCTGATATTTGATGGATACCTATAAACTGCTCAGTCTCCAAACAATATAACACCTGTTTCCTTAATTTTGTCTTTCAGAAAGAAAAACCCCTGCATACGATGATCATATAGAGCCAAGGGTTCACATATTCTCTAGAGATTGAATACAGACTATTTGCTTCAAATCCTGTGCCCCTGGCCTTTCTGATAGATGAGACAATTGTTGCTCAACTTAATTTGGAAACAAAAAGACCAGCCAGATCATCACCGACAATAACAAAAACAGTCTATAAACAAAGTACCAAAGAGCTATTAGGAAGCTATTTCTTTCCTTAAGAAAACACTTTTCAGATCCTCTAACTTGGGCCCTGAGGAGAAAGTTCCCTCCAGCAGTCATGGCCCTGACTCTTATATTCAACCCCTCCTCTGCCTTTCTTCTTGGATATTTCTCCCTAATTTTTGCTGCCAGCACAACCCCAATCAATCTCAGAGACACTGACCCTTTCAACACTCCAGACCACAAATCTCCCTCTCAATGTCCAGCTAAAGACCAGGCCAGGACATTTAAGAAAACACTAAAAGTTTTAAATAAAGGGAAAGAGGCTGCAACAGAAACATGTAACCAGATCATTTATCCAACTTGTCAAATATGGCTCGTTCTCCTAGATTTGGGACCTATGCCACCCTGGCCTTCGATCTGGCTCCTTGTGGTGGATGCCATCTTGGTACCCACCATCCCAAAGCACATTCCAAAACATCTCAGTTCCAAAGAGAGTAAAACCAAAAGAGAGGACCGTTCAGTGCTCTGGTGTTAAGTCTCAGGTTAGGCATCTTTTCTGGGATGAAACCTGGGCTGACAACCTCCTTCAGACAATATGCTCCTCCCTACTCAGAGGGCAAAGCCTTATTCTCAGGCGTAAGTAGAACAACCACAGTGCAGCACACTCTGATAATATTCGTACAAGCCATACTGGTGAAAAACAGCAGAAGAATCATGTCACCAGAAAAAGAGTCCATGAAAGAGGGAAGAGGCATACTATTGGGTACTGCCCTTTTCCTGAGTGTACACAAAGAAGCAAGATAGCTTTAAATGAAATGTCTGGGCCATCACAGCCAATTTCTTAGTGCTAGTACTTATTAGGTGGAATAAGGTGAGGGGAAAATAAGCCATCTGAAGTTACCATTATTGCACAGCCTGGGTAAATCAATTTTGAATTTCAAGTAAAAGTAGAAAATATGGAGAAGAGTTCTTTGTTGCTCTCCAAGTCAGTGATGTTAGCTAATACAGGTGCATTCTACCCAAATCATCACCTCCCCAGCCATCATCACCCAATCTGAAAAATATGAGTAATATCAACTTTCAAATATATCTCTGAACACAGCTAAAATTAATTCCAAAGAAAAGACTTTCTGAAAAAATTAGAGGTAAGTGACTCCCTGGATGCATCTGAGCACCCGATGCTGGCTTCCTCAGGAATAGGACTTTTGTGTAGTCAAAAAGAGATGAGGGACATCAGTAAGAAGCAAAGTCATCCTCTATTCCACCCCATAACCTTGCAAACAATCCAAGTCAGTGATGTTAGCTAATAGGCCTAAGGTGTCATGTCCACAGTACCTGAGTGGAGAGAAGAAACAATAGCTCAACTTTCAGAAACTATAACATTCCTCATCAAAAGGCTGTGCAGGAGCCATGGCCATCCCATAGAGTAAATGTCCTAAGACAATTCTGATGTTCCACAGACAGAGAGGATGGACTTGCAAGAAATGCAGCTCAAAACTCTTTGCATGTGATTATGTACATGTATTTTTATGTAGAATGTTTACATTAAACAATTCCCATTAAAAAGAAAAAGATCATTCACACCAACTCTTTCTTTCTACCTTACATAGAAAATACTGATAGGAGACATGTCCTGAAATATAAAATAGGTCAACTAAACATGAACAAGGTTTTAAGAGGAATAATAAAACCAAACCACACTGGATAAGGACCATAGCATGATATTCCAGCAGTTAACTAACACTAGTAGTGCCCAGTGGATTCCGGAAGGTAGCAAAGGAGAGTACCATTTTCATTCTTTTCTGTAGCTATCCAGTCAAAACATCTTAAGTCATTCTGCAAATCTAACATAGAAAGGGCCTCTTTTCTCCTTGATGTGGGTCTGTGCAAAATTCATGATCTAAATGCCAGAAAGAATAACTATATCAACAACTTAGCTTCTAAGCCACAGGAAAGGAAGAAGTTCTCTGATCTTGACCAATTCCACAAGTACAATATGTGTCATCGAGCTGAACTCTGATACCTAAACAGCTTTGCCCACTCTTTTGAAAACAAAATGGAAAATGTCAGACAGATAAATTTCATCAATAATAGAAACTTCTTTTGTGGTTCTTCACTTAAGTCAAATGAGCTCAGTATTGTTGGTGGTATCAGTAATTAGTACTTAATAAGTACTTCTGTATATGAATGTTTTCATCATCATCAGAATATTATGGAAAAGGTGAATCTCCATGTTGTCATTAAAAAATTCAACTAATGAAGTGTTCTGGAAGATATATGTAAGGCATTTATATAAGCCAATAAATTTAAGCACTTCTTGACAGTAAACATGTACATATTAAAGTATTGTTTTATTATTATTATGTATTGGTGTGATTTAAGAGCAAGACTAATTTCCCTGGGTATTGACTCAAATTTAAGTGGACACTAATAAAATATAATTTAACAGTGTCTCCAAGGGAAATTCAAATATTTTTTTCCCAGGCATAGGTCCAAAAGTAGTTGGAAACAGCCTGGAAGGGGATATGGCCTACCGATTACTTATGCTACTTACTTTCTATATATCTGTCTTCCAACTACCAGCTAGCTCAGTTTCTTCCTAGCCTGTAAATACCAAGCATTCACAGCCTCAGTAGGTATGTGTGCTCAGGATGGGTGAATGTAAGGTGTATGTGTTGGGGTGGGTGAAGCAAAAATGACCATTTACCTAAAACAGTTTAAAACAAAAATAAAACAAAACTTTGGTTGCAGCTAGGTAACTCTTAACTATTTTCAAAAGGCTGAGTCAGACCATCACCACTCAGACAACACCTCCCTATTCTCCCCTGCCAAAATTCCTCCTCACTTGGTACATTTTAAATTCTCATTTATATCTATACCCCTCCCTGCCTGGACACAGTGGCCATTTAAGGGCTTTGGTATCTACCTATATTTTAAAAAGATGGAAATAAAAGAGAAAGCATCAATTTGCATTAAGTCTGGCAGAGTCCTTCCTTCTATTTGTGTGGCTTCACTTTGGCATTCAAAAAAAGCTGATGACTAACAGCCCACCCCATCACAGAGGCTTGTGGCAGCCCCAATGCAACTGAAAACACTCTTTCTCTACTTTCCATTCTTATGGTTTAATGTAACATAGCTCCTAGCTGTCAGGAGCAAGCAATGAAATCAGAAACTAAGGGGTCCTAAAAGGACTCACCCTCCTCATAAAAGAAGTTCTCGAAGATAATTCCCTCATTTGGCCACCTCTGCTTTCAGCTGTGTGCTGCCTCCCACGAGGCAAGGAAGGAAGTGTGGGCTTCAAAACTCAACAATGAGTAGAGTTAGCATTGGCAGTGTGAAGAAACATCAGAGTGAAGAAATGGGTCCCCGAGCACAATGTGTTTGTGCCACGCACTAATTCTGTCCAGTTCCTGCTCCTTAAATCTTCTTTACACTCCATTCTTAACAAGTATCCTCAGTGCCCATTGCCTCTGAACTGCCTCATCTCAGAGGAAAAAGCAAGATTGTGATCATAAGATTAACTCTTAATTTGTCTGACCATCAAAATCTCATCTTTTTAGCAGACCAAAATTCCGGGGACTTTATAGAGCTTCATAAATAAGAATGTAAAGCTGGACCTGTCCACTATCAGACATTTTCACAAAATGAAAGAAACTCAGGTACCGGCTTCGCCACAGGCTCATGAATAACTTTAAGCAAATCTATTTCCCTCCCTGAGTTTTGGTTTTCACCTCCGCAGAAACACATAGACGGCACTAAATTGTCTCCGGGGCTCCTTCCAGCTCTGAAATTCTATGACCTATAATTATTATATGGGTGGTATATTTCAATACTTAGCAGAAATTAGAAATGTCAAGAACAAAAAAGCCTCTTCTTTAAACATTTCTAAAACTTGGAACTCGGATTGCATAATAATCTTAAAGGCTTAAAAACCTGCCAACACTCCCAAGTTTATGTCTTTGTCAGCTAAGGATGGAAGAACTGGAAGAAGTTTGGTTTGGGCAAATCCCAGTTTACAATTTTTTTGCCCAGGAGGGTCTTATTTTGCTTAATCTTTTTTACTGATGATACTTTTGAGGAAAATTCAGCCCAATTGTTTCTGAGCCATTTTGAAATTTGACAAAATACAACTCGGTTTGTTATTTGCTGTCTAATTCCAAGCTCTATAAGCTCATTTATTGTTCAGCTAGGCATTGTGCAGCAGTGACTACATACCAACACTGACAGGGCCCAAATCTGGTTTTAGCAAAGGAGCCCAGTGAGTTTGAAAAGACTGAACTTGTTCAAATTTTGTTTCTCTTGGCAGGCATTATTGGGAGCATGACAGTTCTTGTGGCCTAACTATGAAGTTCATTTTAAGAACCTTCTAACTCATCTGCCTTTCTTTTTCACAGATGCTCTGTACTAAGGCTTCTTCAGGACATAGCTTTTCTTGGAACCTCCAGGCCAACCAACCAGCACTTTCTGGCTTCTTTGAAATATCATGGAGATGGCAGAGCTAGAAGCACATGGCAGATGTGTTTATCCTAAATTCCTACAGAGGGGAAGTTGTTAGCCAATCATCCCCAGAGTATGGATATTATCTGTCTGGGTCCCATGGTCTCTCAGTGCCAAGGCAAGGGCCTGGAACTCAGGAAGTACACCAAAAATATTTGTAACATGAACACTCTGTACCATGAGATAATACACATTATTCGAATGAATGAAGAAGACATCTGAAAAGAAAAAATTATAACCTCATACCTTTCAGATTGGCCATTAGAAATGTCCCAAGAAACAATTTTCTGGAAAAATAGATAATCTGCATTCTATAGTTTTTCTTTTGTAAAATTTGAGTGAGAAGCTTTTTAAGCATCATAAGCAGTTAGGGCTAATTTAACCAAAAGTTATGGACAGCTATAGAATTCTGTAGTACCCACTGTTATTTTCACAACAATGAGTTACTTCTATAACTGAATTAACCAATAATTAGCGAAAATGTCATTTTGACTATTTTTCTCCATTGAATTGAACTTTACTACCTGTTTTAGCATACTATTAACATAAACCAAATCATTATATTGGAACATTCCTTCTTTTCTTTCCTTTTCTTTTTTTTAATCTGAGTCAGTAGTTTCTGCCTTTAGTTAGCACTCATTTATTCAGCAAATAAATGAGAGTCCCTCTGTGCCAACCCCCAGACTAGGCTCTGGAGAAATAGCAGAGAACAATATAGAGATAGTTCTTGCCCTCATGAAACATATCCTGGAGATGAAATATTAATAAATAATTATATAAATAAGGTGACATCAGAAAGTTAGAGCTAAAAGAAAATAAAGCTAATGGTGATAGAGGGCCCCTTGAAGAAGAAGCACGTAAGCTGAGACATGACAGATGAGCTGCCAGCCCACACAAAGACCTGAAAGAGTGGCACTCTAAGCATAAGGAATAGCAAAAACCAAGCGTGAGGCAGAAAGAAGCTTTGAATATTTGAGGGATTGAAAAATAAGGAGACAGAGATGGTACAGGAATTGTTGAGAGCAAACAGGGCTGGACCTTGTAGAGTCTTCTTGCAGCCATGATGAGGAACTCACCAGAGGGTGACCTAATATGATTTGTTTCTAAAAGATCCCTCTGGCTTCATGGAGGATGGATTGTAGAAGGGTGTGAGTTGCTGCTACCCAGGTGTGGCATGAGAAGTCACAAACTCAGGTGGTGGCAGTGGGACAAAACAACTAGGAAAGAGATTTTGTCAGCAAAGGCAATAGGACTTGGTGGCTGATTGACTGTAGGGGGTGAGAGAAAGAGCTGGAATGATGCCGTATTGAAATTAATGAGATCTACTAATTAGGAGAGCATTTTACCATAAACAAATTATTAAGCACTTTTACTGCCAGCATCACTACCCTGCCTTTAGGAATAAGGCTTAAAGATCATTAAAAAGGAGTCTGACAGGAGTCAGGGGACCTCTAATATTTTCTAACCATAGGGAAGGGAACTGCAGAAGTCAAGCTCTAATAATATGTCACATTTATAAAGCACTCTGCTGTTTACGAAATGCTTTCATATCCATGGTCTCCCTTGCATTCTATTTTTCTTCAATTTTTATGACATTTCCGTAGAATGAGGTGGATTAGTAAACTGGTACATTCATGTAACAAAAACCGGATTCTGATGAAGAGTTGGTTGACACTCCACTGCTTATTATAAGTTTTTTCCTCAAATCTTGATTTTCTTGTCTAAAATTTGATGACAAGAACTCCTCTTCTAACAAAAATAGTTTTCAGTAATTTAAAGAAAATATTTTTTTATTATCTTTTTGTTTCAGTGCTATCTGTAAATCATCCTGACCAGACTTATGAAAATAAGATTCGATTGGGGTATTAAGAATGCCAGCATTGTGCAAGTTTTGAAATGATTGTGCTTTACTCCAAATGAAAAAGAAATTCAGATTGTTATGCATGAATTAATTAGGGCCATAACCTCCCAGGCCTGCACACAGATCAAAGCAGGCTTCTGCCCCAAAGCAGGCTGAGAGTGGGAGCTGTATGCAAACAAGGACTGTGATCTTTCCAAGTAGATGGTCACAACGCTGTCTCAGCCAGAGAGAACACTAGACACCCAGCCCTGGAGCCTGGGACAAAGGGACTGATGGATTCTGCTTTCCTAGAGAAGAAACTGTGCAAGGTGTCCCACCCATGTATAGTGTATTCCCAGAGGATATACAGCATGGCTGAGCATCACCATGGCTGCAGGAAAGTGGAGACCATCAAAATATGCCTCCCAGACTTTCCTTCCCATGAGAAATCTCAGAATAAAGTGGAAAGGGCAGGGACCAGTGATCAGGATTTGAGTGCTGGTTCCATGATAAGAATTCAGCCTCCTCTATGAGATGGAGACAATCCACCCCTTACAGGGTTAATGGGAGAATCGAAACCCGTTCTACTAAAGAATGTTGTGAACATGATTAAACTTATCAAAGGGACTCTTTATTAGACATAAAAAGTAAGCAGAGAATTATTGATAAATGTCCTCACTGACCACTTCAGAAGTCAATTCAATGACCATTTACTAAGGTATGTTCCTGAGCATGATGAAGATAAAAAAGATGTTGTCCCTGCACTCACATTTTTGTCTCCTAAGATACATACCTAGCTATAATGCAAGATAGATCATGATAAACACATATCAAAAACACACATAAGGCTCTATCTATAAAAGCATGGAGCCTAAGGGAGACATTCATTCTGGCTGAGGAGGAAGTGGCAGTGCAGCGTGAAAAAGATTTCAAGAAAGTGGGACAGAAGAAAAGACCAGAAACAAAGGCACTTGGGGGCAGGAGAGAGGGGGAGGGAGAGACAGACAGAGATACAAAGAGAGAGGAAGAGAAGAGAAGAGAAGAGAAAGAAGAGAAGAGAAGAGAGAAGTCAAAAATGAAAAATTGCGAGACCCCTTTGAGGAACAAAAGCTGAGAAAGAGGGAGTTAGATGGGGAGATAAATTTGAATTTATCTAAAAATCTAGTTAGGTACTTGATTGAGCCAAAAGCTACAACTACCACAAATCCTTTCAAGATAAAACTATGTTTCAGGAGAAAAGCAGGTGGGAGAGTTCAGGCTCAAAAGGGATGTTACTATTTCATTTGCATGAAGGCAGCTGACCAATAAAGGCCACCACTGGATTCCCAGTGGTGGTTCCAGGGGATCAACGTGTCACCCAGAATCACCCTTAGCCAGAGCTATAGCGGGAGCTGAGCAGAGGCAGAAGAAAGCTGGACTCTGTCTCACAAGGTGGGAGTGTCTGCTCCATCCAGGGTGGGGTTTCCATAGACCAAAAACCATTTTCTTCTCATTGCCCACAGGATGATGACATAATGCTGAATTAAATAAGGATGCTTTATGCTCAAAATCCTCAGGTCATTTTAATAGAGCAAATACCCCAAAGTTTCCCATTCTACCTTTTCATGAATGAGAAGCACAGAGAGAGAGAGAGAAAGAGGGAGGGAGAGATGGAGAGAGGGAGGAACAGAAGAAAGAACTGCATTTGGTGACAAAAAAAAATAAGGAAAACTAAAAGATAAGGAAAGGCCAAGCTCCAGATATTAATAAGAGAACAAAAATAGGAAATAGAAGGAAAGAAAGGAAAGACAGAACAGGTATTGAAAGAAATAGGAAAAGGAAAGTGGAGAAGGGAGAGTAAGGAATTAACAGGTCCTGATAATCTGCATTTAGCTCTGCAGTCTCCACAGAAGGCAGCAATAGGAAAGGAGAAGAGGTATAAAGAGAAAAAAATGCAGATTCTAGGACCCACAAGACATTCAGACATTCAGAGCCTCAAATTAGTCCTCTGAAGATTGCCTGGCCTTTACCAACATCCTTGGTCAGCTGGGCAGCAGCCTGTCTCAAAGCCCTTAGCTTCATACCTGGGCCTGCATCTTTTCCCTCGGTCTCCATTGGCCTGAGCCCCAGATGTGGCCCAGCACAGTCTCTAGCTGTACAATCTCCACGAGACTGGAAAGAGATTTCCCACTGGGCCAGGAAGGCACTGGTCCCCTAGGCTGGATGCTGGACAGCAAAGGGGGTGGTGAGCTGCTGCTGTAGGGGCCGCTGCTGCCATGTCATGGCCCTGGCCATCATCTCTATATCTTCTCTCGCACACCTGGCAGGACCCAAGCACTGTGCTTGGAGCCCATTCCGACACTCTCAGAAGGATTCCAGTGTCAAGTTTGTCTGGGGCTTTCTAAAAATTAGCAGCAATTGCTTCAGAGAGTTCTGCTCAATTGTCATAAGCTCCTTTGCGTTGGCATCTTCCGGTTTGCAGACACCAGGTAGTCCCTCAAGAACCACTTCTTCATTACTTCCTGTGGTCTAAGTAAGCTGAAAATTTGTGATATTTAAACTTCCTTCTCTGGCTCTGAAGAAAGCTCTAGAAAATCTTCCCAAGTGGGGGGAACACATACCTGTAAAATTTCACATGCATTTTTTTGGGGGGGTGGGTTGTGCGTTTCTCTCACCCCCAAACCCATCCATGGACCCTAGGAAGGTCCATCAACTTCAGGCTGAGATTCCCTGGTCTGTAACCACTTTCCAGAAATCTCTGATTTGTTATTTCAGACTCGGAGGATAGCTTTGGGAAATGCTCAGGGTTACAGTACAAATAAGAGACATCACTGAGACAAGAGGGAACAAAGATTATCAGCCTTCTTTATCTTTTAACCAATTGTAACTCTGCTACAACCAAAAATCACTCACACACACACACATACACACACACACACACACACACACAAATACATCACTGAGACTCAAAAAGACTTTCCTTTCCTGGATGCTTAGAAGAAGTTAAAAAAAATGCTTCAAAAAATGATACAATTTGGAGTGTTTACTGAACTGTGTAAACCTTTGAAGAAAAAAATGTGTGTGAATGTAAACACTGTATATAAACCAAATTTAGGCTATTTCATAATTATATCTGCTTCTGACTAATTATATTCTTTTTCTATTGAAAAACACTTTAATACACCCTAATACTTCAGAATAAGAATTTGCTTTCAATATGAAGGTGTTGCTGTCACTGCCTATTTTTTCTTTGCTTTGTGATTATAAGTGCTGATCACAGCTTAGATAGTTGTGAAAAAATAAACCCTGCTATCATACCTTGCAGGAATTAGCTCTAAATGTGTGGCCTATTTACAATAGCAAGATGTACATTAGGCATCACAAACACTTAAAATGCCAGATACTTCCACGTGTTTATAACAGTCTTTAACTGAGTCACAGCAGCAAATATTTAATGTGACAGTTACATGAATGTACAGCTCCGCTGATAAAGAAGCATCTCTTGCAATCCGCATTGCATGAGGCAACACTGAGCTGTACACCCTAACAGTGACGACCTCTGCCTGGTCCAGAAAGTCTTGAGGAAACACTGAGTTCCCAAATCTTCTCCTATGTTGGCAAGTGAGGGGGAAACATTTTCATCCTAACACTGATTGAATATCATCTACTTCTGAAAAATTGTTCACATAGGCCTCTTTGAATCATACCTCTGGGTCTAACATAGAAAGAACATTTCCTTCAGAACAACTGTAATTCAAACATGCTCATTTATTCCACAGCTTTCTTCAAAAGGAAGTGTTAGGACCAGAGGGCTGGCTTGGTGGGAGTAAACACTACTATACGTAAGATGTAAAATATATTCCCCATCTTCTGGGATATACTAAAAATCAGACACATCACTTCTTCCGCCTTCCTGCATCTCATTCCAGAAATGGTAACTTGGCACTCAAGTTCTAGCATGTCCAGCTTCTAAAGATATCCCCATAGCTGGATTCCAAATGTCTGGGTTTTTTCCCCCCACTGTGGTATTCAAGAAAACTATTGTTAACAGGAGAATTATATTACAAAGTAGTAATTACCAAGAATATCTGTGTTCAGACATATTTTGTGTGATTCTGGAAATACCTTGCTAACTTAGGCTACTCTCTTTGGTACCACTTCTTGATGGTTTCCATCTATAGTAAACACGTTCTGGTAGTAACTACTAGTGATGGATGTGTGGCACAACTGAGGCATAGGAACTGACTCTAGAGACACCAATGGCAGTATACGTGAAATAACTCATTTGTAGACTGGGGGAACATGTCATAAATTAAGACTGGATGAACAGTATCTCCTTCCACATTATGGTAGAAATATGTATCTCTTTCCAATGTGGCAAAATGTACTGCCTGCCCTGCATCTCAGCAATGCTTCTATCGGTTTACAGTAAGAACTGCAAATTCAGAAGCCTACCAAGATCAGGCAATAAGACTGATGAGTGAGGTGGGCCAGATGAAGTGGTGGGGACTGTGGGGAAAAGGAAAAGTGAATGAGCAATCTAAAAGGGCCGTTCTACACAGTTTAAGAAGATGCTGCCACATAGGAAAACAAGCCCAGAGCTATAGATCCTCCACTGTTTTCTCTGCTATTGGTAGGAGCCTTAGATAAGGCCTAAAAGTCCCAGCCAGGTGAGTAACCACTTTCTACAGACTGGCTTTTATCACCACCTTAAGAACCACTACTAATTCCCAGCTCTGGTCCTACAATTCATTCTGAGTCTGAAATGGATTTCAAGAAGCTGAAATTTAGGTTCATGGATCAGCGATCTTTGAGCATGTTTTATAGATCATATAATAACAAAAACAATAGCTATCATTTATTGAACATGATTATAAATACTTCGTGTGTCTTGACCAAAACACAGTAACAGCAATCACTTGTACAGGCCTTATGTGATGCCAGACCCTGACCTGTATGTTTTACATATAGGAACTTATTTAAAGCTCAGAACAACCCTATTATTATCACACACACCCCCACCACTCTGTAATAGGAAATTGAGGTTTGAAGAAGTTAAGAGACTTGCCCAAGAAGATGTAGTTTAAAAGGGTGAAAGCTGATTTTAAATCCAGTCAATTTGATTTCCAAGGCCATGTTCACACCACTATGCCACCCTGCCACTTACCATGAGGGAAAAAGCAAACAAACAAAACACCCCCAGAGGAAACCCATGGGCTTCCATTCTAGTTCCAAATACTCTAATATGTACAGAAATGCATGAAGACATAAATTAGCATTAGAAAAAATAGGATATAACCTGTTATCAAGTGATGCTCTTATGAGGAAGGGAATTGACATTTATTGAAGTTGCTCCACGTGCAACTGATTCACCTACATTAATATCTCATTTAATCTTCACCGAAACATCATGCGAGATATACTCATTCCATTCTGTCCCTGGGGAAACAAACGCTCTCCAGTGGAGGTGAGTCTGGTCAAGGGAGTCCATTAAGGAAAACCACACAGAAGACTCTAGAGATTATTTTGACTGGAAACATATCACTCTATTTAGAATGAGCAATCTTTTCTGATCATGTCAGTATTTTGCTTTGAACCTGTTAATTCCCATTGGGGAAAGATTGGGTAGAAACAGAGAACAGTATATCAGAATCACCAGGGGAGTGTTTCCAAGACATGCTTGACCCCACTTCCCCTGGAAGGTAGGGCAGTACAAGGATAAAGGTTTAGGTCTAAAGACAGTATGCCCCCAATGAGAAAGGTGCTGCCTGTTTTTGTCCAGCTGACTGCACTGAAGGTTCAAATGCAAGAATGTTTCCACTTTGCTCTGCCCTAATTTGGACTGCTGGGACATCTCATCTCATGCTTCCCCCTTCCATAATGACATCCCAGTTCTCCTAATCCAGCCACATCCCTATACACTTAAAATACTCATCCTCCCATGGTGTTTACACATTTCAAATATTTGTAGCCCATTAAAAAGATATCGAGCACATGGAGAAATAGAGGTCCACATTTGGAAAACATAAATCTGAGGCACTGGGGATTACAGGCTCTCTTTAAAAAATTTTTTTAAAGAAGAGAAAGGTTTCCTTTGATATTAAACAGAACTCTAAACCTAGCAAGCTGTGCATTCTTTTTCGAATATTCCTCCCAAAGAGGTTTACCAGCCCTCGAGGAACTTTTCGGTTTGAATGCTATGTCTTCTATCTCCCAGACTTTGCCTTACGTAAGATGGCACTGGTGCTGCTCCTCCCTTCTCTCTGATGCCAGAAGATGCCAGGGACATCTCCTTCCAGGCCAGCGGAAGTGTATGCCTTTCCTGTACCTCCTGTGGTCTCTCCCCGTTTGCCTCCAAGAGGACTGCATGCGGACACACTGCAGAGAGTGTGAGTAAACCTTGAAAGAGCACAGAACATCCAGGTGATCTATGGGAAAAGGTCTTGCCATCCCTTATGCCCACCCAGGCCCAGGCACTCTGTTGGGAACAGAAGGTGGGCAAAGGGGTTTGAAAAACCATTTATTTACCTTTAGAGCTCCAGCTCTTCCATCTTCAGAAAGAACCCCTCCTCCCACCTAACTCACTGTGGTCCTACCCCTTATCCCTTCCTCAGTTACATTTTTTCCAAAAAAGGAGTTGACTTATTCAAACAAAGGCTGGCATGCCTTGCTGTGACACCCTTTTTGAGATAGCTGCCTTAACAGAAGACAATGACCCTGACTTAAAGGAGAGATCTAGTTGTGATATTGGGAGGTGGTATTATTGAATTGAATGAATAGGGGCAGTTTTGTAGAAAACTTTAGAATAAATGTGCTGGATGGACATTCATGAAATCAGCTTCAGACAAAATAAGATGGTCATTCCTTCTGTTCCACATTAAAAAAATCACTCCACTCGTAAAAAGAGAGTAAAAAATCTCACTCCTTCTTCCTTCCAAATCCTCATTCCCTAAAATGCCCACCTCTGAGAAGCTATCAAGCCAGGATGCATGTGTCTCCTTATGCACAAATACCACCATCCCCACTGCTGTCATCATCTTCAACATCACTACCACCAAGACCATCATTTTGCTCCCAAATATCCCGAGAAACAATAGGATACTCTCCTTACCAACACACCCCTCTCATCCCACAGGCCAACACACATCCCTTCTTGTACTTGCTCTGACACCTAGTTCCAGCAAGTATCGATTTTTTTATCCTAAATTTTTTAAATGTGCACATCTCTGGTTCTTCCTCTTTGACTTCACAACATTTATTTCAAAAATGCTTTGAAAAACGAGCAGACAAAACCACGTCTACTGCCTTAGGGTGGACCCTGACCCTCTGTTGCTTCTGCCTTTGCAGCATCTCCTAATTCATCTCCCTGTCTTCAGCCTAAACCATCAACAATCCAGACTCAATGTGACCAACACAGGGGTCATGAAGACAGCAAATCCAATCATGCCCAAACTCTGAGGAAAATCCTTTGCTGACACTGCAGGAGTTTACTATCGTTGCTTTAAAAAATTACCACAAATGTAGTGGAATAAAACAATACACATTTATTATCTTATAGTTCTGTAGGTTAGACGTCCACCAGCGTCTCACTGGGCTAAAATCAAGGTGTCAGCAAGCCTGTAATCCTTCATGGAGGCTCAAGAGAAGAATCCATTTCTTTGCCTTTTCCACCTTTTAGAAGCCATCTGCATTCCTTGGCTTATTGCCCTGCCTTTATCTTCAGCAACAATGCATTGAGTCTCTCTCTGCCTCACTCTGACCTCCTCTGCTGCTTTCCTTTTCCACTTTTAAGGACCCTTATGATTACATGAGGTTCACTTGGGTGATCCAGGAAAATCGCCCCACTTTAAGGTCAGCTGATTGGTAACCCTGATCCCATCTGAAGCTTTAATTCCCCTGTGCCGCACACATAGCACAGAGTCTGGGAATCAAGACATGGACATTTTGGGGTGTTTATTATTCTGTCTACCTCACCAACCTCACCAACTTCAGAATGCAATTCAAGCTTCTTGCCCTGGTATTTTATGTACAGTGGCCAAGGGCACAAACTCTAAGGTGGGATTTCCTGAGTTCAACTCTTGGCTCTGACTCCTGTTGGCCATGTGAAATTTGAATGAGTTAATATCTATTTCTTATCTGTAAAATGGTAATAATAATAGCAGCACCTTCCAGGTAGAGTTGTTCTGAGGATTAGTTGAGATTAGAGGTAAATCATTTGAAATTATGATTATACTAAGTGTTCAATAAATATAGCCATTCATTATTATTACTTGGTATTACAATTAGAAATGCATTTTGTTGCAAATAACAAACAACTGAACCACAGGATTATTTTTTTGACATAAAAAAAAGTACAGAGGTAGGTGGTTCCTGCACTGGGTCAGCAGCAACTCAGTGATATATCAAGACAGAAGTCTCTGTGATGCTCTTGGCTACAAAGTAGCTGCTACGTCTCCTCCAGCCCTTACTTCCCCACTCAAAGCAGCAAAAGACTATGCTAAATGTATTACTCCACCTTTATCAGGAAGGCAAACACTTTCTCAAAGTCTTCCCAGCAGCTCTCTGCTTAGGTCATTAGCCAGAAGCTCTTGCTGCAAGGGAGGCTGAAATCTTCTTTATCCTAAATTTTTTAAATGTGCTCATCTCCGGCTCTTTCTCCTCAACATTTTTCTTTTGTAGCTCCTAAGCAGAGGTGGCAAAAGGAAAGGGGTTGGAAATGTCTGTTGGGTTAGCCATGGGTGTACAGAGAAGGAGCATACTCTGCCCTTCCGGATTTATCTTTGTTCCTGTAATCACTCATCCTCATCTCCCTTCAAAACTCATTCATTCAACTACTATTTTTCTAGTACATTCTATGTGCTTGTTTTTAAGGCATTGTACCCGACTCCAAAAGGCTTAGAGTCTGAAACCAATCATACAGATAGGTAAAGAGGCAATTAAAATGCCATCAGTATTAGGATTAGGATACTGGGCAGCATTAAATGCTATGGGTGGACATCTAACTGGTATCGAGAGAGTTAGGTATGTCTTTTTGGATGAAGTAACATTTAAAGCAAGAAATGAAGGGTATGGAAGTCTCTACCAGGTAAGTGTGTTGAGAGGATGGGACAGGAAGATTACAAACTGGGGAACACAGGTAGATGGTTCCCAAAATTGCTCATGCTTTACCCTTACCCAACTTTTTATAGTTTCCAAATGAGTCATCTCTTATTTAAAATGTTCTTCCCTACACTGAATACTTGACAGACTCCTAAACATCCTGAAAGGCCTAACTCAAACACCACCTCCTGGGGCCCTTGTTCTGACTCCCCAGGCCAGGTTAGGGGCCCTATGCTTAGGACTCCTATCCTGCAGTGTAGACAGCACCTGTCTCCCACTGGCCTGTGAGTTCCCTAAAGATAGGGACTATACTTGTTTTGTTCACAGCTATGTCCCTATCTCATAGAATGTTTGACATACAGAAGTCTTTTAATAACTATGTATTGAATAAATGAATAAAACATCAAGAACTTAAATGATAATGTTCTAGATAAATATACTTAACAAATACAGGTGTTCAATAGCCCTGTGGCATGAAGGCAAAATTAGTATGGCCCTTTGCTGATTCATACATTTTTCATGACATGGTAACTGAATAAATAAGAACATAGGCTCTGTGGTCAAATGGCCCAGATTCAAATAGTCATTTACCCTTTATTAGCATGACTTCAGCTTTACCCCCATCAGCCTTGGTTTCATCATGAGGCCAAGAATATTATTACTTTCAATCTGATGCCATTGTTTCAAGAAGTAAATGCAGTGATCTAGGTAACTGATCTAGGTAGCAATAAGTAAATATTATTTACTTTTATTGAGAAGAAGCACAGAAGAACCAATACTCTTGAATGACACAAAGTAATTAAGTTGTCAGTCTCCACACAAGAATGCCATACACCTGAAAACATATCAGCTCTTTCCTCCCTCCTCATGATATAAAACTCGCCTCCCTGGACTCAGAGCAGTAAGATGAGTTAATGGCAAAATTGGCTCTCCTCGCCTCACACCAGTAAGGTCTTCTAATGAAAAGACATTACATTCATATTTTTAGAAGTCATGTTTCCTCTCCAAAACTATGTCTAGCTGTAATCATTAAGAACTTGGGATATGGAACAAGTTCTATCAAAAGACTGGATTTCATTGTAAACCACTTGAGCAAAAGGAGTTATAAAAGTTATGTGGCTGCATTTTTATGCTACTATTACTCTCTGGAATTAGTTTCCTACCATGTAGAAAAATGGGGATGCGAACACGAATGAATTCATCCCTTCCTGTTTATTGCTTCTGCTGAACCCAGAGCTGGGCAGCCTGCTTCGAAGGCTCTATAAGTTGCATTTTGTGGTTTCAGCCTGTCAGGGAGGTCACTCACTGATGACTCAGATATGCTGGCCTGAAGGTATTTATGTGATCTCCCGAGTTGGCAGAAAGCCTGCCCTCAGAACAAGGCAAATATATCCCTGCTCTTGATGGCTTCAAGCTCTGCAGTGAGGGGCTGACCTGACAGCTGCTTGTCCTGAGGGAGAAATAAAGGAAACTGGTGAAACACATGCTATTTCCATGAATTCCCACTCATCTGCTGTTAGAAAATTCAGCTGAGACCCTGACAATAAAGGTTAGACTTGTAGTGTCACAATAGAAAGGAAAGGAACTTTAACTTGCCTTCAGCATACAAAACAGGCTGCACTTCACAAGATCTGTAACTCGCTGAACAATCTAAGATGCACCACGGAAAAACTATCAATGGCCATTTGTCTGAATTCATATTTATGGCATCTGTTTGACATGCGGTTTTCATTTAGATGGCAATCCAGATACCGCTTTGCATAAAGTTCTGGCTTTTTGAGCTGTCCGTATCAATTGTCTTTTACCAAATATCTAATTTTAAGATGTTTACAGATGTACCAGAAGAATATTTTCAAGTCATTCAAAAGAATAGCATCCAAGAAAAAATCTGAACCAAATGCTAATGAAAATTCTTGTGTTTCATGTAGAAAAATGCTCTAAAATGGAAAAAATTATTCCACCCAAATTTACTGCAAAAGAATAATTTGTCTGTCTTTGGGAAGTGAGTTATACCATTGCCCTTCTCTCTCCATTCCTAATTTAGGCAAAAGGCCCATATCAAATGCATTAAATCAGAGTTTAATCATTTCTCTAACTAGATGTAGTTGGGGTTGGGGGGGGGAGGAGCCGTAAAAAAATCTCATACAATGACACAAGCATCTCTGTGCGTCAGCTGTTATTTCAGGGATTTACGATAATTCTCCATCTCAAGGAAAAATGAAGCTAATTGAAACAAACTTCGTACTTTATATTAATGCCATTTGAATACAGGGTGCACTGCCAGTTACAAAGTGACATGGAAAATGAGGCCGTTCTCAACAACACCACGGTTTCTCAGTTTTATGTATTTTTTAATTTCCTCTATGGAAAATCTGTTCTTCATAAAAGAACTGTTGGGAAAAATGTGGAAAAAGTTGATTCATTCCATATTTACATTCTTTCTGGTACCTGGAAATGAACCAATTGCAAAAGTATGCCAAAAAAGAAGTTAGTTAAGTCATTTAGAAAACTCATCTTCCCCCAGGCAAAAGGACAAACTGCCTTGGGAAACTCTTGCTTTGATAATATAAAACACCTTCCAGCCTAATGAGATCTGTCTTCCTAACCTTTTACCCAAGCCTCAGGGAGGCCAGCCTTAAGGAACGGCTGGTTTTCTTTAACACACAACCTACCCTGCAAACTGCCCACCAAGCTGGGAGAGTCAATACTATCCAAATCCCCAAATTCCTCATCTGATCTTTGAACAGACTGGGGCACTTAACACGAATGTGTCCAACAGCAAAGTAACACCAAGTTTCACTACAAAGCCAGCTTAAGTCCTTCCAACCTGATCTGCTAATGCTATTTACCAGTTCACTTTGAAGAGCTGGGCAAAATAAAAGCAAGGTGTCAGTCTCACGAAGGAGAGGGCAACCCAATGCACACCTCACAGAGCTGCCAGATGCATTTCCCATTTGGCTTGTCATTAACGACTTCATCTCATTTCATCCACGATAAAAACAATTTAGAAGCATGGAAATGACATTACAGTTAGGTTGCCCTGAAATATCACAGCAGTGAAAAAAGCCATTACACAATCGCATCTTTCTTTTTGAAAATCCATAATTTTTTTCTGGGTCACAGAGCAATGGAAGTCATGGCTTTCAACTTGTACAGGTGACAAAATTTCTCCCAGAACAAAGCAACCCTTCATAACTTTCACATAAAGGCAAAGTGACCCCTTACCTAAGAAAAGGGGGGAGGAATCTAGACTCCAAGATGGCAGCCAATTCATGAAAATTTGAATGGCTGCCTTGGAGGAAGGCACAGGTGTGAGGTCAGGGAAAATGGCTTCACTTATCACCACTTGGTGGGGAACTCACTTTTGTTGCTCTGGCTAAGCCAGTTTCCCTTACATGTTCTTCCTTGTTCAGTTCTTTTCCCCCTCTACCCCAGCAGCAATAGATCAGAAAGGGAACTGGACATAAATTCATGAAGCCTAGCCTTCTGAACCCTACTTGTATCGTTACTTACATCTCTGTTCTCTAATTTCAGTGTTCTTACTACTTATTGGTAATCCAAGAGACGATGGTCCTTGAAGTTCTTTGATTCCAGAGAATCCATGACTCCATTTCTTAATTCACTCATTGATACATCTAAACTTACATCTTCATCTTCTTTGGCATCTGTGCCAAACACAGAGCAGAACTGACTTGTCTTTCAACTATCAGTTTTGATTTTGCCCCCGGTCATCTGAATGATCTTAACCCAGATCTCTCATCCAAGCTCCTGGCCAGTATATACCTTTCATCACATGGCTATCCTACTCAGATCACTGAAACTGAATTTCCCATCTTCCAACTCAGGCCTGCTCCTCCTCCTGGTTCCCCCCCCTCATCTCAGGGGAGAGAAAAATCCTATTTCTCAAGCCAGAAACCCAGGGGTTATCCTTGACTCTTTCTCTCACCTACACTCAGTGACCAAGTATTGCTGATTCTTTTGCATGGATATCTCTCATCTCTATTCCTTTCTCCCCTGTCCTGGTTATCTAATTCAGGCTCTAATTTATCCTTCTACATAATAGCAACAACTACAGGTCTCTTGATCTCCCCTCCCAATCCTCCCAACTCATTTACCACACTGCATCCAGAATCATTTTTCTAATCGTGTTACTCCCTTTGCAAAAATCTTACAGTGACTCCCCACTTCTTAAAGGCTGAGTCCAAAATCCTAAACATAGCAAACAAGACCTGCCTTCAGCCTCACTTCTCCTCACTGTCCACTATCTTTTTGAAAAGCCAGAATGTGCTTCTACAAATTCACCAAACTTCTCACGCTTCCTTATTTTTAGTGTTTGCACATGATGTCCCCACTTCTTGGAAAGTACTTCCCCCTTCAACTTCTCTATATAGTTCAAGACTCATTTTGGACACCATCACCTCTGAGAAGCCCCCAAGTGCCCCTAATGTGTTCCCTTAGAGTTATTGTTAAGATCCCATGATCTCACTCATCACCCTGTAGAATAATTATCTATATACTCTTCATTACCTAGACTGGACTCTAAGATTTCTGAAGATATAAAATGTGTTTTATTCTTTTTATATATCATCAGCAGAATCCTGACATACAGAGATTGTTCAATAAATAGGTTTTATAATCCAAGCAAATTTAATCCAACACTTTTTCTTTTACTTGTGCTTTAGTCATATTCTGAGTTTTCAGGAAATTCCTTGATTTTTTGTGAACTTCAAAAGGATTTAGAAAATCTATATACTAATACAAATATTTAGGAAAAAATACTAGAAGCTAATTATGAAAATACCACTTCTATAAACATAGTCAAAAAAGAATAGAGTTCATCTTATAGTAATCATGTAAAATTTTACAAAGTTCTTTCTCATATGACATCTCATTAATTTTTAATGTGTTATGCAAATAATATTATAACAATAAGTCATTTTTTTATAAAATTAACAAAGTCTCATGACATCACATATTCTTGTAAAAAAAGAGGCAGGATATGAACAATTAAATTTAAAAAGAACCTTCTATTTTAACAAATATATATTTACTTTTTCCATTTCCCCTTGTCACTTTTATCCATTTGTAAACATAATTTTACATAACTGAAACCACAAAATATTTATAATTTGTATTCTATTCTTCTCATGTTCTCATGTTGCTACTTCTTAGTCTTAATAATTATAATTTAAGGGTTGAATAGTATTCCACCATGATACATGGGTACCAGTGACAACTTATAGACCTATACCTGTAGCCTTCTCTCTTCATACTTTCAGATGCCTCCTGGGCTGCTACACTGGATTCATCATAGGAACCTCCAACTCGAGAAGTATATGACTAAATCCATTATTGTCCCATTAACTCTCTTAAACCCCATCATCCCTCTAAATTGCCAGTTTAGCTACAAGAATTATGGAGCCATCACCCTCCAAGTTCCCTTAGCTTTTCTCTTTTCTCATTCTTTCACCTTAACATCCAAGTCAAGAACTGTCATTTACAATATTTTTTAAATCTCTTTACCTTTTTAAAATTCTCTTTGCTGTTATCTTTGTTCCTCAATTTTCACTTGAGCATTGACACAAGCTTGAGTATTGATGCAGCACTTCTGACTATTCTCCATACCTTCTCTACTTTCTACCAAAACCCAAGATCATCTAAAGTGGATATTGATCTACTCACTACACTGTGTAAACCAATTGCTCAGCACCCCTTTGCATAGACTCCAAGTACTTAACCTAACTAATGAGCAAGGATCTTCATAATCTGGCCCTTTATTACCACTCCTGAGTATCAGATCCCCATCCCAGTCATATAAGGGATGAGGTCTGGGCCAGAGCCTAGGATAATCAGAGGCTAATGTTATTTGCCTGCAGACTGCCCACAAAGGGACTCAATGAAAGCAGATCATTTTAAGGAAAGCGTGAATCAAAATACTGGCAGACCTTCATGCTAGCTGTTGTCCCCAGAGCTGGGGAGGAAGAAGGAGCTTGTGTGAAGGCAAAGGAACAAAATTCTGGGAACTCACATAGGAGCAAAGGTAGATTTAAGACATAAAATGAATAGCAGAGACCAAAGTAATTCTGTGAACTGAAAAGCAAGGGACTATCACACTTATTTGGGGACCAAAAGATGCCAGCTATCTTCCAAGGCTGAACTTGGGACTACAGCTTGGAACTACAATGGGCTCTAATCATAAGGTACCACTTATAGTGCCCCAAGATGCCAGGCTCTCATATAAATATGCTGTGTTTTTTTTTTTCTGCCAGAGTGCTCTCTGACCCCTTATCTACCTGGCAAAGGCACTCTTCAAGTGTCTCCTTCTCTAGGAAGTCATCCCTGAATCTTAAGGTGATATTAAGTCTAGGGGACATTCTGTTATCAACAGAATGTAAAGTATGTATTGCATTCATTTTAAAACCACAGAAAACCATTAGAAATGACTATAAACAGAGGAAGCCCTTTCTTGTGCTACTTAAAATGGAATTTGCTTTGCTCACTGTGATTCTTGATGTGGTGTGTTGACAAATGTTATAAAAAAAACTTTAAAAGGCTAGATCAAGATCAGATGGCATGCCTAGCTGACAAGTTCTGTATGTAAATCAAAAGCCATTGATAAACCAATAAATGCTACAAAATGTCTAAAATTATTCTTATTTTTTTTTAATTTAGCTATACTGAATATGATCCTGATTAGTGGTAAAAAAAAAAAATTAAGGCTATAGCCTACTGGTTCCTCTTACACAGTAACAGATTGAGAGATTTAGGCCTGTAGTTTGCTGAGAAGAAAGTTTTAATTTATAGTTTTTGGGAGATAATTAGAAGCCAATTGGATGGCTGTAATTCACTGTTCTTTATAAAATAGGTTGACTCTTCTCTGCGTCCATTTTACCTTAACCATATCTGAAGAATTAAACCAATTGGTCTACAACTCAGAAAAGGATTAAAACAGTTTTATAGCTAAAGAACTCTCCCTATGAAGGCCTTTCTTCAACTAAGAGAAATTAACTAAAGTACTACACTGAGTGGGGCTACCTAGTTCTAAATATGTAAATCTGTGATGTCAGTAACTCAGAAAAAAATATTTATCTCATAATCTAGGGATTTTGCTTACATGATTCATCTCACAGAAGCCATGGTAGGAATGTCCGAGAACCTACACAGAGCTTACCAAGAAGGCCCACTTGGGAACAGTATAAAGAGCAGAGAAAGGGAATGTGACTATCTTTTTTAAGCATCTAAACTGTCTTTCTTGTGCAGATAGATGGGAAGTCACTAGTTATTTTGATACCAATAGCCCCTTCGACAGTATTGAACTTCTCCTGAGACTAACCCCATGGGTTCCTATTTAACACCTTTTAATTGCAGTTGGAGATTAATTTGATCAAATGTTTTTATCTTTGTCTCAAGAGATTAGCCTTGTGGTGAACCAAATTTTCCAGTTCAGATCTCCCTTAGATGCATCTTTAAATGAACTGAACTCTGCAATTCAGATTCCTAAATATTTATGTACCTTGGAGAAGTTTCTAAAGTTCTAAAGGATAGAACCAGCCTATGCTTTTGACCATTAGAGTTACATTTGTGATGAAATAAAAGTTATAATGGATGGCCAAATAAAAATGGGGCCCAAAACCTCGAACTTGAAGGAATGAATTCTTGAAAATTCGGCTTTCTTAAAAATTAATCATGTTGAAGGATTATCAGGAGAATATCAGCATAGATTGTTGAGCTTTATTCCCCATGCCTCCATGTTCCATGAAAGAATGTTGAGTCACTGTGGGCACTGCTCCTTGGGCATCAGGGAAAATGCAGGTATTGGCCTCATAAAGTCTTGCACTGCATGTTTCCTGTACCTGCTGATTGTACTAACCCTATTTGGGTTGCATAAGCCCAGCATGTTAAGCTTAGCTACAGTGCTGCCAACCTCATAAGCCTCTTTCCTGTGGAAAGAGGAGAAATTTCAGCAGGAGTAAGCCACAATGCTGACATTTTGTAATAGATGAGAATAGACGGCAGATGGGTCAGCAACCCTGAAACCAGAAAAATCACCTTAGAGAGGATTTGCAGATGAGGAAGAGAATAAACTAGATAGCAAAGGCATATCAAAGACCTACATTTATCACACTGTTGCAACAGCCAGCTTAAGAGAAAACAGTTTATTAAATCCACAATCTCATTCTAGAGATGAACTATTTACCTGAAGCAAGAACATCAATTGCCAATAGATCACAGAGGAAACAACCAGCGTTCTGTCTCTCCCAGCATATTAAAAATAACCAATAAATTATTCTAAAAGAGTTCAGTGATATTCTATGACCAAATCTATGCTGGTTACCTCTGAGAGCCTACCAGGAATTTATAATATATTTGAGTAGAGAGCTCCTACACAGAAAGTGTTAGGGAACCATTTGGCACTCACTTGTACCAGAGTAAATACATAATACTTTCCAGAGAAGGTGCATTGGTTTCCTGTGACTGCTATGCCAAATTGCCGCAAACTTGATGGCTTAAAACAACAGAAATGTATTTTCTCACAGTTCTAAAAGCCAGTAGTCCAAAGTCAAGGTGTAAGCAGGTAGTACTCTCTATAGAGGCTCTAGGGAGAATTCATTCTCTGCCTCTTCCAGCTCCTCCTGGTGGCTGTCTGCATTCCTCGGTTTGTGGCCACATCACTCCAATCTCTGCCTCCCTCCATGTTCACACTGTCTCCTTCTCTTGTGTGTGTCTCAAATAACCCTCCCCTCTTCTCTTATAAAGATGCTGGTGATGGTATTAGTCCCACTCAAATAATCCATCTCAAGATCCTAAACTTAATTGCATCTTCAAAGACCTTTTTCCAAATAAGATTAAACTCAGAAATTCTGGAGATTAAGACATAAACTTATCTTTGGAGGGCCATTTTTCAGCCTAAAATAGAAGCAAAAGTTCACCATAGGAAGGAGTAGTTAAAGTTTGCTTATTATCCCTGAGATGATGGGTCTTGAGCAACATCTATAAAGATGGCTAAGATTTAAACTGGCAGACACAAAAAGTTGGGCATTCAATGTGGACAGACCAGGAGGTACAAAGGCCATTATGTGTTTTCAGCAAATGAGGCAGGAGGCCATATATAGGGCCTATGGTGAGTGATTATCACTGCTTATCAATCTCTGATGGAGAGCATGTAGTAATGAGCAGGGGCCATCGAGATGGGCAGTTAGGGTGGAGCCAGATGATGCAAGCTCTTGAAATACAAGTAAAGATGCCCAAACTTGAAGAACAGGCAAAAGAGAATCGTGGATTCTTAAATGGGGAAGTACCATTGTGGCCCACTTTCTATGATCTTAAACAAATTACTACATCTTCCCAGTATGTGCTCTTTTATTTATCCTATCTCATTAGCAAACTCTAAGCCACAATAGTCAATATTTTCCTGTTATCTTTTTTAGAAACAGTAACATGAGTTGAATATATTTCCCACAATGATAGGTTCTGCTACTGTACTAGCCATTTCCATTAGGGGAAAAAACATATATATTATATATATATTATATATTATATATTTTACTTAGCTTACAGAAAAGGCTATCTTCATGAACAATTTATACATCAGGCTTATAATAAAATCATATCATGCAAATGAACTGGATTGACTCAAAGATGAAATTCTGATTATAACAATATGGGGCTTTGCAATACTCTGTTAGGGAGACAGGAAATGCTAGTCAGCAACCCAACCAGGGAAAACTATTTTGGTCCATAAATTATGCAGGTTTGTGTTTATTCAATTAGGTTAATCCTAAATGAATCCTTCTGTGAAAACTCTAGGTAAACACTGCAATATACAAAAGAAAAGCAATACTGAAGGGATGCCTGCAAGGAGGATTGTCGACTGGATCTGCCCCACTGTGGAGTGATTCCATTTGCTCATTCACTTGACTCCACAGACATCTCCAACAGTGTGAGATCAGGTTTAATAAAAACTCCGTCTGGTTCTGGGGCCTTGCAAATCCAGGTGAGGCCTCACAAGTCCTTAAAATTTGATTGTTTGGGGCTGCAGCAACACCAAAATTTGATGGAGGTTTTATTAAATCTGTGAAATCCCTAAGAAGACATATTTTAAAAGCCAATATGGAGTATTGAGAGGGCTGCCCTCATGGGCACATGTTGAAAGCTCCATTGTAGTATGAGGATTTGATGGGTAATGGTCCCTATTCCTGACTCCACATTAAGTAAAGAATGCTAATATTGGAATCTAGGCACCCATCTGCATTTGCTATAATTCCATATCTATATTAATAATAAATAATTAACTTAGCTAGGTTAAAAATAATATATGAGAGCTGTTACATTACTGGAAAAATCTTACCTCTCTGCAGTTTGCTTTAGTGGCTGGTGTCTTCCTTCAGGCCTTGCTGACAATGATCTTGAAGCTTAGAGTTGCTCTCTACTTGATGGAGAGGCTCTCTAATATAAACTCAGTCTATTTTTTCTTCTCTTGTGATATAGTCAACACCGATTCAACTATTTGGTTACACTGAAAAGCAAGTGTTGTCCCAAATAAGAGAAACAAGGAAGAGATGGTAACGAAACAGCTGGAAAACATTATCTCCCCCAAGAAAACAACGCTGGTGGTCAGTTAACATTTCAGCGTTTCGAGATAACAATGAGTGAAAACCCTTCGTGAAGTTCCCCCACCCCATCACCAAAATGTGGGTTATGTTAAAATTCCATAAAACTAAGATTTTAATTTGATGCATTTTGAACCATTTCTGAAATGGTATTCCTTGAAGTCATTTAACCCCTCTACATCATCTAGAAGACACAACAATTTGGAAATCACCAGCGGTAAACAGGGTATCTTGTTTTACTTTCTGCCACTGCCCTTTAAGCAAGGAAGACTCCTAAAGCCTCTTGCAGATGGTATATTTTTCTTCGAATATTAAAAAAAAGAAAAGAAACAATAAATGCATAATGGTCTCACAGGGAGATAGAGCCAATATTTTTGGATGACTCCTCCAGGTTCCAACCACCACCGAACTTTGGAAATACTAATGGGCAATCTGAAGGTGCTGTGCTGGAGGGCTGCTGAGTTACCACACTCAGAAAGTATTTCTGGGTTAACTTTAAGTAGAATGTTGTGTGCAATGGTGAACCTTTAACTAAAGTCTGTGGTTATCATAAAATAACCACAAAGTGCCAGAAATTCCGCATCTCAGGTTCACGGTCAGCTCAATATTTTGCTACCACCAATGTCTTATTGCACGAAATAAGTGAACAATAATAGAAACGAATCTGAAGTTTGCTTAAAATAAGGTATTTGTAGGTACGTAGCTGTCAATACATAACTGTTAGTCCACAGCTGTGGGTACATAGCTGGGTATTGAAAATATGCCTTCACCAAGAGGGTATATGCTCCTCATTCAGGTTCTGCATTTAATTCAAAATTCAGAAAGTCAGAATCATTTTACCTGTGTATTAAATGGGCACTCTGCCCCAGGACAACCTGTGATCTGGAGGATGTGAACACTGATGGGGAGCACTCAGAAGAAGTCTCAGTGTCACCTCTCTTGTCCCCTACCGCATTTTCAGGGCATAGACAGGGACCATCCACAAAAGGTTTCTTGCCTTTACCAATGTTCTTGTTACAAACTTATAAATGAGTAGAACAAGTTGTCTACAGCACTTCATATGTTTATTCATCAAATATCAACGTCCTATCACTGTGCACTAAACAAGACTGAAGCAACGATGTATAGAACATGGTACCAGTCCACAAGGCAAGCATCAGCACACGACAAAGAAGCCCAATGAATTGCCTCCTCTGCTTTGTGAATAATGTTATCCTTTACTCATGCTTAAGTTTTGGCAGAGAAGTTGATGCTGTTTGTCCCATGAAAAATAAGACTTCCATGACATACATGGTTATGATTCAGTTAGAGAGACAAATTTACTTACACAACACCCAAAAGGATAGCAATGAACTCAAGAAAGAGCTCTAAATAGCATCATCAGCCCTTATTTTGATTACTACTATTGATTTATTTGACCTGACTATAGCTGGTACAATGTCTATCTCTTTCACCATATTCACTCACAGCCTTATGTTTGTTCATTTTGTATGACTCCCACTTAAAATTGGAATACAAATATTACTAGTGCACCCTTTAAAAGTTCTTTAAGGGCACAGAATAAGTTTTATTTTTCTCTATATCTTCCCATACCCAATGATATGCCTTATAGAGTAGTGTAAGTAGTTAAACAACTAGTTAAATTTAACAAATAGTTAAACTGACTTGGATATATTTGGTTTTCCAAAATACCTAAACAGTGACTAAAAATAAATTTTAAATCTTAGGAAGAATTCTCTGGTGTAATAAGAAGCTTACTCATTTCTAGTTTAAGAAAAAAATATCAGATAAAATATTTAACATCATTTGTTGGACCCATTTATAAATAAAACTAATCTTAGACAAAATCATTTATAAACTTATTCATTAGGTCAACTCTTTTTTCTTGAACACCTAATATGTGCTGATCTTTTACTAAGAGTTTGTAGAGTTTTCAAATGGTCATACAGAAGGATGGCTAGGTTGTCTGACATAAAACCTGTCTCTGTGTGATCTTTGTGCTTTCTGCACTAAAGTGAAACCTTATAGGAAGTCAAATGTCAGGTATAAGACAGAACTGTGTGCTTGATTACTCTTGCTGTTTTCATTGGCCCTATCCCTTTAACTCACACTCAGGTCCTTTTTCTCTGGCTCTGGGATGTGCCCAGAGGTTATTACATTTTGTGTTGGAAATGTCCACATCTGTAAAGAAAGCTAGTCTGTTCATGAAATGTCCATCTTGTTTCAATAAAGTTGCCACCCAACGTGTTTGGCATATCAGCTCTGGTATCTCTCACCCTCTCAGTCTTAGGTTGCCATGACATAAAAGGCTCACAGAAAGACTACTGATGACATGATGGCTACCCCAAATTCTGGTCATCTTTAGACTCTTTAAAAGAGAATACGCATTCCACTTATTTTGCCATCTTTTGTGCATCTCTGCCCTGGCCTTCTTGCTCCAAAGTATCACCATAAAACCTTTCCTTTGGTCCCATCAGTGTGTGTCTCCTAAGTGGTCCTGGGCTCATGGGCCTCTACCACCTCTATCCTCACCTCTCACTCCAATCTGGATCAACGTTGGTTGGTATGGGCTGAGGCATGAAAACAGGCCATAGCACATTTATTAATCTCCAAGATGATGCCTCCATTAATTCCTAGTGGCTAATATAAACCTTCTATTCTATCCGTGGCATCATCTGAAACAGGTTTGATAAGTTCATGATATAGGTAGCCTTCATGTCCACAACCAGGCCTTCCCCAGGCTAATGATTGTCTCCCATCGGCAATTTTTTTAGGCTACTGATCATTTGTCTTACTAATCTCTCTATTTCTTCCTGCAGCTAATAGCAGATCCCCAAATACCCTCTGTAATTTTCTAACAAGTAGAATTTCAATTCCCCATAAAGAAATTCTGCTTTAAAGTGTAATTAAAGATCATCTAAGAAAAACAGAGCCAATTTTGAACAGCCTACGAGCAATTTTTTTTCTCTGCCAGGGAACTAGAGTGTTTAGGGGGAATTAAAAATCACTTTGCGAAATTATGAACGGGTTTAATGTAACCATTTTGATCAACAGTCTTGTTATCAAGTAATATATCTAAAATTAAGGTAATGGATTTTAAAAGAAATAGATTGAATAAAAATCATCTGCTATTCAACAGGCACATCAACCAAGCAATTACTAATTCTTTTTATAACTACAGCCCTTTACTCTTTAAAAGGGCAATGAAAGCAAAACTTGGTTTGTGAGCTGCTATTAAATTAGCATTGATTTTGTTTTACTGCCAAGCTAAAGAAATATCAACATTAGGAGTTCTTTAACCCTATTTAAAGTATGCACACTTACACGGAATTTAGTCCACAGTTGTTTATCTTGCTACTTACAACCAACCAAAAAAAAAAAAAATCAATCCCGGTGTTGAAGTATTCGTGGCTATAGAAGAAAACATGGCTTTTCCTGAGAAATTGTGAGAAAGCAGCACTACACTATTAGCTGGAAAAAAAATAGTTTATGCTGTTTAGATGTAAACTCATGGAAGTGCAATCCAATGTTAAATGTTAATAACTGCCTGCATTTGATCCATTACAGAAAAAAAGAGCACATTTAAGGCAAATAGTGACATGTGCCAAGGTTATTTTATTTAGTTTTTACATTTGTAAATGTTTAGGGTTGTTTCAAGGCAAATATTTTGGGTTGTTTAGAGGCAAATAAAAAATAATTCATATATTAAATTAAACAACAAAAAACATTTTTCCTGTTTTTCTTTTTTAAGTCAGTTCAAGTGAGAAATAAAAGCAATCAAATTTTGGAACATAAAAATTCCAAAAGCTATGACAAAATATGGCACGGTGTTGACAGAGGTATCAAAACTACTCAAGGAAGTCAGCACTTTGTATAGCCGCTATAGAAAAACAGTGTGGAGGTTCCTCAAAATATTAAAAATAGAGCTACTATGTTATCCAGCAAGTCTACTTCTGGATACATATCCAAAGGAAATACAATTACTATCTTGAAGAAATAACTCCGATAGTTGTTGCATCATTATTCACAGTAGTAAAGACATGGAAACAACCCATGTCCATTGACAGATTAATGGATAAAGGAAATGTGCATATACATAATGGAATATTATTCAGCCATAAAAAAGGAGTAAATCCCATTTGTGACAACATGGATGGACCTTGAGGGCATTATACTAAGTAAAATAAGTCAGACAGAAAAAGACAAATACTGTATAATCTCACTTTTATGTGGAACCTAAAAATGTCCAGTCATAGTAATAAAGTATAGATTGATGGTTACGAGAAGCTGGAATGGGGAAAATAGAGAGATGTTGGTCAATGTGTACAAACTTTCAGCTATAAGATGAATACTTCCTGAGGATTTAATGTGCAGTAACTACAATTAACAATACTAAACTGTATACTTGAAAGTTTCTATGAAAGTAGAACTTAAACATTCTTATCATTGAAATAATGGTAATTATGAGAGATGAAAGATGTTTTAATTAACCTTATTTTGCTAAACATTTCACAATACATACATATATCAAATCATCACACTATACACCTTAAACTTATATAATGTTATATGGCAATTCTATCTCATTAAGGCTGCAGGTCAAGGCAGAGGGGGAGAATCAGCATGTGGAGCAAAGTCTTGTCAATGTCTGCAAAGAATTCTTGCACCAAGTTTATTACAAATATGATAGCAATGTGTTGAATTTCTTCTCCTTTGCAAGAACCTTATCTTCAGATTATGTGAATCTAAAACTGATTGAATAGACAGCTATTAGACTTGTGTCAAAAGGCCTTTCCAGAATAGAAACATTCTAGCCATTCTGAAATTTAATCATAACCTTTCAGAACTTTCTAAGCCCCTAGAAACAATTTCTTTTAAAGTGTAGTTTAAGTTTAAATGAGTTTTTCATCTCTAGTTTTCTCTTACATAGTATGTTAGGATATGCTGAGCATCTCAGGAGTTTCTTTTAGATGTAAAAACAGAAGAATTAGAGAGTGGAAACTAATTCTCTGATCAGGACAACTCAGAGCATTCCCAGTCACTTATGGGCTTGTTCCCAAAGCCTGTCTGGGATTCCAAAGGATGTTAGATTGCTAACCAGTCTACCAAGTTCTTGATCAAATAATACAACTTGTCCTTCACCTAGTGATATGACAGCGGGGCTAAGACAGCTAAAATTTATTGCACTTTTACCACATGGCTGGCATTGTGCTAAGCATGTTTCGTGTATTAATCTATTCAATCTTCACAACAGCTTTATGTATATTTCCATTTCACCAAAGAGGAGACTTACACACATAGAGAACCAACTTTAGGGTCACTTCAGTCAGGCCAAAAAGAAGTATACTTGTCTAGCAGATAGCAAGATCAATAGAAATCCAGAAGCATCAGATATCTGAAAAATTTTCCTTACCAGCTGTAAAAATTTATTATTGTAACAAATAGTCTAGTTTTTTTAATTGCACAGTGTTCTCAGGAAAAAAAAATTATAAAACTTTGTGCATGTACCCATGATACATATATATGCATTATAATTTATAAAATGTATAGTATATTTGGCTGCAAATAGCTAATATCTGAAGACACAGTATCAGCTTATGGCAAGGTTCATGGTTTTAAAATACTAAATGCAAATTTATATTTATATTTAATATAAGTATTAAATATAAATATAAAAAAAGACAAAAGCTTTCCTGCTAATTTTGGATATTTTTGGCTGAATTTCTTATTAGGCTATAATTAACTCAACATTAATTTTCTGTGTGAAGTGGCTGAAGCCGAGCTGATCTAGCAGAAAGAGAAGGATCGGCTCTGCGGTTTGCTGGTAAGTCACTTGTTCTGCAATGCTAGTACTAAATTAAACCAATTCCTTTACAGGAATTCTGTTAAACTACCTGTATTTTTTGAGGGTTCCTATTTTTTAAGCAAGATAACATTTATAAATACACTTGACATAAAAAGCAGTACATCAAAAACCAACGCGGGAGTCAGGGTCCCCAAAACACCCCTGCAATGCCCTCTATCTGTCCAGCCCCCGGAGTCACGCAATCGTCTGCTATACCAGCCACAGTGAAAACAGGGCCAATCCCTGTCTTAGATAATTAGTGCTTTGATTTTATTTTTAATGTAAATTAATATAAATGTTAATACTGTATGTCCTTCTACAGCCCAACACCTTACCTGACTCACCAGTGCCAGCCTGTAATTTGAATACTACTGCTCTAGCAAAGAGGGTTAGAAGTCAGCATAGACACATAAACACTGCCTTCAATACAGGATCTTCTGGATTGATTTTTAACTAATTCCCAAGATACATCTGCCTAAATTCTCAAGACAGAATGCAAAGAGAAACAATATTAGCAAATGGTTAGAAGCCCAGCCCTGCCCTTTACTAACACAAGTCACTTCAGCCTATGAGGCAAATTTACTTTATCCACTGTTGTGAGGATTTGTAGAGCAACACTTACAAAATATTTAGCTCAGGAGGCACAGAGTGAGCACAACAAATATCAACTGTATTATCACAAAATATTTAGTGCTAAGAAACATTTTAGTGGGCAGTCTCCCAAAGAAAAATATCTTCCCAGGAATAAAGAAAGCTACATACAGTTACCAGATAGTTATTCATATTCTGAGGTACTCATTCCATAGACAGATGTCTTCTAAGTGTCTTCTATGAAATTTCTTCTAAATGTCTTCTATGAAATCAGGCAAAGCCTGATTACATCAATTTATTATGCCAATTGAAATCCTAAATCTGTATCCCAGTCCTTGATCTAGTTTCATAAGAAACAAATTTAAACACTAATGATTTGATATTTAAAAAAATACTAATGAACAGTAATCAAAAAATGCATCTCTTTTATTGAAAGGGAATGGGTTAGAATAAATCAGTGTTCCCCAGACCAGCAGCATAATCATGACCAAGAAGATTATTAAAAATGCAAATTCTTAAAAAAAATGCAAATTCTCAGCCCAATCCTACACCTTCTATCAGAAACTCCAAAGATGGGTCTAATGTATTGATGAGACCTCCAGGTGATTCTGACACATGCTAAAGAGTGAGAACTGCTAGTATAGACTGTACCTGTCTTCTAAAACAAATATTTACAGTTTCAACTAATAGGTGCATTAACTCCATCTATATAATTTCTATCATGAAGTAAGCTCTTCTCCCTCGAGAACATTACAATGTTAAAACAATGATAGGGTAACTATATTTATTAGATTTGGTTTGGGGTGGAAAAACTGTTCAAAGTTAAATGCAAACATTTGGCTGTCATTCAGGATTGTTATAAACTCAAGATTGTTGCTGTTCATGAGACATTTTAAAATAAAATTATATCCAGGGGTTATAATTTTCAATACAACTTGGTACAATAAATAAATAAGGTTCAATGTCTGTTTACTGTTCCTTTTTTATTTTTATTTTTGTTTGTTTTTGGTAATACATGTATGATGACTCTCATAAACATTTTCTGAATAAGGAAACAAAATCTCCTTCATTGTCTCAATATTGCATCTGATAACTCTATTAGATAAAAAACATTTTACGCTCATTATCTTACATTTTTCAGTCATTTTAACTCACTGCATGTCATTGTTTTTGGTTATTTTTTTAAAAAATTAGCTAATTTAGTTATTCTAGATAGTTGTTAATTTGCCCTTTTTTTTCATTCTGTCCAATCTATAACAATGCCTACAGCTCCAGACAAATTCTGATCTTAAAAAATCCATTTGAAAAAAGAGTGAAAACAGACAAAATTTAATTGTTCCCTCATTTAGGAAGGAAGACCTGTGCATTGTTTAATAATAAAACATCTAGCTAAATAATTCTAGATAAAGTTTTATTTACAGTTTGAATTCAAGTATATACATTTAAAGTTCCCACCAAAATCCAGAACACATAGAAGTGAGTCTCCTATATGAATAACTTCTTCTTACTACATTTGACTCTCCCTTTGAATCAACTACTAATTATTAATGAGCTGCTCTCTCATTTGCACATATTTTGGGACCTGCTGTAAGAGACTTTTGCCCACTCACATGATATTACTTATAAGACAGAATGTGGGTAATTTCAACGCTTAGATGGCTTTTCAGTATTAGGACTGACAGATGAAATGTTATAATACATTTGCAAAATTTGATGAAAGAAGAAAAGAACATTCTCAGATAATAATGTATGGCCCAAGTCCAGACAGCCAGCTGTGAACTTGATTCTTTAAAAATGATTTACATGGTCCAATTGTACTGTCTCTGCAATTTTCTCCTTACACATCAATCTGGATCTAGATTATATATATATATACATATGTGATTTATTTGGTGTTTTTTGTTCATTTTGATTTATTATTACACAATTTGGACTCAACTTTCTCTGAAATGTCTTCTATGAAAAATGATGTAACATTTATTGAATTTATTATACTTAATGATAAACCTTTCAGTAAATACACCAATGTAAAAAATTATCAAAATAACATACGTTTAATTTAATGCAACACATGATTTTACGTTAAGAGATTTTACATGCACAAAAATTCCCAAGATTTTGGCCTTTATCTAGGGCAACTTTCTTTCAGCAGGAGACTAGTTTGAATCAATTCTTTTTCCTTTTAGGTTAAATTAGGGTCGAAATTCTTATGTGAACTTCATGGTTATTTGTGAGACATGACAAAGAAAGACAAAATCTAACCATTATTTCTAGCCAAAAGATTTAGATACTGTTTCTTATTTGATTCTACCTCTTTTATGTAAGATTTAAGTGTTTTATTTCTCCTAGCAAAAAAAAAGAAAAAAAGAGTTTATAAAATCTAATTCTAAAACAACTTTTTGTGGTCAGATATGCACTTCTAAATGGAATAAAATGCCTTCTTCAATTTCAAATGCTTTCCAAATGCCCAGTCATGTTGTCAGACATGCAGTCCTTAGTTGGGGATGGGTTAAAAGGGTTAACAGATCAAGTTAATCGAGATTCAATTTGAACTAATTCCATTCTTTACCCCCAATTTAACGCTTCCATTTTTTACTAGTGACCTGAAAAACATGTGATTTTTCATAGATGCCAATATAGACAAAAACCCTAAAACACAAAAGAACGGGTTTTCATTGCAATGGCTATTTGTTCATATCATTCAAGCCAGTTGGTAAAGTTCACGTTCTTGTCTAACCCTCCCAATTTTACACTCATGCAATCTTGGCATCTTATTAATGTTGCCATGGAATGCTTAAGTTTATTTTCTTGACCTATGATTGAAGTTTTTACTATTTCTCCTATAATTTATTTTGAAACCAAAATGCCCACATTTTCACAAATCTTTTAAGGGGTTGGAAATATGCTACCATGAAATTACCTAATTATATACTTTTCAGTCTAACCCACAAAGCAAAAACAATTTAGAGCATTAAAAACAAACAAAGGTGAAGATGCTTAATTCAGTTGAGGAGGCATCCTAATTTAAAGTTTTTAAAAGCTCTTACCAAATAAACAATATCATTTGTATCTGATTAAAAAAATGTAATTGTTATCCAGAAAAAGATAAATTGTATTTTTTAAGAAAATGAAACTTCCCCTATTTTTGTAACAGAAAACATCATTTAAATTTAATTCTATCTCCAGCATATCACCTTTACTTTGACCTTCACCAGGAAAAGTTAGAACAACTGAGAAATAAATGCTCATTGGAGGGGGAGGAAGTAGGTGTACATGGAAGGTAGGGGTGGGTGCTAAGGAACTATCACTGGATAAAACACTAAGTTCATACAAATAAACCACTGATCTAAAACAGTTGAGCTCAGAACAGAGGATATTTCACATCAAATTGTCATGCCTTGGAGCTGAGTTTTGGTTCAGTTTTTTTTCCTTTCTGCTCCCCTTTGAAAACTAAGAATATTCAGATTTGTAATTCTTACAATGAGATGTCAGGGTAAGGTTAAATTGTTAATTGATTTTAACTTGGAACATATTGATGATTTATAATTTGTTAACTGCCCTATTAGCTTTGTTTTTGTGTATGAACACCTTCATTTTCATGTATCTTACTCATTAGAGAAAATACTATTTCTCATAATTCCAATATTATTGTTATAATGTAACAGAAATTTACTAAACAGTTACAGTTTCAAATCCCACTCACTGTGCTGGCAGCTGGCCCATTCTAATCGCCAACCGTTAAACCTGCATTTGGTCACTAATACACTAAAACATTGTTAATGACATGGAGGTATGGCAAGATAAGACCAGCCTCATAAAGAATGACTCCACAAAAGCAAAGTGGCAAAAGTAATTATAGAATCAGACAGACCGCTGGCCTTGAATTGCCATGGACATCCCATTTCGTGTCCAGCTAAAAGAACTCAGAGATAACCTTATGTTCAGCAGAAGCGGAGGTTGTATCACAGATGTACTTCAACTGACACATGCTTCTGTTTCAAGAATTAATTGTCTTATAGAAAAACATTGTCAATTTCTCTATTACCAAGACAAATTAAACAGTTTTCCACATTCAGATTATATCCTGACTAAACAAGCCCCCTGAAAATAGGAGTAAATGATGTTTTAATCTTTCAATAATGCTGTATTGAGTTTTACTAAATACCACTCAGCATCACCAATTTCCCATGCATTCCCTTGAAACTTCCTAAGAAGTTTTAACTTATACATGATATATAACTAGCATAACCACAAAAGAAAGAATGAAGTGCATTTAAATATGTCAAATGTTTAATCTGATATAATAATAATTAAAAAATCTAATCAACAAGCTAAATAAAAGTTGTATAAAAATATTTTGGAAATTATCTAATGTTTTTTGTTTGTTTTTAAAATATATTTCAATCCAAATAAAAATGCTGTGAGCAAAATAATAAAATTAGTTCAGAATTCTATTAGACAATGTGGAAAAATGAAAATATTTGTTTTTAACAAAGCAAGGAAAGGATTGCTTCACTAGGGCAACACTATATAACCCAGTTGCTCCATCGTAAAATTAAGCCATACAATCTAGGCTGTGATACTGTCATTTTTATCCAGATGGATATTTTTCTCCACAGCCTGTTAATAGACAGTGTCAAAGTGATGATAAACACCAGAATCTAGGCACATATATCAATACATACACTCCGTGACAGGAGGGGGAAAAATGAAATAACCACAAATTCTAAGTAGACCTACTGCTATGATAATCTCTACAACAAATGCAACATGTCAAGGTATTTCTAAACATTAACCATTTGTTTGAATCCTATGTCTAAAATAGCATCATCCTAATCTTATCAATTTGAAGTTGAGAAAAATCCATAAAGTCAGGAAAGTGTTTGCTCTTGTAACACATGCAATTCTAATTACTGGCTTGTTACTGAAAAACACCAAATATTACTTTTTTGATAAGATGAAATTAATAGAAAGTAATAAGTGAGACATGTGGTCAGGATAAGAAACTTATAAAGTGCAATCAGGATAAGAAATTTATAAATAAAAGAAAAATGTCACCAGAACATGGGAAAGAAGGAAGGTTCCTAGCATCCTAGAAAATCTTGGCATAGATGAACTGGATTGTGTACAGACTGCTTATTGCATATTTAAAATTTTACACAGACCTCCACTTTAAGTTTTTCTAGGAAGAATAGTATGATTCTTATTTCCCTTTTTGTCTCAGGTACAAAGCCAAATATGGAACTCACAGCTGCAAATTGACAAGACCTTATAATATGCTTGTTTTACTTTATTTATCTTACTTGACTTCATTTTATATTTTTACATTCTACCTACTTATTTTACTTTATTTTATGTACTTTGATAAACTGCTTCAAATTCTTTTTGAAAAGAAGTGAGAATAAATGCCCTATTTTATTGAATCGAAGTCCCCCTCTATTTTAAGATGCACCATTAGTGTATATGCTACTAAGAGGGTAGAAAAAAAAACAGGGAACCCACTGCCAATTGAACTTGACACATCATCGATTATTAGATGCATCCTGCTTCAGAGATGATATATGTGAAATGAAAAGTCCATTTTTAAATCAGTAAAATAAGAAACATCATTCTCATTGGTATATTTATAAGTATTTATTGACAGTTCAATTTTTAGGCTTTAGAGGGCAAGGCCAAGATCTTGAGTCATGGCAATGTGCAAAACATGGTCCTACCCTCCTGTTTTATAGATGAAAAATAACGCAGAGAGGAAGACATCATCTGAATCCTGAAGAAGCTGATATCATTGCAACTTCAATGATCACATGACAATGTAATGTGCATTGACTGCCCACAATTACTCAAATAATGGGAAATATTTATCACAAATGTATATAAGGAGACTGAAACTAAGTAAACTTATAAAGCTTTTCTTTTTTCTATGAAAAAAGACACACAATACCAACTCTTACATCCCTTTTTCCTGCATAATATATTTTCATTTCTGACATCTCAATTATTATTAAGGAGTTCCTACCATGTTTAAACTTTGTTGCTTTAGTGAAACATTGAAGCAGAAAGTGGGAGAAGGTATCTCATGTAGAAGTGTTCCATGTTGGAAAGAGAATTGGTGTTTCATAACTAGAATGAGGTAAATTTTACATCCATTTGTGAAACTCTAATACAAGTGAAGAATAAAATTTCTCTTGATTGTATAGTGTTGTGAATGAATATAGGGAAAATGAGTCATTTGAATCAGAAATTTCAATTTTTGTTAAATGGTGGATATGAACAGCTTTTTCACTTTTCTAATTTCTATCACTTAAGGATTAAGAAACATTATTTTTAGCCCTCTAATATTTCTAATTGAATGATAAATCTTATAAACATATCTTCAACTTCAAGCTGCACTCCAGTTACAGTAGAAATAATCCAATATGTACATATATAATTCCATAGGAAATAAAACCTGATTGTAAGATAATTGGCAATATGAATAGTTGGAAGTTAACAGTGACTTTGCCTGAGCACACAACATTTAAACATTAATGATGGTAGAAAGCTAATTAGTAAAATTTAATTGGATGTATGCAAAATGGCATAATGAGAGAGTTAAAGCATATTTAATATTTAATCCAACCCCAAACTCTGAAGTGGAAAACCAACTAAAGCCAATCATTATGAAAGGTAGACTGACACATTTTAAAGACTACCCAATTAGCATGCAGAATGAATTGATATCTAAATTTAAACACAGTAATATATTCTCTGGTGCCTTAAAAAACACACACATGTAAAATTTAATTATCTAAACTGCTTAAAGACAAAAATTTGAAATGGTAAAGCGGACAAATGTATATGGAAAATAAGTTCACGGAACATAGTTTGAATAATGAATTAGATGTTATTATGCAGATAAGCATCCATAGCAAGCCATTCAGCTGGCCAGAGAAACCTAGAAAGCAGCAAAGGTAAATGGAGACATGTGAAAGATAGTGCTCCGTTTCACCGAATCTGATATCAAAGCAATATGATATGGAAGTCAAAAAGGTCAGTGCTATTTCAGGGAATATCTGTTACGGAGAAGTCGATAGCCCCTCTCTGTACACATGATATTGAAACCACATCCAGAGCTTAGAGCGAGGGAAAAGGTTCTGTTTAGAATGAATCAAAATCCTTGCTGCACATTATGATCATCTGGGGAACTTTAAAATACCGATGCCCAGGCCCCCACACCAGGAATTCCAATTTAATTGATCTGGGGTGGGGCCTGGGCATGAAAAAATTTTTAAAGCTGCCCAGGAACTTCTAATGGGCATCCAGCTTTAAGGACTCAGGTTTGGGAAGACCACAGAGCACTTTTTTCTTGCCCTCAATTAGTTCTGGCTTTTGCCGATTGGTACGTGTCTATCTTGTCTTTGGAAGTGAGTAACTTTTGGTTTTGCCTGATATTCTTCAAAATAGAAATATGATGTTGGCACAAAACATGAGTGAGAGACAATGTCAAAATTGTAAGTCAGAGATATGTCATCTTAAGCACCACAGTCAAGTTGGCAATGTTTTTTAATGTCTTCTCTGTGTGATGGGCAATTAGGCTACGCTCTGAGCATTAAAAAAGGCTGGCATTGTGGCTTCTCAGCAGGGAACTTAAAATACAACATAATCAAATATGAGTTGTATTTGTCAGTGTTCTTAGTAGCACAGAAACAACTCTAATTTAGACAGAGAAGAAGTCCTTAAAAGGCTACTTTCTAAGCCAAGAACCAGACTTGAGGCTACAAACTAGGAACTACAAACCATACTTCAGCACTGTCCTGTGAGAACTCCACTGCTCTCAGGGCTCGGGCCACGTACCAGAATCTGGTCATGCACCAGCCCTTGCTCTGCTGGCATCCCCAGTGCAAGCTGCAGGACCCTATACCTAGACCACCCACCCCCACCCACACCAGAATGGAGTCCTAGTAGTCCCTGTTTCTATGTCACTATTCCTGGTTCTCAGAGAGGCTAGCAAAGCCCTCGTCTGGCCTTTTCTGTCCCCATAGTGAAATATGTTCTCCATTTCCACTAAGACTCATAAGGAGTTCTTCAAATAGAAAGAGAGTTCCTTCACTGAGCAGAAAGTAAAAAAATTATAAATGGCCTCTACATGAAAATTTTGCTTTTCCTAAATTAAAGAAAGCCATAGGAAATTATTTGGTCTGCATTGTACTATATCTGAGACTAGCCCTAACGTCAAGTTCTCAAGTTCATTTTCATGTGTCTTTGATTCATCAGTCTTTCTGACACACGAAATAAAGCTGCTCAGTTCATACTCAGCATCTGAATTCTGCTGGTTCCCCACATTGTGCTATGTTCCTATGACTAAAATTTGCCAAGTTTGGGTACATATTACATATTGAAAAATACTGATGCATCCATAATTACATGTGGAATATGAAACAACCATGCCCATTACAATACTCTGAATATTATCCTAAATTTTTTATTTTACATCACAAGTAGATCTCCTTTTTAGAGAGCGCATACACCAGGTATATGCCTAGATGATGAGATTTAACATGTTTCTGTGGCCCCAAGATCCTAACTCACCCAGAAAAAAAAAAGTTTATGCAGGCTCAAAGACATCTCTAAATTTTTTCCTTCCTGCCTGTGATGCTTCAATTATTTCTGAAATATTTCCTGGTCTTGTAAATTAGAACTCCTCCTGCCATTGGTTGGCAGACACTTTGAAAGGAATAGTTAATATATACATTTTTAGAAATAATTAAAGGGTAAGATTTCAAAGTTACATAGTCACCGTTAAGCAGTCTAGCATTGTTCTGACAGGTGGATCTGAATCTTCTCCTTTGAAATATATTAGGTTATTATCTCAAATACAAAATCAAATGAATCTTCAACCAAAGCTTTCTCAAAGTTCTTACAGTGGGAAACTCTTTTTTTCTCATGAGAAGGAAAGAAGTTATCTTTCCTTAAGTGCAAGTATAAAATCCAACCAGAAAAATATAAAGCCATCAATTTCAATGTACAGTTAACAGAAATAACTTTGCAAGAGGGACCTCGGCATTCCCACAACCTATGTTCCTAATGCAAAACTCCAAAGTTCCCTTTGGGAAAGTAAAACAAAAGTCAGATTAGATTTGAAACACAGAGAGTATTTCTAAATACGAAGGGTTCCAGCTTTAAACAAAGAGTAATTACAAACAGGGCTTTTATGAGATACCAGATTCTACTAACTCTATGCATTTTTCCATAGAGAAGCTTCATAGCTTTCAACAGAATAATAAAGGAATTCGTCTCAAAAAATGTAAGTTAAGAAACAATGCTCTGGAGAATAAGGAGTCCCATTTCTGTTCCAAAGGAGGGTTCTTCAATCATCATCACTCAGACATCCAATTAAGACAATGAAAGGTAAAGTTGATTTTCCAAATTCAAAATTTCTCTGGAGTCCTAGTTTCTATACTTCTTAGATATGTGGACAAAAACTGCCAACAACCTTATCTTACAAGGATTTTTTTTTATAAGGGACTGAATTATTCTTCCATTCCTTCAGAAGCAGTGAGTCTCGAGTGGGGACTACACCTGGTGTTCATAGACAATATCGTCCTCACAGTCATTTACAGACGAGCCACCATGTGGTGGCAGGTGAAAGAACTGTTCAAGCAGAGATGTCCCTCTTCAGTAGGAGACCACACTATATAGAAAGAAAGAGTAACTATGAGAGTGACATTCAAGCCATAAAAATGGTATTTTTTACAGTTTAGAATTCTAAATAGTATATTAGAACTTCTGATACTTTCCATTGTGTTTCCACAAAATTCATAGGAGATCGTTGTCATCAGATATGGCTAAGTGATTCTTTTTAAAACACTAAAAATATTCTTATTTTATCATCCAGATAACCCAGTCCCCATCAGTTTGTGATTATAAAATAAGTCATGACTGAATTAAACATTAGCCTGTTTTTCAGAAATTTGTCTTTCCCAAAGTGTTCTCTGTGATTTTTTGGAGTCCCCTACAATCCAGTGTACTTTGTCCATGATGCCATTACATCGACATTTCCCCAAAGTCTATTCTCGGAAACATTAAACCCAGAAGATGCTCCATGACGAAAGAGAGATGGGAAGTACTTCATGTAGATCCCTCCTTGGCAGGAGGCGATGCACATTCAATCAGTATCAGTGCCAAGAGGTCCTATTTTGCTTTCTTTGATCCAAAGTCACTTAACTTCTCACCTGAAAAGTGCAGCATTCGGGTTTGATACATATGTTTACTTTCAGTTGTAACATTCTATAACTTTTGTGACTTCCTACTTGTGAAGTGGGTAGGGCAAATTATCAGCTGCTTCATGTTGAGATAAGAAAATTGAGGCATGAAAAGATTAAGTGATTTGTTCAGTGTCACCCAGGGTATATATGACAAAGCTGGGACTCAAACCCAAAGCTCTTTCCATTACCCACTGCTTTGGGGCCTCTAAAGAGCCACAAGAGGCTAGGACAGTCATGTGCTATCTGCCACCTCAACACAGAAAGACACCTGGGTCTTCAGAGAAGCCAACATAGGAAAGATTTTCTAGGTCACAGAACTATCCCCAAATCCCTGATCTTATTATCTTACCCTAGTACCTTAGCAAGGCCAGGAAATTCTTACTGCTTTCTTTCACCAAACCACACCCAAATTATGTGTTAGCCTTTCTCGGTTTACATGAATTAGTGATGACAAATATCCTGAAAATCTCCTGAAATGCTGAAATTTAATAAATTGCAGAGATAAAATATATGCATACCTTATACTTAAGGTTTAAAATGTTTTTTAAAAACCTTTACAAATGTAATGGTACTCATTAATTTATGGAACATGAAATATATCAATTATAATTTGACTTACCCACAAAATCATTAGGTTTCATTATGGTTCAAATAAACCATTCAATGGATTAACTGGATTTACATTTAAATGTACTATATTTTTATATAAATGTAACATTATATTGCCGAAAGTTAAACAATTTAGCTTGTTTCAATATTTTTTAATTTTTGAGAAGCAGGCAAATTCTTGGAAATAAATGAAACATAATATGTCGATAAGAAAGAAGGTTATTATATCTTCTGGGCATGGCCCTCTAGTGTAGGACAAAAGAGAGATCTTTGTTTTTACCAAAAGAGCTCAAGAAAAAAAAAAAAAACTTTTTGAATGATGAAGCTGTCACCACACACAAGTATGTCTGATCAGCCTTTGTTTTCTAGAAACTTCTACAGCATTCTGACCTTGAGACGTTTCCTCTGCATCTTTTTGTGGACTTCCAAAAGTGAGTTTTGTCCTGAATGAGACAAGTGTCTTTTACCTATTTTCCAACCCAGCTCACTTTTTCCAGCAGAGATAGTCTTGTGTAGATGTGCCTGACTCAGCTTCAGGGAAGAGCCCTCCTTGTCCCTGCTCTATGCAAACTTTGGTGCCTCTCTGGCACATTTAGGAGACCAAAAAACACTGGCCAGTCCCCTCAGCCTTGTCCCCCGCATTTGTTCACCTTCCTCCTGGTGTTTCCTTCTCCTGAAACTACTCAGCAGCACCATTGTTTGGGTTCTTTATCTCCTCACCCCACAGTTGCCTTTTTTATTTTTTTTAACATAGGTGGTCTTAAGAACAAAATGGATCAACTACCTATGTGTTTAGGAATAATTCAAGTTTATATAAGTCTGGTTCCCTGCAATCTCATTCATTTATTCAAAAGACTGATATGAAGAGCTTGCTCTGCCTAGTTTGTTCTAGATGCCAAGGATACAGAAAGTGTTAAAATATGTCCCTTAGCCTAAAAGAGCTCAGTTCAGCAGAAAAAACATTGTATCTAAAATAGATTATGACACCACGAAATACACATAGCATCAAATACTGAAGAAACACAGAGAAGGAAACCACTGACTCTACTGAGAGACTTAGGGAAAGGAGGTGGCCTTCCAGCTAGATCCAGAAAGATGGACAGGAATTTGAAAATCCAAGCTCTAGTATACCTGAGGTAATGGCATATTTTAATTGGAATAAATGAGGTGGATATTATAACATATATGGCAATAAACTTTTGAAGGTGCAAATGCTGTCAACCTCAAAAATCCCTGAGAGAGATTTACATTTTCTGACCCAAAGGAGGGACATCCATCAGCTTTTGGCATTCCCTCCACCTTACCTCACTGTCCTGTCAGGAACCTCTCTACACCTTCACCAACGATGATTTAAATAGGTTGTCCCTTCTCTTGAGTTCTCAGTCCTACCTGTTAACATCCCCTCCTTCACACCTGATAAATGAACTAGCAATTCATTCTCGTGGAAATGCAGCTGTAAAGGTTCATAAATAATAAATTAAAATTTGCAGTTGCCATCTAGGTTAAAATAACCCTTAGACTGACTATTGGCAGAGAAGTTAGTCATAGCTCATGATGGAATGTAGTGCCACCACATTCAGTTCCAATTTGTGCCTGCGGGGAATTTTCCAGGTAAAGGTGGACAGCACAATGTCAAAAATGTCTGAATGTCTGGCATTATGTAGGCGTACTAGGTAACTATAGTTTAAGGGGGTTTATCCATGATTCCAAGTTTTCCTCATCTCAAAAACAAAAATTTAAAAAATGGACAAAACCTCTACTTTTCACCTTCTCCGTATCTCTTTTATTTGCCTACCAAACTTTGGATGCAAATGACCACATTTATTTGATCACAGTCCATTCTCTTCTCCCATCCTTCCCCACCCCATGCAATGAGATCTTTATAAGCTCACTCCAATCTTATTCTACTGATTCTATCTCTTAAAGATCTCTAAAGACCCCATCAATGCCTAATATTTTATACCACCTGTGTATTATTTCTGTCCACCACCCTTCCTTCTCAAAGCCACCTTCTTTCTCATTTCTAGATGCAGTGATTTGTCATATACCTATTGATGAATCCAAGTCTATATGAGGCACTGGGGTTAGTACCATCCCTGCATGTAAGAAATTTATAATCCAATAGAGACATCAGAAAAAAATCCACTAGTTACAAATAGGCATGGCATGTTAACAGAAGATACATTATGTATCAGAGACAGATAGCTGGGATCCTTTCACCCAACAGACCAAGCCAAAGAAAATGTCCTGGAGAATGTGAGCTGGGTCCAAAAGTTCAAGTAGAGTTCAGAAAGTCAAGGTTCACAAGAAAGGAAAGCAGGCAGGGCATTCCTGGGAAAAAGAACATCTGTGCTTCTCTAGTCCTGTTTCTGCACCTGACGTTCTGTCCATTTTTCTGTTTTGATGATCGGTCTCATTCCTTGGTGCTTTCTTTATCCACTGTCGCTCATTAACAGATCCTACCTCAGAATTCAACTACCTGCAATACATGATTACAGTCAAATCTGAGCTTCCTGCCCGGGATCCTCACCTCGCTGCCACCCAGCCCCACATGAAGAGCGTGCCATCTCCTGGTTATCAGTGTTTTCGCACCTTGGCTCATTATCAACCCATGAACAGTGGCCTTTGAACTGCTTCAGAATTTCCAGTAATAGAACCATTCTTCTCTCTGGAATTAGAATTCAAGACCTTGAGAATAATCTTTATCTTTTCTTCTTCCTCCCTACTCAGTTTTCTATGTATTCATGGGTGGATAAATGATACTACCATTCATCATAGCGTTTCCCTTTTCTAAAACCTCTAATGAATTCTCTTTTATCCTCAAAATAAATTCTTAATCTAGATTTAAGATTCTCCATAATCTGGTCCTTTATCCAATGCTATGCATACTAGACACTCTCATCACACTTATGTAACACCTGATGGCTTTGACAGTGTCTACCCAAAGCATTTTTGCAAACACTATCTCTTTGATCTATTGCAATACCCTGAAAAGATGGGCAGGACAGGCATTGTTATACCTCCTTTTTAAAAAAAAAAGGAAAAACCAAGATTTTAAGAAGCAGATTCAATCAGGTCTTTTCATTTTTAACCCAGTGTGCCTTCCCATTGAGTCAAACCATGTTTCATGTTTTGATTTTTTGCATAAGCACAACATCAATTGTTTCATTTGTGGGTCTTATATTCTTGCCAAACTGTAAGCTTATCTAAAGGGTAGGAAGGGTGTCCAAAATTTTTTTCTCTACCTCCTCAGCTCATAGCACATAGCACTGCTCTATGCATGGAAAAGACACTCAATAAATGCTTCTTGAATTAATATTGTAAACCAGGTGATTCTGTGTAGGGAAGTCACAATCCTACTTTCTTGCTTAAAACTCATCACACTCAGCTCTTCTGATTAGATTCTCTTAATCTAAATTTGTGACCACAGCCAACAAGCTCCTCATGATCTTGCCCTGGCCAGCTTCTCTGATTTCATCTTCTCCCTATCTCCCTCTTGTTCACCAAGCTCCAACCATCCCCATCTTCTTTCTGTCACTCAAGTTTGCTGATATCATTCCCGCCTTGAAGCTTTGTGTCTGCTGCACCTCTTGATAGAATGGTCTGTGGCTGGCTCCTTCTGATCATTCCAGTCACAGCACAAATGCCACCACCTCAGGGAAGCCTTCCCTGACAATCCAACCTAGAGTTAGACCCTCATTACTCTCATCCTGACATGTCACAATCTAAACTTAGTGATTATTTACTTATGTGTTTTTATTGACTCTAGAATGTGAACTTAGTGGGTCAGACACATTATCTCTCTTGTTCCCAATGTCTAGATTAAGGTAATTCTATTTGTCAAATGTGTGATTAAATGAACAAATGAATGAGTGAATGAATGAATGAATGGTAAAGAAAACTCAGTTTTCCTATCTGTAAAATCATTGGGTTGGAGTAGATAACCTTTAAGGTGTCTCCCAACCTGATGTTCTTTAATGAACTAAAAGTCTTATCTTTTCATGGACTTGACCAAGGTTCCTTCATTAAGTCATGTTTTCTTTTCCTCTTGACTTTAGTTCCATCACTGACAAGATTCCCATGAGTAGAAAAATAATATTCAGAAGAAGTAAGAACAAGGTCATACAATACAGTTCAGGTAAAGGATACCTTGCTTCATATTCTGATGCAGCTGCCTCTTCTGTCACAGCTTTATAACAGGCTGCCATTCCCACAATCACATTTGCTATCTACTTTTTGGTTTTTGATAGTTTGCATTATTCTTCCAATATACTGTTTTGTTTTCTTTGGCCTTGATAAAGATATTCCTAAGATGGTTATTATTTCTGAGTTATCCCCAAGGTACAAAATTATTGACTGAAAACTGATTCTTTTCAAATGGGTAATTTTGACACATGTAATAGAACAAGTCAATATATGTCTTCAAAGTGGAATTTGTATGTGTGTATCATTCTCTTTATGTGTTGGGCATTCAATTACTGCTAAATTACAATTATTCATAAGAAATATTATTTTGTAGCTGCTCTGAAAACAGTAGACAGATAAGATATTGTAATAAAGATTGAAACTAGTCATTTAAAGTGCTCTCTAACCATCATGAAGCATAACCAGCTACTAAGAGCAGCTCAAATCACTAACGATTCCTGACCTTTACCTTTGCTTGTCTTGGAAAAACAAAATCTATCACTGGGTACTTTCTTTGTGAAGAGTCTCCAAAAACTGCATTTTTCAACCTGTTCAAAGGGTACTAAATGTTTACCCATCATTTAAGCAACTTTAGACATTCAATGTTTTCTGAGCTCAATTATAATTCACCTATGTGGAGATAAATTGAACAGCCATCCTTAAAACCTGACAAGGTTAGATGTCCTTATTTTTCACAGTATGAAAGGCCAGAAAATGGAAGAAAGCCTCCTTAGAGGTTTCTTCTTTGATTCAAAGTTTGCTCTCAGTAGGCTGTGGTACTGCATTCTTTACTTTTGTTCAGTTACGTCATCAACTTCTGGTTTGTGTTTTTGGCCTGAAGATGCTAGCTGAATAGAATATAAACCATTTTCTGCCTTTATCCATACATAGCTACCACTGACATCTTAGCTTGTTATAGCTAATTAGCACTTACATAATCCAAAATTATATACCAAGCTTAGATCAAAATTTAGGAGTTTATGGTGACCACTTTTAGCATAATGCACCAGCATTCCTTGCCCCCAGAGCAGCTAGTGGGGATAGAAAGCCAGATGAGGATAATCACCAAGGATAAAGGGTTCTCCTCCTCAGCTAAAACCCCCTCTTGGAATTCTGCTTAGCATCTGCTGAAACCCCAGTTATTTGATTACAAATATAAGAGGAATAGATATCCAAGGACTATATCAATTAAATTAATAATCTAGAACTTCAATAACAAAATTTCCCAAGTCAAAAATTCAGAACAATGGGATATTTACAGAAAAACTATGAAAACCTGTCTTCCGATGGTGGTTTATAAAATAAAGCCACCTCAAATGTGCCAGATTTAATTGATGACCATAAATACTGCTACAAAGTACATTATTATTAACTGTCTTTTTCCTTTAAAGGGGCTTGGCAGAAACAATAAAAAATAACTATCAAGTCAATCTCAAAGTTAAGATGTAAAGATCATAATTAGTTTTGCTCTAGGCTTTTTTATTTTTCATGAAAGCTTCTCTACTGTTAGAGAAGTAATTTATGAAAACAGAAGAAATATTCATTGCAGCCTGATTCATGGTCACTATTGATCATTTTATTTATGGCTTGATTAGTTTATTTTCACCTTTAAGGAAATTACAAGATGTTTTTAAATGTCATTACTATATCTTCTTTCATATTATATAAATATGTAACCCAAAAGAAAAGGCTTAAGTTATTCTTATCACTTAAAAAATCTTATTTCTTGATCACATCTTTATCCTAGAGATTAACATATGAAAAATATGTTCATCATTATTTCATTCATTTAAAAATAAATGTTGTTTTCAAGTATAGACTCAGGTACACACTTTCTAATTCCCAATTACTGCTAACTTAACTCAAGGTAAACTTCTTATATAATATAGGATATCACTTCAGCTCTATTATTTATTTGAAACAATAATCAAATGCTAGCAACTAAACATAAAAAATATTTGGTGATTATAAATAGATAATGCTTATAATTATGAGTAACAGAACATAAAAGATAATTTTATATTTATAATAAAAAATCCAAAAAAATAGATTCAAAAGCAATAACTAGTCTATTTATTATGCTATAACTCACAAAAGACAACAGTAACCATGTTTCTTTCTCATTCCCCCCCCATCAAAACTACTGTCTAGTACAAATATAAAAACATAGAGCTTTAAAAGCCGACATTCGCAGTTATTTTATAATGGAAAAAACAAAACTGAAAAGGAAATGAGTTGTCTAGATTAATTTTGCTATAGTGGCCATGCCTCAGCCAGAGTTCAGCACTCTGTCAGGACCACTCTACATGTCCCCACAGGTTGGAATACACAACCCTAGAGCGCACCGTTTGTGTAGAATATGGGGTTAAATGACATCCCTCAGCATTGGACAGTAGAGCATCACCAGTCCAACTGTATGTGGCAGTCCTGTTTTAGTGCTCATTTCTTCTACTGGTTCACACTGATGCTACTTTTAGTCTGCATTCTCCAGCAAATATTTCCAGCTGTTATTCCACTTCATCACTCGTCTTCCTCTATATTTTACTTTGTTATGAAAAGGGAATTCTGGATGTTTTAATTAACCTAAAACTATCCATTTTTCATTCAATATTCAAAAAGATTATTTTAAATCTACTAATTAAATTTCACAAGTAAATTTCAGAGAGGATGATATTTTCCCCCTTAGACTAAGTAATATGGAGAAAAGAACATGAGATTTAATGTCAAACAGATTTTCCTAGATATGTGACCTTGGATAAGTTTCTTAACTTATCAGAACCTTAGTTCTTCTGTAAGTTGGAAGATATAAAAATTACCTTCACATTTTCTTGTAAAAATCAAAATGACAAATATGTGTGTAATCTGTGCTCAGTATACAGAATTAGCTTGATGATTTTTATTATCATCATCATCACTTTAAGCAAGGGTCATCATACTATTGTGGTATCATGTTTTCACATGCTTTCTTCATTTTTTTCAATTCATGACACACTAGTGCTCGTCTTCCCATGATGTCTATGAAAAAGCCACTGCCTCTATGGCGTATGTTATGGACTGAACATTTTAATCGTGTCCCCCAGCAAAGCCAAAATTCACATGTTGAAGCCCTAACCCCTAACGTTAATGACATTTAAAGATTGGGGTTTGGGGAGGTGAACAGGGTAAGATTGGATCGTGAAGGTGGGGCCCCATGACGGAAGTAGTGGCTTTATAAGAAAAGGAAGATATTTTTTTCTCTCTCTCCCCTTATACATGCACAGAAGAAAGGCCATGTGAGGACATAGCAAGAAGTGACCTGTCTACAAACCAGGAAGAAAGCTCTCACCAGGAATTAATCAGCCAGCACATTGATTTTGGACTCACTGACCTCCAGAACTGTGAGAAATAAATTTCTGTTGTTTAAGCCAACCAGTCTATGATATTTTGTTATGGCAGCTCAAGGTGACTATTACAATATGATAACAATTTGATGGCACCCCATACTTTGCCTGGGAGCACTACATAGGTCTGTGGCATTTTGATGTAGAACATTAAAAAACAAACTAACAAACAAAAACAAAAACAAAAAAACCTATGTATTAGCAATAAGAGACCAATGCAGAAACTGATCTTACGAGTTTGAAACTTGACCAGGCAGTCTACACAGAATTTTAAATTCAAGTTAATTCTGCCCAAGGGGCTCACAGTTAGCAAATAAATGGCCTCAGTGTTTGCTTTTTCCCATTCGGTATAAACAGGCCCTTTTTCTGGATGAGCAGTAATTTCCCTGGGTAGAATAACATATTCATCCTACTTCTGAGGCATGCAAAATCTCTACCTCACCTACAGGAAGAGAGCTGCAAATGATGAAGAAGGTGAGGGATCAGGCAGTTTCATACACATGTGTTTTTCCTATAAAGCGGCATATGTTTTTCAGGTTGATGTTGGCCAGATTAAATTGATCAGGTCTTTACTTACTGAGAGTAAAAAAATTTTCTGGGCTATCTCAACTGGAGTGGCAATCAGATAGGCAATAGCCCTGCACTGTGAGAATACTAACGCTATAGATATTTCTAGATGGATGATGGGGTATGGTTGTATTTTTTCTGCTAGGATGGGAATATGGCAAAGAAGATTGTTGGATATGCATGATCATTTTATATTCAGAAATGAGATACTAGTGCTATTCAAATAGGGATGGAAAATCTATCACTTCTGAGACAACTCTTGAATGATTGCAGCCCTTTATTCTGAAATGAAGTGTCAGGGACAATCATCCAGGCCTCCTTTCCCTTATTCCTGATGATCAGAAAGAAAGTGTAACTCTGGAGCTAAATGCCCTGCAGGTGAGGTCCAGCATGATGCAGCAATTCAATTCCCCCAACTAAATATTGGGCACTTTTCCTATGGGAAGCCTCAGCTCAAATGAATTGAGCTACTCACCCCAATACTCTTTGCATTTCCCACCTGTTTATTATGCTGTAGTTTCTGCCTTTCCTCCAAGGCTGGGGAAATGCTACCAATTTCCAAGGCTCAGCTCAAATGTACCTTCTCCATGAAATGTCTATGCCTCCCTTGCTAAAAGCAGTATCTTTGTACCCTTAGATCCCAAAGAACTTTGTTCCTTCATGCTACACTAGGCATACACTTCCATTCATTCTTATATTTCATCCTTTTCCTATCCTGAAAGGTCCTGGAGTCGAGAACTGTCTTACCTCATAGTAGGGACTCTATAAATATTTATTAAGTGGATGGCATGTTTTCTTTTAATTTTCTCTCTCAAATGATCAAAGCTACAATCAACTTAAACCATAGAGGATTTAGGACCAGCTGCACTTCACAACTCCAGAGGGCTCCACGCTCATTGCCAACAGTGTAAATGGTCCCCTGAAGTCACGCCATACAGCAACCCCAGAGCCTTAGCCTTTCTATAGCCACAAAGACTTTAAAAATTTAGAGCTCAGAATAAATTCTGCTGCTAGATGGGTATCTCAGTGATTCCTGACTATTCATTTGCAGGCATAAACATTAATATTATTTTACATTTTTTCATCTTACTTTTAAATATGTCTGTATTAAGGTTTGGAGCAGGGGTAGATTTAGGAGCTAAGAGAATAGGAGAAAAGGTAAAGCAAAAACCAAATAGAAGAGGCACATGTTTGGAAGGCCCAACAGAAAGATGTGCCAGAAGATGTCGGCTCCCTCCTCTGTCTCACCCAGGCCTTTGGGCCAAGCCAAGGGGACCTGTTTTCACTCTGAAATATCTTTATTGGTCACAGCTGTACCTCATCCATAATGTATAAGCCTGAAGAGGACGCAGGAGCCTAAACCCAGAAGCTGCTTCGAGAAATAATGAAAAACCATGTGAAACAGTATATTATTCTGATATGATCGCTTCCTTCGAATTTAATCAAGTTTATTCTAGGAGGACACCCCAAAACTTGTACCTTCAGAACCAAGGGCATGGGGAAGGGATGGGGGGAGAAATAAGGGAAGGAAAGGGTAAGACAGAGTTCAGGGAGGCCAAGGGGAGCAGTATTTATTGAAGGGGCCGGGATATGAAGAGTCTCCACTTTCCAAATAAGACAGCAGGGTATCCAATATAAGCACACCAAGGCCCAGAGAGGTAAAGGGGATTATTAGTGTAGTGGAGAGTGTTGAATCCCAAGCAATATGTGTTTTGTCAATGAAAACAAAGTTGTATAAAAGACATTATTATTTCTAAAGGAAATTAAATAGTAAAAGAAAGCAAGCACTGAGTTGTGTGTGCTTGGGGTCTTTTTAGCAGCAAAATCTGCATTATGGAGCAGATAATTCCCTAAAGCTTCACACAGCGAGTTGAAGAGCCAGTTCATGTGTGTAGAGAAGTCACAGAATCAAGATCCTAGGAGATATCCAGGGTTAGTCAACACTTTCCAGCCTAGCATTGCTCTGGCCCTTCATTTCCTTCAAATTTTTCTACCACAGAATTACTATTAAATTACTTTTTTCCCCTTACAAATAAATACTAATAAAACTTTCAGGCAGGGACAAAAGAGTTCTCTATTCTATTGAATTGACAGAATTGCAGGTGTGCCTGAAGTTTCCAAGGGTCTAAGACATCTCTTGTAAAGAACGCACAAACACATCTACTATCTTAGCCCTCTGAGAAAAAAAGTCTTTTGTCATTGGCACGTCGGGACTCTGAGGTCCCTGAAATGCATTTTTCTCCAGTGACCAAATTCTACCCCTTAATGTTCAACATGCAAATTTGCACCCCTGGGGAAGGGGAACCCACTGAAGCTGAGATCTGTTCACATTCCTTCATTTATTTATTCATCTTGTACAGTTAAACACCAGAAAGCTTATCACATATTCTCTCACCCCAGCTAAATATAGATCAGACTTGCCACATCAGTCTCTGAATTCTTCAACCAGCAAGTTGAAAAACGTTTGCTTTTTGATTAGAATATCCATTAAGACTTTAGTCATAAAATAATTCTCATCCTGGTTTCCCTCTCAGAAACAATAGCAAATGATTAATCATTATCTCAGAAAAACTGTAGAAGAGAATGTGTCACCTAATCTGCACTCCTTAGAGAAACTAAATGATTCTTGAATTTAAAAACCACACAAGCATCTTTAGGTTGAAAAGAACCCTTGGCATTTTGCAAAACATGAACTGAACCCTTTCTTTGCTTTTCAAGAATTTCATGACTTCACTCAATTACAGAATTCCTCTCCATTTCCATATTAATATTACTGTCCTAGTAAATTTTATTCCTTGGTACTCATGCTTAGTTTCAACTGGATTTCAAAAATTCCAAGTCTGACCTGCATATTGTACCCCAACACCCAAGAGAATTGAAGTTTGGTCATGGGAGCCCACAGGCTTAGGAGTTGTGAACTATTTCCTTTACCTGTGGACTAACATTTGTATGTAAAAGAACTAAAGTTTTCTATTATTCCTGTCTGAGAGCAAATTAGAAACAACTGGAATGACTTAGCCAATATGAGTGAAAAAATGAGGGAAAGGGGTGTCCAATTCCTGTGTTGAACGGTAGAAAGGTCCCCAAGAATAAGATGAAATTTCACCATCTTCTCCACACAGCTTCAAAGGGGCTGACTTTCCTGGAGCCCAGGACAAAAGCTGAGTCCCAAAGGGGATCCAGGAAAAACCACATCATGAGAAAGTAACTCTTATAAAGACTGTGGTCAGCTTCCTTGCACATGGAGTAGCATGATCCTTCAGATATTTAACCAACCCTCACTCTCCTAGTAAAGACTCTTTTCTTATAGGCTTCTTAGAGCATGTAGCCCTATGCTTTCCTGGTACCACCTACTCAGGACTCTCTAATGCTGTGTCAGGTCACCTGGGCATCTGTTGGTCTATCTGCCCTCTCTCCAGTCCTATCCATTTAAAGCACCCATAGTATTTTGACGTATCCTTAGCTGGTAGCATAGGAAGGCTCATAGCTCCCTTCTTGATCTCACCAGTGACTGCTATTCTTCTAACACCACCTGATGCAAGACTTATTGGTGGTCCATCATGTGAACAAAAACTCCCTGATGCCAGGTGATGGGATAAAGTTAAAAAGATGCAGGAAGCACTTTCTCCATTTCCAAATAGTAAAAACTTTAAAAATTACTAGCTGATGGAGTATAGCAAAAATAATAAATAGAATTGACATTTAATATATGTAAAGTTGCTAATAATACTATGACCTGGCTAGTCTCAAGATCTGACAGCTATAATCTTAGTTCCTACTGCACTCCTCCAGTTGCTACTAACCCAGGTGGGTTATGATCTTCCATACAAGGCACTGATTTAGACTCTGGGGACCCATGAGTCTTATTTTTAAGGGTCTCACAAAATGGGAACAAAAAAAGTGGGATCAGCAAAGAGATCATTATAATACAACATGACAGAGGAATATCTGGATCACAGCAGGCAATCAATAGTTGATTGTAATAATGCTTCACTTGGTGCATGCCACCAAACCTTTACTTGGCAAGGACCTTCTGAGCCTTCAGCTCTCATCTTGACATTAATTTCCTCCAGGACTCCTTTGCAGATTGACAAGATACCTAATAAGACTAATGGGACAGAAGAGACAGGAACTGCACCCTCTTGTTCCTCATTGCCCTCCATCCTGGGTCCCAGCACAATGTCTAACACAGCTTAATTACTATCTATTAAATGAGTACATTAATGAATAAATTAGAGAAAATACTCCATAAAGGAGGTAGCAGCATTTGAATCAAGGCCCTGAAGGATGACATAGAACATGCCAAGAGGAGAAAGTGCGAGTAAGAAATGAGATTCACATTCAAGGCATGCAAGGGTCTGGCAACCTCCCACTGTAGTAGGTTCATGTGCAAACACACTCAGTGATGGACAGACAGGAAGCAACAGGATATCAGGCAGAGCTGGGTTAGAATGAGCATATGAAGAGCCTTGTATGCCAGCATTTTATCCTGGAGGCCACAGGGAATTCACTGATTTTTGTAAATAAGACATAACAAAGTTAGCCTGTTTGATTTTGTTCCAAATGATAACCAAGAACAGTGTGGGAAGTAAATTGAAGGCTGCCTGGGCCCTGGCCAAATACTCCCAACGCCTTCTCCCTCTGCTTTAAACCCAACCCTTGCTCTCTCTTTAATACCCCCCAATGAATATTTTACATTTTCTGGCGAATTTGCTATTATTTTAATTACAGTGTAATGTCATAACCTCCCTCTGAGATCCTGGAATGTATTGCTCTGTCTATATCCTTTCCATCTCATATAATGAAGATTCTAACCAAGGAATGTGACCCAGGACGCAGCCTCTTTGTTGGCAGGGGTTTTCTCATCCTTCGAAGGACAAACCCTTGTAAAGACTCCATCATGTCAATCGGGGCTGCAGAATCGAGGTCGGCACGTTTCCACCGGCTGAAGCACAACTACCTGACGAGACACCTACGCCCATGTGTGCTGCACGCCAGGCCTGCACATTTCCCACAGAACTGAAGACAGCTCTGCCACAGAAGTCATTCCAGCTCTAACAGCATCTCCGTGGGTGAGCTGGTCTCCTGCCATTCTTTGGGACTTTTTAGTTTGAGAGGTCATTGTTATTGGGGCCCCTGCTTCAGTGGATTTGATATAAACAGCCAATCTGCTTACATCAACACCTTCCTCAAATCTTTCCTGTGAAGAGCTGAAACCCCTGACTGCTGTTCCGAGTATGTGCTTTGGAGAACAGTGACAGCATCCTCTTGAAGGAGAAACCAGAAAGAAAGAGTCCAGAACAGCAAGAGAGAAGAGAAAGGTGAGCTAGCCAAGACTTTAAAAGAGCCACAGCTCCGGAAATAACCCATGAGCTTTGAGATAAAAACCATTTTTGTCTAATAAAGGGATTATTATGTAGTATTTATGTATGGATTTACAGTTAAAAGGCAAGACATCTCCTTCTACTCAGTAGGAGCTAAACACAGAGTTCCTCTTTGCAAACAAACAGAAAGAACTATAACTGTAAAGAAGCCAAGTGGATTTCAGCACTCACATCCCTGCGTAAGCCCTCCGCCCTGCTGCCCACCTGGGTGGCCCATGCCAAGACCCCCACATGAACCTGTCTTCCTGCTGCCCCTTCCAACACACCTCTTCTTCAACTTTGCCATTCTCCCCTCAACCTGCTTGAGCTTCACCTGATTCTGCACATTGCAAAATGTCCTTTGTACCCTAGGCATGCCACCTGCCCTCTCATTTAAGCTAAAAAAATCATCTGTCTCCTGTTTATTTTGTTGAGGAAACTCAGATTCAGTAGCTTAAAAATAAGAAAATGGGTGTCCCGGAATAATACATAGGCCATTAGAACTAAAAGGTTTTTGTGGCAGCCTTAACCCAAATCAACTGGAGGCAGCCACTGTAAACATCATTTCAGCCCTTAAAAAAAAAAAAACTCCAGCAATGTTTCCAATGTTTACAGGGCACACAACATAGGAAATTGCTCGCTCTCTCTCTCTCTCTCTCTCGCTCTCTCTCTCTCTCTCTCTCGCTCTCTTTTTAGCTTTATTTTATCTTTTTTGTACTAATGAAAATCAGGCATTGGAAGTAATGCTGCTTTGTGTTTATAATAAAATCTCATTAAATCAGATGCAACTAATTTATAACTTGTGATAATTTTACCACAACAGAGCTGAATTTGCCGATGTGCAATATGTGATTTTGCTAAGCAAATTAATAGTTTAAATCAGATTTTAGAAAGACTATTTAACTTCCCCAAACAAATTATCCTTAAGGACATTATTAGTAGGTATTTGCATGCACAAAAAGGAAAATTAAGACTCATTTGTGGTTACAGCTCCACAGTCCCTTCCCTTATCTAAAATTCTGGGATACAGATGGGTTTCAGAATTCAGAAGTTTTCAAGTTTCAGGAAGTTAATCAAGTACATACATTATATACTACATTATACCTTGAATAGAGCCTAAGCCAGTACCAGTAATCAAAATACATGGGTATTTACACTAAATGAGATAAAGGCTATACATACCCTTATATTACTTCAGGTCAGGCTGTTTTCATCAGATAAATTCAGATGGGATCAGGTTTTACCAACAAATAAAATTATGGAAATAACTTCTACATTCCAGGGTTCTGGGGTGTCCAAATTGTAGACTTGGATCTGAGAACCTGGGCTGAATTATCCTTTAATGAAAGAAGCAGCATTTGTTTAATGAACCAGTCTATACATATGCCCGACAAATCTTTATAAATTGCGAGGAATAATCAGATGAAAGTCAAACTCAACCATCCAACACTCCCCTGACAAGGCTTTTAAAAAGAGGTAGATTAAAGAGTCATCAGAACTAAGTTTCAGGATAGAAGTTACTCTTGGTCTGACAAGGCAAAGTGGGTGGAAATTCACACCATACCCACCATTAGGTATGAACTTGAGGGTTGCCCTGGGGTCCTGTCTTTTTGCTGATGATCTTCTCCCTATTGGTTTATATATCTATCAAACTTCCCAGAACCAAAAAGAAGCTAAATATAAAGTTATGACAAATAATGAATGTTTCTTTCTCTGGAATAGTTTCTTACTGATTCTCTGAAAGGGAGGCTTGTAGAAATTACTTGGTGTATGTTGTTGATCTGTTTATCTATTCCTTTTGGGTTTTCAGTTTTAAATTCTGGATTTGCCAGTGTGTCATCATTTATTGTGAATTTTTAATCTGTGTGTTTTTGTTTTTGTTTTTTTTTTTAATTGTGCTGAGATTTATTTCAATAACCTGTTCTTAGTAAGTTTCTCCCTTTTAGGTATGTCCTTGTCAAATACCATTCTTTTAAAAACCTTCGGAAACTATTTATTTTATTGCTTTTTTCTTCACTGGCAATATAGTTGTAATCTTAAAATAATTTGTTTAATGTCAGTTTTTAAAGGATCAGAGATTGCACTAGAAATTTTCATAAAACCATGAATTCAGAGCTATTTTACCCTTATTGTCCATGTGTATAGATCAGCCCTAATTCACCAGTGGAACTGGAGGTCATTATTTCTGAATTTGCACATTAAAAATAAAATCTACCCATAAGGGAATATCTTTAAACCACAAATGCCAGAAATAACAATTGTATTAAACTGCATTTCATGAATACATAATAAAGTTCAATTTACCACTATTTATCATGTTACTTAAATTAAATCTATAATGGAAAAGAGATTTAGTTCTGTTTTGAAAATAACAAATTCCTTTATACCAATTGCACAGGATTTATATTAGCTCCAATGCAGCCATGTCAATTTATTTATTTTTTGTTTAATTACGAATGCTTTCAATTGTTGGGATCCTAGGGGACAATTCACATCCTTTCATGTATTTTTTAAAACTTAAAGAGACACATAAACATATATACACATATAATACATTAAAATTACTATAATTTAGTTATAAGATCTGAGACTTTTAAATAACATTGTGGCTCATATTCATATTTGTATACTTTACTGGGACTTTGACAGTTGCCTGAACTTTCTAGAGAAAGTCTCAATGAATTGTCAGAGCTAATATTTGTGCTGTAGCACACACATTTATATGTGAAGAACTGAAGAAATCTACTAGAAAATTCAAGATAAATACACTCATTTACAACTACCTGCATATCTTGGCAGAGGAAGAAGGCAAGAAAACTTTGAGGCCTTGAATTATCAAGTTATTAGGTATTCTTGAAGAAGAGAGAATCCCATGTTAATGCTACATTGAATTCATTAATATCCTTGAAATGAGTTTATCCAATAGTTTTAACATAGCCAAGCCTGTCCTACCATATCTCCACCTTAGTAAATGGCCCCATTATCTACCCGAACACCCAGACCTGAAATCTAGAACTTCTAGACCCTGTCCCCCTGCATCGATTTGGTAACTAAGACAAGACACTAATTCTATTCCATGACATCTCTCCAGCCCATCTCCTCCCCTCCTCCCCACACTCTGAACTACCTAAGCACCAGCTTTCTTGGTCTCTCTCTTGGGTTGGTGCACTGGTCTCTTAACTCATTCCCTAAGTGTCAAGCTAGCTCTCTTCTAATCTATCCTTCATGTTCCTGTCAGAGTTCCCACTCTTAGAGAAAAAAAAATGCAAATATGATAGTGAGACCCCGCCTTGCTTAAAATCCACCATCAAGTAGATGAAGTACAAATTTTTACCATGGTTTGCCAGGTCTTCTATAATCTTGTTCCTGTCTTTGTCTCCAGCTTTATCTCCCACCAAATTCTTCTAAAAATGACTTCAGGTCATTTACCAGCATATGAGCCACCAGCTCTGAGGCAGCTCTTCCTAAATGCAATCCCCCTGTGTGCCCACACTATGCATTTGTTGGGGCTCGGCTCAAGTCTGACACTCCTCCAAATCTTTTCTGGTTCCCCTTTTGTTCCAAGTAAAGACCAAGCCCTCTTTATTATACTCTCACTTGCCATACATACTTCTAACCAAATATCGGATCATTTTTATTGTATTCATTGGCTTATGTATTTTTTCCTTCTTATATGGAAACCCTAACAGGCAGAGACTGTGACTTATTTATCATTATATCCCCTACACCTAACATAGTTCATAGCATATATTAAATGTTTAAACAATGGTTATATAACAAATTCAGGGGAATCTGGCCTATGTGTTTATTCATTACCCAAAGTACTCCCCAAGCTAAGGCAGGAATCTTTTTTGGTAGGAACAGGCTAGCTGTTGAGGTACATCCTTTAGCACCCTAAAGTATGTTTTCTAATGAACCTTCTATCTAAAACCTCAAATGCATTTCCTTTAGTGGCATATAATGACCACCTTTTTGCTATGGCATTATCTTGAAATTGTACAGTAACTACTTAGTACTTATCAGGTGGCAGGTTTATCACCAGCACAAGGCTCAAAAAATTCTTGAAGAAACATCTTCCTAGCAGCTAATTTCTCCAAAGTCTCTTTTACACACCAAATGAGGCTGCCTGGCTCAGCACTTCTAGTAACACTCTCTTCTTCAAATTAATGCTACACACACAGGAGTCTGCTACAGACAGGAGTCTGGAACTAGGGTATGTTTGGCCCAGAAAAGATGTCGATGATTTGTTTACATGAAGGTAGGGGAAGCTTTCTCTCCCAGGACAGCCATGTGAGGCATCAGGAGTCTCCTTAACAGGTGAGAAAGTGAGGCACAAAGCACCGAGTAAAAGGGTCCAGGCTCTTCTGTGCTCACATTAAGATGGGGAAAGCAAGCTTGGAATACAGTGCCCATGTTTTCAGAATCCAAACTCAAAATATCTACTATGTAAATATACAGTGGGAGATAATTGAGCTAAATATTTTAATTAGGGATATTAGGCATCCATGATACAGAGGATTAAGAAATAAATAAAGACATGATTCTCTCCACAGGACATGCCCCAGGGGGAAAAAATGAGGAAGGATAATAGTAGAGAAACCATATTTGAATTAGATTGTACTCTGAACCAAACAGAGAAGAAAAATTCCTAACCACAGATTTTCCATCTCAGAGCCCACATTTTAACAAACGTCAAGAAAGAAATTGCTGCATATTATATGCTTGGTCTTAAAATCATTATAACTAAATTAGACTTTTCTCCTCAACGAAATAAGCGGAAAATTAGACTTATTAGGTAAAGCTTTCTTGAGCACAAAAAAAATATTTAAATCTGTAAAATATAATTAGAAAAGTAAAACAAATATAAATTATCTTCTTATAGTCCAAAATATTCACATAAGTTTGTCATAAAGAGGGTTGAACACACTAGCTGTAAGTGCTACCCAATTTATATTAAGCAAATATATCTTCTTTGAAATAAATACTCAGCAGCCTACTTTCTCACCTCAAGGGTGAAACTCAATGGCAGGTTTCAAGATAGCTTTGACACGAACTTGTGTATCAGAGCTGTAAAGAAATACCACTATAATCATGTTTAATCCTTTAAAACTGTGATTGAGAAGTGGCATTTGGACAGGATTTAAACTTGAGTTTGGCCAGAAAAAGATTAAACCAACTCTGGCTCTCCCCTAGCCTTATTTTTTTTCTCATTAGTTAGATGTCACATAGGAAATGAAATTATTATAAACATATTTAACTTGTTTAAACAACTTTAAAAACATAACTTATAATCAGTGGGTTTCCAAATTCAATAAATCCTCTCACTTATTAGTTTCAGAATATAGATGTATTTAACCTAATAAACCTTAAAACATGGCTTTAAGGAATATTCTTTCTTGGCAAGAATTAAATTGGCTTGGCTAATTTACATTGTTTTAAATTTAGAGAGCACTGTGTATTGACTCATGATTACAATATATAAACCATTTCCATGAAATGGTCTGAATTAACCTCCATGCTATTTATATAAATAGCACATATCATTGCATGCATGGCAGTCTACTTAGATGAGATTTTTTTTTAAAAAAAAAAGTAAATTAAGCTTGTAATTTAATCCTTAACTAAATATGAGAATAAGGGAGGTTTAGGATTTCATTATGTTCTAAATGATAGGAGCTCATTGTTTCTATGTTTTAATATACCAAAAGCAGTTGTTAGTGTCTAAAGTTAATGCAAAATAACATTTAAATGTATTTTTATAAAACTTATGTAATAAATTCAGAGATAGCTAAGCTGCAGATAGAGTTAATGACTGCCAAATTAGTTCATTGATACATGTAATGTAGGAGTTGGGCTCCAAATCTTCCTGAGCCTATTGCTTAGAAGGGTCCAGTGATAACATTTGCCCTAAAGAACATAATGAAGATAGAACTACTATTAAATTTTCAACTGTCTATTAGAAACTACATCCTAATATTGTTAGTAGTCATTTGCTATCTAGTCATGAGAAATCTATATCAATTCAAAATAAAATAAATTTATGGTTAAAATTGTTAATAAAATATGACAACAATAAAAGTCTTGAAGAATGGGTATGTGAAGTTAAGCAGGAAAAGCATTGAAAAAATCAGTGACCACACTTCTAAAAGAAGATATATTCTCTTTAAGGAAGCTTCTGGTAATAACATGATAGTTTGACTTTTAAATCTCTTTATACCCCCCCCCCAAAATCAAAGAGATTTTAATTGCACATTTTATTTGGCAAGTCTAAATTATGTCTTAAAATGGAGTCTTATATACCTAAGGTATTTGGTAATTCACATAGTCTACACCCTAAATCTCCCCTTCTACTGTAGATAGATTTGGCAAAAGTATTACATTTAGACACTGATATGTTTGGCCCATAGCATTCCAAAGATAACTGGATCAAAACAAAGCATTTTTTTATTTCTCCTTAGTCTTCTATCATTTGAAATGGTACCACCGTTTGCCTAGCCAATCAAGCCAAACATTTAGAAATCATAATTGGGTCTTTTTTCCCTTACTTCCTAAATTTCAATTTATCATCAAGCCCTATCTCTAATGTGTGTCCTGAGCCTCCACTTTTCACATGTCTCCCATGACAGCTCTAGGTCCAGGCCCCAGCTCCGCTGCTGGACTACTTCCACAGAGTCCTTTTTGTTGTCCTTGATTACACACCTGCCCCACTACCATCCATTCTTCTAATTCTTTTCTCAGTAGAACAAAAACTATTCTTGTTTGGCTGAAGAAGTCCATGGAAGTAGAAAAAATGTAAAGTATCAGTATCATCTGCATATCTTCATGGCTTCACTTTTCATTGCAAACACAAACAACAATCATTGCACATAGCTATTTGAAAGAAAATGAAATCTACATTTTTTTAAATTAAAAAAGTAATTGAAAACAAATCTAAACAAAGTAATTTTACCAAATAAGGAATGACATTTAAATGTATTTACACTTCCAAAGAACATTGACCAAAACAATAATAACAACTAAATTTATTTAGCTTTTTTAAGTGTCAGGTACTAACATAAACATATTTCTTGTTTTAAATAATTTAAATCATTGCATAAACTCTATATAATGGACACTATTATTTTTACTTTATAGATTAAAAAAAATTAAAGCACAGAGTTTATGTCACTTGTGCAATGTCACACAGTAAGTGTGACCAGAATTCAAATCCAGGGATCCAAACTCCAGATTTTGCACTCAAACCACTGTACTATATTGCTTCATTAGGTTAGAGATATCACACAGGAGTAGAGATAATGTAAATAAAATTCCTATCACTAAATCTAGAACATTACAGGTACTTGATAATGTCCTTAGCAACATTTTATTTCTACAACATCTGAGAAAATGAGATTTAGAGGACACTGGGGACAGGCCTCAAGTTCTTGATCCTGAGCTTGTTAGGAAGAATTTATCAGAGCTGAAGTCAGGCTATCAGCTTGGAGTCAAGAACTCAGAGGTCAAGATTTAGGAAGCAACTGAATTAGCAAACAGGAAGTAAAGTAAGAAATGTAAGAGAAGAGAAGTACATTGTCACATCAACATCAGGTACACTGTAAGCCTGATAAAGTCAATGTCAGGAACAACAGAAATCAGGGTGTGTTGATAAAGAAAGCTGCTGAAACCAATGGTATCAAAAAGGCAAAATAAGACCAAAGAAAGAGGAATGGTGAGCTTTTATACCCAGTTGACCCCTGTCAGAATTTCCTCCCACACCTCACTCTGGCTCACATGTTAACCCCACGTTTTCAGAACCCTCTGCATCCCCACAGGTCCTCACAATACCACTTTAAAGTAGAAGAAACAGATTTGTGTATGTAGATAATGTCCACAACTTTTCAGAGTACCTACTTATAGTCAGTGATAGAAATGAAATTTACACTTTGGTGTTTTTCTGAGAAAAATCTAAGATGACTGAGAGAACCACGTCAACAGAGAAATCACCTCTTCTATTGTCTTTCCTTCATATTTTCCTTTCGGATCAAAAGGTAAGCCTTAAGGACAAGAATGAAAGGGAAAAAGCCAAGAATGGGGTGCATAGTATCTGTTTCATTCAATCCTGATGATCAGTGACTGAGAGTGAGTTTTTCTTCTCATCAGCAATGTCTCAGCTATATTTGGCAGGTCCCAAGGGGAGAAGAAAATGACTTTCGTCAAAGTTTTGTGAGAGTCAAGAATATACCATAAGCTTCCAGGTTTATTTTTAATAGGGAGGCAGAAGTAGAAATCAGAAAATGAGTCCTTCTTAAATATAATCTGAAACTACATCAGAAGCATAGGCATCTATGATTTTAATATAAAAGTAAAAAAATTGTTTTCACCTAAAGATCATTATTTTGAGTATTGTCAGAAAGCTTTTCCCTAGAAGAACAATTATAAGAGGATGCATCAGATGCAACAATTCTTTGATTCACTTCTTATGTCCCATTGTTTACAAAGGGACATAAAGAAACAAAAAACATGAAATCATTTCTAAGTTAAACATAAAGAGGAAGAAGGCATGGAAAGCCCTTCTTTTTAAACTGGAAGGTTACTTCTCAGAAATGACCACAAAGGGAGTCAATGATGTCAGACTTCTAAACAACATAAAAATTTTCTAAATTGTGAATCTAATTTTATATTTTCCCTTCAGTTCTTTTGGAATACACTTCTAGTTTATAGTCTCTTCTGTAGAGTAATAGAAATTGACTACTTATAGGCACTAAGAGAAGGGAATTTCCCAGTATGCCAGTCTGGTACCTCATTATCTGGTGAAAAATGTCTACATTTTCAAGATTATGAATGTCACTAATACATCTAAAATCAGCACATGTCAGTCATCAATATTCATATTGCTCAAACAAAACAGCTTATACTATAGCTGCTCATAAATCTGGCAGAAACAGGGAGCAGAGGAAGAAAAGGAAAAAGTGAAGAGATAAAGAAATAAAGAGCTCAGAGATATATTGAACACAAGAGGGGTCTCCATTCATTCAGTCTAACATCTGCTCAGCCTGAAGTGGAACCACCTGTTAGTTTATTAAATTGTAGAATTAATTTATGTGGAAATAAGAGAGGAGGGGAAAAGGAGGCTTTAATTCATACCCTATATATATATATATATATATATATATATATATATATATATATATATATAGAGAGAGAGAGAGAGAGAGAGAGAGAGAGAGAGAGACTATTTACTCCCATCTAATTAAAAAAAAAAAGCCTTTCATGGGCATAATCATTGCCATGAATAACTAGCCTCATTATATAATTAATTGAAGAAATGAAATGTTTCCCATGACTGTTATGTAGGCATATTGCCTGTAGTGTATTCATCGACTATTTCTTTGGTTCTCCTTGAAGAAAAGACCACCAGTATCTCCCTTAGCAATTCTACAGCAGCAGCAGCAGCAGCAGCAAATCAAGCAAAGAGGTTCTATAAGGATTTTAGTAACACCAAGGAAGGTCTTACCTTCTAAATAGTCATCTAATTTACTCAAGTTTGTGGGGGATATTTTCATTTCTCTTCAGCACAGCAGATGAGAACAATATAGCTGCAGCTAAGGGATCATAAGAAACCTGGTACTGAGTAATGCAGAAGTCTCCATTAACCTCTCTGCCTCCTTTAATGAAAGACATACTGCTTTGCTTCCTCCAATAGGCTCAAATCTCAGGATCTCAAATTTGCAGAATTAAAGTGATGGATATTATATCTACAGTTGATTTCCTCCCAAGTTTGCCAAGAATGTCAGATGGTCATCTAGGAGCACAACTATGAAAGGAGATTAGAAGAGCTAAATAAACTTTTATATGAACATAGATAGATATTTTCCTGTACCTCCCACATGTCAATAAGTCATTTTTGTCTTTTTATAATCTGTGGACTGATTATCTTAGGCACAGTATATGACAGCCTCTCCCAAGGTTTGTTTACCAACTACATTTAGGATTTTGTTGTTGTTGTTGTTGTTGGGGGAAGATTTCTCTTTAAGTTACAGTTTACCGTTTATTCAAACAATGCTGTCCTTTTCTAAAGACTCTTATGTAGCCTATACCTCATGAGGCAATTTTCTTAAGCTGGTCTTTTTTGTATTACTAAGGTTCATAGACTTCCGTGGGTAAAAAAAAAAAAAAAGAGAAGAGATATTTCAAGTTGCATCATTTTTGTCTCTTGAAAAAGTTACTCAAAAATTGAGGCCAACTTTCCATAAAACTTTCTATATAAAATGCAGTGGAAAAGCCAGCTTCCCCTGGAAATTTATCCAATTACTGGAGCTGCATGGTCTCACCCTAAGAGAGAGGAACATTCAAAATTGTGTTTTTTTCTGATCATGGCAGTGAGTGTAAAGAGAGAAATCTAAGAAATTCATTTATCTCCCTAGGTGTCACTCAGCTTTGGGACTAATATAATTGGCTATAAATAATATGAGTATATTTCAGGCAGAACTACTATGGTTTCATTACAAGCTGTGTGGGTTTCATTTCCCCTTGCCACTGAGATGCTAACAATTGGGCTTGCCATGTGGATTAGTTGGGGTTGCAACTGCAAAGAGGTTACTTTGTCAACCACTGGTTTTCCTCATTTTCATAGTCTTCTTTACATATTTTAATTGACGTCCCCAAGGTAACATTTTATGCATGTATTGCCTTTTCAACAAAAGCCTAAGTGACCTTTTAAAGTAATGACTTAAAAGCCCAAAGCAATGCTTGATTACCAACTCATTACCAGATAACACAACTTTTCTCTTTTTCAGTGCTCCTGACATTGAATGGAATAGCAGAAGATATAGATAGGAATGGCTGATATAAGAATTGTAATTCCCCAAAGGACCATGGCTAGTGGCCCACTCTGACTTGTCTGTATGGGGATTTCCTGGGACCACAATCCAGCAGTCTTCCCAGCTGTGAAATGGGGAAAACTGTGGTTGTCTGCTTTATTGATTGCACATAATAGGCAATCAATAAAATTTGTTGATTTTATTCTAATTAAGCCTTTTGAAAACTAAAGCATGTTGATAGAATGTTTGAATAGTGCCACAAAGGATGAGGGTTCTGTAACCATGCCCACATTTCAAAGTCATCCAGTGTTCCAAAGAGTTTTTCGAATGTTTTTAGTTTAACCAAATCCTAAACACATTGTGCCAAGTACTATTTTCCTTTAAGTCTCAGACCCATGTGAATTTTAAGGGAAATTAAATCCACATGTTTCTGATTCATTTTTACTTAAATCATTAAAATGCTGTTTTGGATGAGCCATTTGACTTCCAAAAAGCTTTTCTTCACAAGCTCTTTTACGCCTTTTTGGTGTGCGGTCAAAAGCAGGAAGTTGTACTTTGACAATGATAAATTAATTGTGACATCAAACACTGCAAATCCAAACTCTAGCACCCTAACAATACTTTAGCAGTTGACAAGTTCATTTTCCTAATTTTCTATGAGGAAATACTTGCATTTTCTCTTATTTTGCCAACACAACCTAAGAAGCAAAATGACTCGCCTTCAAACATTACATCACCAAGAATCTAGATTTGGGGTTTTATTGCTTTTGCCAAAGGGGCCAACAGCACCATTCACAGCTCTTTTTGATTTGGGCGGTCTTACCAAAGGAAAAGTTAGAGAATATATGCAAAATTCTTTCCACTTCATCCAAACTTCATTATCCTGAGCAAGGTGTCTTATAAATGTCATGTGAAGCCTGACAGGACATTCCAAGGCAAACAGTCATCACATTATGGGTCCCATCTTATCCTTCTCTTGATTGATTTCATAGTTCACATTCAGGCCCCCTCTCTACACTCTTAAACAACCTAAATTTCTCCCCATTATCTCTAATTTCAAACTTTCATAAGGCTTCCTCATCTTTCGGAAGAAAGAAAAAGAAACACTTGACCTCGTTGCCACCTTACTCTAGCCATCTTCCTGCACCATTCCTTTTTCCACTCCCAAATTTCTAAAACTTCATCTCACTAACCATTCTCTCCCTACCACCAACTGTTTCCTTAACTTCTTAGTGATAATGTTTAAATCTACATTTTTTTGTCTTGATCTTGAATAGTTTACTGGAAAATCTCACATGGACATCTTGCCACCATTTTAAAATCAAGTTGATAAAAATTTAACCAGAACTCACTCCCTGCTGCTGCCCTCCCCATTTCTGTAACTGGTACTGAGCTTAAAACCATTTTGTCACATATTAGGTCAGTAATCAATTTTTTTTTTCAATTTGGCCTGATAAGGCTCCTTGTATTCTCACCATCCTTTTTATTTCCACTACTAAGCCCTTTACTACCTCATAATTTTGCCTGCTAAATGATCTCTTTATCTCTAATTCCCCGCCCCCTGCCATTTCAGGCTATATTTGGCCCATATATTAATCTATTTTACATACCACCTTGCTGATTTTACTCCTCTAGTTGAAAACTTCACTAATTCCTCCCCATCAAAAGAATAAAGTTTAAACTCCTTAACTTTGCACACTTAAAGTAGTCAAAAGCTCTTTATAATCTGTTTTTAACCTAAATTTTTATGAATTCTCCCTTCTAGGCCAACTGATCAACAAATGTTCCCTAAGCAATTTGTCTCCTTTGTCAATTCCACCTTCCCTCCATTCCACCCCTAAATCTTTCCTATCCAATGAGATCCGGCTCTCATCCATCCTCATCTAGGAGCCTTTCCCAGATTAGGCTTTACCAGTCAAAAAACCTCCCGTCCTTTACAATCATAGCCTTTCTCTTCCCTATGATAATGATTTACTTTGCTGTACTTTTTGTAAAGTTTTGAAAGTGTTCTTTTCTCATGGTTATGGCTTATGTCTTAACTATGTTTTAAACTCCTTAAAGACAGGGACCATCTATTGCTCACATGTTTCAATAGCTATTTGATTAAGCAGTTAGGCTACTGATAGCAAAGAAATATTAGCCATCATCATTAAAATAAAATAGTCACTAATTTCAAGCCTTTTAAATGTGACTAGATGCTTTAGTAATGGCTTTACATATACTTTGGCACTATAAGCTCTAATGTCATATTTCAGTATCATTAGGTAATAAACTGAAGAAGGAGGACTAAGGCCTAGAGAGGGTAAATGACTTGCTCAAAGTCACAGAATATGTAAATAAAAAATCCAGGTTGAAAGTCCAGCACTAGAAGTATTCAAAGACAGAGATTTAACACTTACATGATTTATGCACTCAACTAAATCTATTTGGAGTATATGTCAGGTATGGTTCAGTTTGCATTCACCAAAGATTAACCTTTCACTTTTAATTTTATTTCATAACAGCCTCCTGCCTAGAAGATAGAGGGAGGGTGGATAGATAGATAGATAGATAGATAGATAGATAGATAGACAGACAGGCAGACATTCCTGAGACCCAACAATATTTTGTGATGTCTTAAAACTGAGGCCAAAAAAAATCATCTGAAAATGATCTGAAAAACTATATATTACTGGTTTGAATACCACTTGCAGAAGATTAATTATATTATGTTATAATGAAATACATCCTAGATAAAAAGTCTGGAGAGAAATAATTTCACATTGCATCATTTACAAAGATGACTCACTGGGCCAAGGCACATGGCCTCTCAGGGCCTCTCCTTCTGTAGAATGGACTAGTTGATCTCTAATAATTTATTTCAAGTTTACAATGCTGTGAGCCAACCAATATTCACAAGTCTGGAATGTTGAGGAATACCAAACATTTTCTGAATATATTTCAAACTCTCAATAGCGTTATATCTAAAATTCAAACCCTGATTTCAATTCCCTTACCAGTATAGTCATGCTATTTAACCATGGTTCATACTCAGGAACTCTGAGTTGCAATCATTCCTTACTTGTGGGAGTCCCTAACTAGACAATAGACTCCTTAAAGAAAGAGACTGAGTGTATTTAATTCTATATCCTTAGTGCCTGACATACAAGTGCCACATACACTGCCTGAATGAATAAGTGGGAGTTGGGGCATCTATTGAAAATACAGGTAACCAATAACCTGTGCTAATCCAGGAAAGGGAAAACAGCAGTAAATAGTGCAAAATAAAATTTTTCCAGAACAAAGAATAATTCAAAATAGATATAAATTGTGTCTTTCTATACTAGTAGTTCTCAAATGTGGGCTGCATATGATTTGTGATGTGTGAAAGCATACTAAATTCAATCAGCAAGGTGTACCACATCCAGGCAAAATCAGGAAGCTTGTATTTGTTATCTACCACAAAAGTAGTTCTGCTCTTTGACAAGTCAGCAATTGAAGGAGCAATAGTCATTGTTAATCTCGATATATTTCTCTTCCAAAATATTTTAAATCAAATTTTTTGGTATCACACATCATTAAAATATAAAAATGGGTTGGTGCTACAACAGACCTCAAACAACATGTACTAAATCAAAGAAAATCAACTGTAAGTTATTAGTATTAGTAAGGGAGGTAATTAAGGTGGCCAGAAACAAGATTAACATATAGAAATAATTTTTCACAGTGGTTAAAAATACTTTAGAAAATATAATGGAAGATAGAATACCATTTTCAATAACAGCCAATTGTATGCCATAAAGCACTCTGGCATAAAATATTCAAGAAATGAAAGTACTATATAAAGAAAATTTATAAACTTTATTAAAGGATATAAGAGAATATTTTATTAATTGAAAAAGCATACCTAATCCTCAAATAGAATGGCCCAATATTTTATAAGTATAAATTTTTTCCTCAAATTAATATATACACTTAGCAATCCAATCAAAACCCTGATAGTAAAATTTTCTGGAACTTGACAAGCTGATTCTAAATTAATATAAAAAATGCCAAAAATATTTGAGAAAGAACAATGTGGTGGCATTTGCACTACCAGATATCAAAATATTGGTTGGGGGGAGGGGAGACTACACTAATTTAAAAAATATTATGTCAATGCAGAAATAGACTGAGTTAAGTGGAATAGACTAAAGATTCTTAGGATAGATTAGTAGATACATAAGAATATGTTTTGTTATAAACAGGGCAGTACAAATACAAAAGGAAGTATAATGACAAAAATACTACTTAATAATTACTACTTAAGAATTAAAAAGTATGAAAGAAGAGCGTTTAAATATCGAGGCAATAAAGGCCTTCCAACACAAAATATTTATAAACTATAAAAAATATTACATTTGAGTACCTAAAACTTTTAAATATCTATATGAAGAAAGATGCCATAAACAAAGTTAAAATATAAGCAACATTCTTCAAAAGACACATTAAGTAAGTAAAGAGGAAAGTCACAAAGTAGAAGATATTTGTAGCACATATATGTAACAAAGAACTCATACCCAGGTTATGTAAATAATCCTACATATCAATATTGAAAAAGCAGATAATCCAATAGAGAAAAATGATTGAGAAATTTAAACCGTGTGCCTAATGTGAGCTATTTCACATGAAAAATATCCGAATAATCAATAAACATATGAAAGAATGTTCAACCTCATCAATCATCAGGGCACTGCTAACTAAAGCAACATTGAGATCACTACATATCCACCAGAATGGATGAAATGGAAGACAGACAATACTAAGTGTTGGTTAAGATATGGAGCAGGTGAAACTCTCATACACTCCTGGCATGAATGTAAAATATATCTATTAAAATCAAACATATACACACCCAACAAAAATACAATTCACCATAAACCAAACAACAGTGAGATTTTTCTTTCTTCTTTGTGTATGTGTGTCTAAGTTTTTCTACTCCTATGTTGATTTTGTGATTGGTTCCAAACCACATTCTGGACCCTAATGCTAATTATGTGTAAGAGATCATGGATGGAGAGGGTATGTTGAATATTGGTGTTCATTTCCAAGGAACCATCTTCAGGAGAAAACGTTAAATTGGCCTCATCTGACCCTGGAGGAGGGCTGTTTAATCTGGAGGGCTAGGGAGCTTTCGTGGGAGATGGGGACTCAGCATGGTCCAAGTTTTCTGAGACCTATCTATCCTGATTCCAGTTCTCCAACTTTTCCTTTTTCTTGATTGATTACTTAACTTTCACTTAAAAATCCCAAGGAAACTATGAATTCAATTGATAGTGTAAGTCTGACAGCTCGCAGAATCGAATCTTGATTTCATACTGAGCTATACTGGTCTTGTAGTTTTAAGAAATTAAAAGAATCTTTTAATCTAATCCTAGTAAGTCCTCTGGTTTCAATCAAATGCTTTGAGTCGAAAAGTTAAGAACTTAAACTTGTTATTTCTTTCCTTTAAGCTGCCCAGGGTCCTAGAGCAACTATCTTACTTATGACCTTGGATTCCCCATGCCCTTTCATACTGTTTTATAGCAATAACAAAATGGTTTTCCACATTATTTTTTCTACTTAAGATGAAGAAAAATATGGGTGCCCCCCCCCTTAAAATAAGTGGGGTTTTTTTTATCAAAGTTAAAAAATTGTAACAAGACAGAAAGAATAAAGTGGACATGAATGTTTTAATCTGACTAAAACTCTCATTCTTGGTAGATCACTAAAATATAACAAAGGATCATTTTCTGTTAATTTTAAGGTTATCAGGTTAAACCATTATTTGATATCTTTTCGAAAGACCTCAACTATTTATAGATTTTCCTAAGGAACATTCACATATTATACAGGAAACATTCATAGTTTACTTGAGAAACATTCATATTTTATACAGAACTTATAAATTTGGGAGAAGTCAATTATAGCTGCAACACGATTCTAACTGCATTGGGATGATCAGTCAGCTGTCCATTATACAGAAGTTAATTTTAATAGTGTTATTTATAGAGGGGCCAAAAGTCCCACAATAGACACTGTCTATCCTCAATAGACACTTCATTTCAGGTCACCACAAGCAAGAATTTAAATAATTTTACATAATAATAATTGTTTCACCATCTCTTGCCAGGGACTGCTAAATTCAAATATTTGAATACCAATAAGGTTTTCATTGCCTTCAGCCCCATTCATGCTACATAACCAATTCCAGATCCTCCTCATCTCCTCTTTGGACTGTGATCTATTCTCCTGTTGATTGCTATAACTTCTGGTGCATTTTGCTGCTATCAATAGAAATCATCTCTAGCTAACTTATACAAAAGGAATTTTGGAGAAGGCCAATGGGTATGTTATCATATTAATGGGAAGGTTGGGACCTGAGCAGGAACAATGTATATGAATAATTACTTTACTCAAAGATAAACATATGTCCAGTTAACATATAAAAACTATTTTACCTCACTATGAAAATGCAAATTATAAACATAAGAAATAATTTGTCATCAAAAAACTGACAGAAAAATTAAAAGACTAAAATATCCTGTTTGTGAATGTGGAAGAAAACAGGCACATTCTATAATATACACATTCTATGGTTAGCATAGATTAGTACAGTCTTTGTGATGGAAAATTTTTCATTACTATCAAAATTTACAATATACATATCATCTGCCCCAGAAATTTGACTTCTAAAAATACAACCTAGAGAAATGTTCACATATGTTTACAAAGATAGATATACACAGATGCTCACTGCATCATTGACTGTAATTGTACAATTGGAAACAACTTAAATGCCCAAAAGATAAGAGGCAGGTTAAATAAATTATACAATGTTTCTACACTGGAAGTTTTTAAAGTCTTATAAAGAAATAGATGGATTTAAGATACCATTTTAAATCTCTTAGGTATACTCTTAAAGAAAAGAGACATGTCACAGAATAAAATTTATCAGCCCATTATATGTAAAATAAAAAATAACATATATGCATCTATGTATGCAAAGACAAGGGTATAAAAAAACTATACACCAGACTTAACAGTTGCTCACTCAGGGGTCTAAGAGTGGGGGGCTGCCAAGACAGGGACTCTCACATTTTGTTCTATGAATGTATTATGTATTGTATGAACTTTTGCAACAAGACTGTCCATCTTTTACTTCTACATTAAAAGATATGGGACACACAAGGCTGGAAGATAAAGCTGAAAAAGGAGATGATGTTCGAGTAGTGGATGTGCAAGCCTGGAAGTCATCTTTTCCTGACACTATCTTGGTTCCAAAGGAGCCCCAATAATTAGTCAGGACCTGAGTTCAAATCTTTTCCACTTCCCAGATCGCGTTAGCAGAAAAGTTACTTAGCCTCTCTGAGCTTCACAGAGAGGTTCTGAGGATTAAATAAAATAATTAAAATGCTCAGCCCTGTGTCCAACCCATTGTATGAAAGTAATGAATGGTAACTTCCTCTTTTTATTTTTTTATAAAATGAAAGAACTATAAAGCATCACCCTGTTTTGACCAAATCTTCTATTCAAGGATCCCACTATATAAGAAACAAGTTGTTGTTGTTGTTGTTGTTGTTGTTGTTGTTGTTGTTATACCTTTAGTTTTCAATTCACTCAGAGGAGGGCAGGACTGTAAGAGAGATCCACTTTCTCAGATGGAGGAACTAAGTCCCCAAAAGACCAAATGCCTGGTCTGGGTCATAAGCCGCACCTCTGAAGAGTGGACTCCCAGCTTCCACACCAGCTCCAGCCCCTCGAGCCCATGCCTTTTATAATCAGACCGTCATACACACTGCATGTGGCTGAACAGCTTTAGTGGAGGAAAAACCTAAGCATGTGTTTGAAATATTTCCATACAGAAAATCACATGTAGCTTTGGGTTTTACTCTCAAAACCATCTTTCTTTTAGAGCCCAAAATCTGATCAATAGCAAGGAAGCTGTAATACTGATTGAACCCTTTCATCAGAGAAATTTACAACCCAGTAGGGCGTTAGAGCCAAGATTTTCACAGCAATGAAAACAACGTGGCCAGAGAAGGGGTGTAAGAAAAGGCTGCTGCGATAACATCCCTGGGATATTTCTGAGCTCCATTACACTATCCAAAAGAAATATAATAGGATTTGAGGCCCAATTATTACTTCCTCCATCTAACCCGCTTCATTTAACATATCATTAGTATTTTTAGACAAGTCCCTCGGGGCTCTCACACTTTCGTAGGTGAGTCAGACAGCAAGAGCCGTGGCAGTGATCCAAGGAAACTGATCCCTCTTTTAATGCTCCTTTCTGGTTACCTGTTATAATGCAATTATCATGTACTGAAGCAATTTTCGAGAAAATGACTTGACAAGAACTCTGTCATTTTGTAAACAAGAACAAAACGTCGTAATTGGATCTTAATTACACAATGCTCTGAGAGGTTATTTTTATTTCTTTGTTTGTTAATGCAATTATTTAGCTTCCCTATTTTAGCCTTGACCTTGCAGGAAGAGGGTATTTTCCAGTCAGCATAATGCTTTATCTTTGAAAGCTACAATCAATAAGGATAATTAATGATGCCGGCTGCAATGATAGCCTCAGCAATCATTATCCCACATTAATCCCTGCAGTCAGACTGGGGTCAAGGCCATCTAAATCATTCACCTAGGGGTGGAGAAATTCAAATCATTTACCAATTTAAATCCTTGCAAACAAATCCTGCTTTATTTTCAAAGCAGTCTGAATGCCGCCCGGGTTTGTTTTGTGTATTTTCACTAGGCGCTTTTTTTTTTTTTTTAATGACAGAATATATGCTTTATATTAGCATTGCAGTTTTGCTGTTTGTGTTTTGATAAATTAATGTTAAAACACGCAGCACATTAAATGCCGCTGAGCCTGGAGGTACATGACACATTTAGCATTTCACACATTGTCCGTGGTTTTAAAAAGAGAAAGGAGGAGAGGAAGAGGAAGAAGGAAAGAAAGGCAGGACAGAGGAAGAAAAGTGGATGGAGGGCTGAGTGAGTGAGAGCTGGTGGCCTCAGGCTGGCAGAGACTTGCAGAAGGTTGAAAACTACCAGCTGGAAAATCTTTGAGATGGAACTGCAGGCTTACTCAGCATTATTGTAAAAGGCTGTTGGATGTGAAATTTCATGCTAGATCTTGCAAAACAGCCTCTGCAGAGGTCTATTTCTCTCTCCTTTTTGTCTTTTTTTCCCTGTCTTTCTCTAACATACAAGTTGGATGACTTGATGTATGCTTCTAATTGTCTGCTATAGATCACACTCTGTTATAAAGAATTCCACTGGGCTCCCAGATATTTTTCAATGATTTCATTTTAATTAGTGTTTTGCTATAAATCATATTCTTAGTCAGTATATGCTGGAGATAATATCAAATTGACGTCTGGTCTCTCCCTCTCTCCCCTCCCCTCACCCCTCTCTCTCTTTCCAGAATTAAATTAACAAATGAAAAGAAGTCTGTATGTAGTACATTGGGTCTCAATAAAAATTTTTGATACTATATAGCCAACTTTACTTTAATCTCTTTTTTTTCAAGTTATGTAATGTATGGGAAGAAACCATAGCAATTATAGCAATTATAGAACTTTCCTGGCACAGCAATTAGGCATGGGGATATTTATGGGTGTTTGGGGATAATGGAAGACAACTAAGAGATAGCTTCTAGAAGGAGAGTAAAAGATCTGTAAAACATTCAGCCAGAGTCCCTCTCTCCTCTCACTGTGAGAAGTTCTCTGGAAAGACTGTGTTGAAAGCTGCCGAGAATTTATCACCCGTTGCTTTTTCATTATGAACAGTGACTGCTAAAGAGAAAGCACTTAACATGTCTGAGCATAGTTATTATATTCAGGATAAGGAACTCTTTCTAATGAGATTTTATCACTATTTTGCCATTTCCCAAATGTAGATAGACCCTTGTTTCATCGTGGCAAAAGAAAACAGAATATATTTTTGGGGTTTGGAATAGATCTGAGAGGAGGAAAAAATGTAAGTAAAACTGAATTGAGAACAGTGAACCATGTATTTGAACATGGAAAAGCACATGTCATTCTGGGTTGGACTATGAAATAGCATGTTGCCTTCCAGCTCCCAGCTGTCTAATAGTCTACCATCTGTTGTTCTAGGATTGTGATTTTTGATGAAAAGTCCAGTCTTTGCTGAAACTGTCTTCTTCCATCTTCACTCTATCCTCTCTGGCCTCTTCATCCTGCAGTTCTTCAATAGCATTGTGTGTGTGTGTGTGTGTGTGTGTGTGTGTGTGTGTGTGTGTGTGTGTAGCATCTACAATAATGTGTGGGCACAGTGCAAAATGAAAATGTGCGGCCTCATCCAGGGCAAGGAAGTCAATTGCCCTTCCCCATGGGCCCGATCTGCAGTAGAGGGGCACCCTCCGCACTGGCTTGCAACCTTTGCTCTGAATGCACAAGTTTCTGGATTAGTGAGATCTAGAGAGGCCCCTACTGAGACACCTGCCCACTGCACCATGGTGCTGCCAGCCTGAAGAAGGAATGGCCACTACTTACCCTATTGATATACCATGGGCACATACCCAATTCAAAGCCTCCCCACACTCACCCAAGCCCCACTCTAGGGCTCAAAGTGATAATGCAAAGTGAGCAATTCCCGCACCCGCACCCCATCTCAACGATGTGACCTCGTCATCACCTTCCAGCAGAGGGCAGCAGCAGTCTTGGAGCAAGCAAGCAAGTGGATACTAGTAGATAGGGAGCAGGCAGCTGAAAAGCCAACCTTGAAGAGATGAGGGGGTGATGTGAGTCCAGGCTCCAAGCCCTCTGACACACATTCCATTGTCTCACAACACTTCATTTATATAAACTCCAAAACAAATGTAAATTCAAAGCTAAAATTATTACAAATTTCAAGACAGTGACTGTAGAACATTAAACCCCAAGCACAGGACCTTTCTGAGCAAGCGGTCCTATTCAACTGCACTGGTCACATACATGCCCATGTAGCCAGCCTTCCTATAATGTACCTGGGAAGACCCAAAAACAAATAAGACTCAATTCCCTGGCCTTTGGGAGCTCATTGTCTAGTAGAAGACACAGACAGGTTAAAAAAAAAAAAAGTTACATTACAATGTGATGTGGTTCATTGAGCACCTACAGTGTGCCAGGCATTCTGCTGAATATCTTACATGTATCATCAACATAATCCTCACAATGACCCCACGAGGTAAGAGCTCTTGTTATCTCTGTCTTTTTAAATAATGAAACTGAAGTTTAAGAAGTTAAGTAACTTTGTCAACGTCATTTAGCTAAAAAGAAGCAGAGCCAGGATTTGAATGCAAGCTAGAAACTTCTAAGCTTGGTACCCTGCCACTCCCCTTGTCAGAGAGATTTGTGTAAACTATTCTATAAAACATCCATAGGTTGTGAGCACTGACCTATAGGAGTTGAGAAAGGCATTACAAAGTTCATAAATTTGAGCTATATTTTGAAAAATGAGCTGAAATTTGCCCATCAGAGAAGGAGAAATGCTATATATATAGTCATAGAAGGACTTGGAAATTCAGGAAGTTCTGATTAGATGAAGTAAGGGATATATGGCAGAGAGCAGAAGGGAATCAGGCCAGAGAAGCAGGGTGGGACCTGTGTAAAAAGTATATCCTGTTAAGGCTCTGGGCTTTATTCTGTAGGCAGTGGGGACTCAACAGTGACCGCTAAACTGAATGGTAACATGATCAGATTTCTAATCCCCAACAAGTCAGGCCAAATTTATAAGGAATACATACCAAAAAAAAAAAAAAAAACCCACAGCAAAATGACTATAATCTTTTGGAAACCATTCTCAACTATGTCAAGAATTTTGCAAAGGTTCTTCGACAGTGAAGTAATTCTTCCAGAACAGCTGCCAACTCAGCAGAAGAGGCCAAAGAATAAGTGAAGACATACTAGTGAATGAGAAAGGCCCCTAAACAGAAGAAAACCTCAGGTGATCAAAAATGTGGACTCATTTCCATGGCAGCAAAAGAGATGGGCTGTGGCATACGGACTCCTTTGGTAAGTATGGTAATCATATACTGTTACTTTCTGAACCAGTGTTTGAAATGGACTGGTATAATGCAGACAAGTATGGAGTCCAAAAGTGTTATTTTGTTTACAATCAATCAGGGGCCCCAAACTGGAATCAGGTGATGTTACATTTAATATTGGTTCTGCTTCTAATGAGCTCTGCATTCTTGGGCCTGAATAGTTACTTACTTTGAAACACTTTCCCAGGAGACACATGGGTGAGACCATGTGATCATGTGCTGTAGAATTAGAGAGGCCTGGGTTCATATCTCAGCTGTCATTTGCCAGCTATATGACCTTAGGTAGGTTACTACTCTTCAATGAGGCTTGGTCTCCTGATCTGTACTAGAGATAACAAGTTTAATCACAAAAGCATATTAGGAGTATGAAATGGCATGACAAAGAGATATATGACTCGAATAGTGCATATGGTGGCTACCAAGAAATGTCAGTTCCCCTTACCTGTTCTAGTCTTCAGTCTTCTCGAGTGTAGTGTGAGAGACTATTAGATGAATTCCAAATAGCCTTTTAGCTTCACCTTTCCTTGACTTAATACCTGCCTTAATTTCCCCCTCTGAACATATTTTAAGTGCTCAGAGGAAGAAATTATATGTCCTGGGGATATGATAGTGAACACTGTCCTTGCCCTCAAGAAGTGTATTATTCTAGCAAAGAAGCACTTTTATAGCAACTATTTATGAGCAATAAGCTAGAATGAGTTGCCCAACAGTAATCTTTATGTGAGGAATAGAGGTCAAGGTTCCCATCTCAAAACATCTCCCTGAAAACCTGAAATTCCCTATTTGAGAATCAATCCTTTGAAATTTGAATTATTAAATGAGAGAGAAAATTCTTAAGCTACTCTTAGCTAATGCTTTGGAGAGATTAGTTACTTGTGAAGAGCTGGAAGGGACTGAGGAATAGAGGAATAAACGCCTAGACAAATGGCAGTGTGGGAAGGCATCAGAGACAAGATGAACTGCAGTAAATACTGGACTCCGTGACCACAATATTTGTGCTAGGGAAGACTCCCCTCTGCCCAGTACTCACCTAATGATTAACCTATGTGGGCCAACTCCCAGAATACAATTTTGAGTTCTAGAAGATTCCTCAAGAGGAAAAGATTGAATATATGGCACACCCCAGTATTCTAGATTTTCTATGATTCCTATTTTTAAACAAGCTCTATAACTTAAGTAATTTTAACTTCCAGTTTTATCTGGCTTTATACTGGCTTCATTAAATCCCAAATAAAACTTAGAGGCTGCACATATAGTTAATTTTCTTCACTCTTTTATTAAAAAGAAACATTTTAGTTCACCTAAAGACTTTTTTTTAATATAATTATACCCTCTCCTCATACTCAGATTTATCAGATCCATGGAATGTGAGCATGGGTGTGGTGAAAGCTGGAAATTGTTGGGATTTTCTTGTCTTAAGAAGTTCACAGGAGGCGCTCAGGAATGAATCTCTTGTATCAAGAAGTGAGCAGTGATAACCAAATTAAATTAGTTCAGGAGCTACATCCAAATCCACATGCTTATTCTTTTTCAGTGTTTGCTATTTTAAGGATACAATGTCTTGACATCTCTCTGTGAGAAATAAAGAGACCTCCCTTACACTGTTTTGTCCTAAATATGAGATCTGGGATTTTGCCAGCCTCTCAATCACTTCCTGATGACTCTCAATGCTGAATTGGCATTTCTTTGGCCTTGGGAAGAGATGACAGAGAGGATTGGCTGCTTGCCAAAGAGACCAGGAACAGAAGAAAGGGGAGGGAAGGATGCTTCCCTTAGCACCAAATTTTTAAGAAGACAGTGAATGTTGTATTTCATGCATTCTAGGCTCCCCCTCTAAATCTTTCTGAAGCATGGCCTGGTCTGTGAGTGGTAGCTCTACCCCTGATATTACATACATGGTCACTTAATTGAGAAAATTCAGGCACACACCAAAAGGAGAGAAAACATTTCTATTCTGGAGGCCATTCCAATGGCCCAAGGGAGGATAGATGAAGAACTTGGATGTCTTATTCCCTCAGCTGGGCCCAGGATTCATGAGCTTCCATTGTGTAGTATCTACCCATACTGAATGAATTCTCTGGTGCTTCAAGTAATTCTGTCCCCTAAATGTGAGCCAGTCTCAGTTCCTCACCTGATGTACAAGCAAGAGAAAATTTACCATGAGATTTGGGTGAGGCAACTTTGACCATATATAATCCTTATCTGTACTACCCTTGAAGTCTAACTCCTTTATGAGCAGTACCGCTATTACTGTCTACCCAAACTCAAGTTTGTGTTGCCACATGTACCAAGGAACAGAAAGTAGTGTCGACTCTTAAAATATTCTGCTTGGAGAAAAATTTCTAGAGCATGGAGTCTAGTCTTAACCCCTTGGCTTCATTGAGGAAAACACTAAGGTCTTAAAAGTGTCTTGCCCATGGTCTTACTTGAAGAACTGGGATAAAATTTTGATCTGTGATGCTGTTGTTGCATTTGAGAAAAGGAAGCACTTTGTGTTTTATTTATATGAGGCACTCTTCAACTCTGCCCTGTGATGTCTATAGTAGATTACAACAGTTATCAAATTGGGAGTGATCATCACTAACTGAATAACAAAAAGAAAATCAATGAAGCTCCTATTGGAGGTTTCATATGATGTATTTTTACACATTAGCTTAAGATATCCTTCCCCTGCTAATGATAAGTCTCTGAAAATACAGTACTATACTCTAGGGAGTATATTCAAAATTAATCTATCAGCCAATACATAGATGTATTGAGCATCTATGATATTTTTTACAAAATATAATGCTCATTGTTGTGATGGAAACATCATGACATTAAATAAGATTTCTGTTCTTTTAGGGTAGAAATTAGTAAATACATATGCATATATGTGTCTGTATACTCAGGTATATGAAATAAAAATGAGCAATAAAAATTTTCCTATGATTAAGTGCTATGGGAGATCAAGAGTCAAAGACATTATTGTAGGTTGTGAGAGGATTTCTGAAAGAACAGCTTGAGATCTGTTAGAATAGAATAGGATAAGGTAGAGAAAAAATTAAGGAGAGAATAGTATAGGTAAAGGTGAGGAGGTGGAAATATATATGGCAAATTCAATAATAGTGTACAATCTGACTAATTGGTGGGTCTTGTAAGCAATAATGAAATATAAGAATTTAAATGTGTGGTGAATTTTAAATGTCCTATAAATAATGGAGATTCATTTACAGTTTAACCAAATGAATGAATTGTTACAAATGTGTTTTGAGTACATATTACTTCAGAATATGGAGTAGGGTGGAAGCAGGAAAGAAAAGAGAATAAGAAACTAATAGGAAGTTAGTGCAATAGCCTGAAAGGACAGGAAACAGAGGATGGTACATGTGTGAACAAAAATAATGGGATGAATGTGAGCTGGGATGAATGTGAGCTGCACTGAATGTAAAAAAGCCTGACAGATTTAAGCTCTGGCTTGTATATGAGTGACAAGGGAAAAAACAAAACAATAACCATCCTGATCACAGAAATGAAGTCACCTAGTGAAGGACCTGGTTTGGGGAACAGAGAGGAAAGCCTGTTTTAAGCATACTACATGATGGTAAGACATGCAAATGAAAATGGCCTACAGCAAGGGATATATCTGACACTGGAGTTCGGAAGCTGAATTAGGACTAGGAAATGTTGGTGTTGGGAGTGACCCACAAAGCAGTGCGGACTGAAGTGGAATGGCTTTCAAAGAATGTGAAGAGACAAAGAGATGGGCAGATGAGACTGACTATACCTTAATAGAGGAATGTGCTGCAGTGGTTCCCTACCCATGACCACCCTCTATAAGAGTCCTTAGGCCTGACCATTCAATTTTCACCTCCAAATCAAGTGATACCAACATTAGAATCATCTGGGAGCAGATGGAAATACCACTGCCTGGGTCCCACTCCTAGATATTTTGATTTAAATAGTCTGGGGTTCAGGTATTTGGAATTCTCCAAAATCTCTCTGGGTGGTGATGGTATTGCGGTTTTGTTCAAAAAGTAGAGTCTTCATCTTTTATGGACACAAAATGAAATATTTATAGATGAAATGCTATTATGTCTGGGATTTACTTCAAAATAATAGGCAGGTGCCCAGAATGGGTAAGGTATAGACGAAACAAGATCAGCAATGAGTTGATAATAGTTGAAGTCGCATGATGGGTACTTGGGAGTTCAGTGTGCTTTTCTTTCTACTTTTATATCTGCTTGAAAGTTTACATAATAAGAAGTTAAAAAAATAAATCAATATAAAACCTTTCTAGGCAATTCCACAGTGTACCATATTGAGCAACCCTGAGAAACAAGTTTCTTTGTAAGTAGAGCTCTTCTCCTGGCCCCTCAACTCTATCAGCTATCACTGTCAGACTTCCATGAAGATCCCCTCCCAAGCTGAGAGCAAAGCTTTCTTGCTCCTTCTAATTCTTCTAACATAGAGCTGAAGGCCCTAACAGCAATACACACTCTCATCTTAAATTCTCTAACAATAAAATTGACAGTTCCAGAGGAATTGCACATAGAGATGACAGAATTACCCACAGCAATTATGCTGCATTTCTTAATCCCTGATTACAGATAACAGACAGCATGCCTGATGCATGTACTCTAAATTCTTTGATTGAAAAATAACAAAAACATTGCTTGAAAAAAATTGTTCTACTTTAGACACATGCTTCCAAAAGAGATGCACTGGGATTCTCCTCAATTCACTCATACTAGGGAAAAGAAGAGGAGGCAACTCACAAACAACTGAAATTCTGATAAAACTCAGATCACTTTTATAAATAAGGCCCTACCCAGTTCAGTTCCATTTTTTCCATGAAGCTTTCCTTAGATCAACATTTCAAACAGCAAATTGAGTTCCTTTTATTAATCAAGAGCAGTTGGTGAGTCAAGAGCACTGACTGTAAAAAAATTAAATAGAACAGAATAGAAAATATAGGGTACATCACATGTGCTAGTGGTATCTTGTGTGTGTGTGAACATTAGTTTCAGTAATTATATATATTTGTGTGTGTTTAATTGGTCTTAATGTAAAATAGTCAAAATCATTTAAAATCTACTGTCTTCTAATATCATGTTTCATGCTCAGTTCCATGGAAAACCCTTTCCCTTCATATAAGGGTGAATCAGGGAGGTCTAGGGCTTAGAACAGGCCATGGGTAACCGAAGAAGTCAAAAGTCTGAAAGATGAATAAGATCAAGACTTAGAAACAGGCAGCCAGGAGAGGAAAAATAAGTAGCAAAGCTGGACCAGCAAGCAGAGTCAGTCAAATAAGGCATTGAGGAAGCCAGGCAAATCCAAGTGCAGGACTAGGTGGCATGGCTCTGAAATCTCTACATTAGCATGATCTCAGGAATGGTAATCTCATTGGAAGAGCTGTTGGGGCTTAATGCTATATTTGCATGGTAAACTTGTACTGTATCTTTTAGGGGTGGATCTAATGGATTCTCATGGAAATTATGGGGAAACTAAAGCCCTCCAAACCTGTTACCACCAAGTAACCCTCTGACTCACTAATGGCTCTTGATTGATGAAAGGAGCTCAATTTACTCTTTGAAATGTCAATCTAAGAAAGCTTCATGAGAAAAATGGAACAACCAATAAGACTAAAGAAGCAGAAGTTAGTTTAAGTCAAAATGGATTCTGAGACCTGGGCTGTGGATGGAATTTACTCTAGCCCTGTTATCTCTCCAATGTCCTTTAAGGCCACCCCACAAACAGGGGGCCTTATAGCCTCAGAGGAGGCCTGCTGGCAATACCCACAAGGGATGAGATCTAACAACCAGTTGAAACAGATGAATAACAAAAGATAGAAGGAGTGGAAATGGATTTAAGAGGTATTACAAATGTGGAATAACAAAGATTTTTAATTTGCTACAAGTTGGAGGGTGGTAAAAGAAAAGGAGCATTCCAGGGTCAAAATGGCAGGCTAGGTAAAAGCAGAATTTGCCCCCTCCTAGGACCACATTAAAATTATAACCAAATTATAAAGCAATCAACTTGGAAAACCACCTAAAATCTAGCCGATCACAAACATATACAGCTGAGGATATAAAGAAAAAGCTACATTGAGACCGGTAGGAGGGGCAGAGATGCAAAGCAGGCTGGTCCCACTTGTGAGTGGAGGTTGAGCACCAGAAGGGAAAGCATGGCTGTAGAGGCCCCCTTGAAGGGAGCCCTAGCCCCACATAAGGGATCCCCAGCCCAGGTTCTAGTCCTGAAAAGAGGAGTTCCCACAATATCTGATTAAAAATCAGTGGGAGTTCTGGCCATTTGAGTGAGATAGAAGGAACCTGAAAACCCAGATGTCACCTTAAAGGGCCCACATACAGACTCACTTACTCACAGACACTCATCTTTGACTCTACCAGAGAGTCAACAGCTTGGAAGGAGCAAGAGACATACAGGAAGAAACTGAGTTTTGTGGCACCGGAGCAAGGTCTGAAGGGAGAGCCACCACTGTTCCTTTGTCAGCCCCCTCTAGGGCAGTCTGCAGACATGGGTGCCATCTTGCCCATGGTGAACCCTCCTCCTATTTTGAGGCTGCATTGGCCCAGGGAGACCAGGCAGCTCCACCCCATGTCTCCCTGAGACTCTGCCCCACCTAATCAATAAATAATCAGTGATGGGCTCATTGTTGAGCAGATGGCCCTGCCCAGTGTCAATGGACCAGTGCATTTATCACAGGCAGTGACATTCAGCTCATGCGGCCTACACATTTTGAAGGAAATCTCTGGTGATGCCCACATGAGATGCACTGTCTCTTGGGCAAATCATCAAGTGTCTGCAGGCCCAACACAGACGGCAGCTGGTCTCACTATGATCTGTGACTTTTGTGGGAGCCCATGGGTTCAGCACTGGAAAAAATTCTGTACCCACCTTGGACTGACAAGAACTGCTCACTCCACCACATGTCTCCCTGAGACCCCACACCACCCAACCTACAAATTACACAAAGCAAGCCCATTCCCAGGCAGCCGGCCCTACCCCGTACTTTCCCTGGGCTGCAAATTCTGCAACAAACAATAGCCCTCAGCTGGGAGAGACTTTCGGTGGTGGGCCACAAGCCCAGCCCTGAGCTACAGTATTTCTTAAACAGATCTCAGGTATCTGTGGGCCCAAAGTAAGCATTAACTGGCCTTGCTTAATCTGAAACTTTTACAGGAAGCCACAGATTCAGTATCAACACAAAAACTGACTCTGCACTGGCCAAGTGAAATCTACTAACTTTATCCCCCGGTGACTTCCTGGGTCCCCATACCACCCAACTCATGTTTCACCCAAAGGCTCTTCCAGCTGTGGAGTCTTATGGGCAGCTGGGTAGGCAGCCTCAGGCCTTGAGATGCACTGGTTCTTTTGCTAAGCTGCCCCAGGATCAGTACTAGGGGTAACCAGACTTTAGCATTCAATGTGGTCTCTCCCATTTGCCTCCAGATCCAGCATAGGCAGCAACCATCTGTGGATCAGTTTGTAGCTCATACCAGGTAGTCCTGAGCAATCAAAAGCTGTGGTTAACCTTGGCCTACACAGAAGCCCCTCTCAAAGGGCCACAGAACCAACATACCTAGAGGCTGGCATCAAACTGCAATGGATCACCACCTGACTAGCTCCATAAGTGGTATGGCCAAAGGGTGATCTCAGCAGGTATAGGAGCCTGCTGGGATGAATCCAACTCTGAGGGGTCAATCCCTACACCATAATTCATAGCCTGTGGGTATGGTCAATCCCCACAGCCAGTCAGTCTGAAAGTCAATCCCATCCACTGATGAGCTAATAGCAATCAAGACTTAGCTACTACAGGACAACACATACAACCCATACAAGTAACACTCCCAGATCCCCCAGCACAGGTGATCTGGGTGACTGCACCACTGAGCCACTCAGGACAGCTACTACATAAGGCCAAGACTAGGAGATGTAACAAAGCTTCTTAATACATAGAAATGCACACAGAGAGGTAACTAAAATGGAAAAACAAAGAAAAATGTCACAAATGAAAAAACTAAGAAAAAACTCCAGGAAAAAAAACCTAAACAAAATAAAGGCAAATAACCTACCAGAGACAGAGTTCAAAACTTAGTTTAAAAGGATGCTAAACAAAGTTAAGGGGAGAATTGATGATCTAAGTTAGAATTTCAATAGAGAAAGTGTAAGCATAAAAAGGAACTTAGAAATCATAAAAAGTCAGAAACAAAAAATACAATAACTGAAATAAAGAATATATTAGAAGGAACCAACAGTAGGTTAGATGAAGAAGTAGATCAAATCAGCTAGTTATAAGATAAGGTAGCAGAAAACAACTAATCGGAACAGCAAAAAGAAAAAAGAATTTTAAGAAATGAGGAAAGTTTAAGAGACCTCTGGACAACATCAAGTATACCAACATGTTCATGCTAGGGATACCAAAAGGAGAAAATGAGAGCACAAGGATTTGAGAACTTATTTATAGTAATAATGACAGAAAACTTCCCTAACCTGGCAAAGGAAATAGACATACAAATACAAGAAGTGCAGAGAGTCACAAACAAGAGAAGTCCAAACAGATCCACACCAAGACAAATCATAATTAAAATGCCAAAACTTATGGACAAAGAGAGAATCTCAAAAGAAATAAGAAAAAAGCAACTAGTTACTTACAAGTGTACTCACATAAGACTGTCAGCTGATTTTTCAACAGAAACTTTGCAGGCAAAAAGAGATTGGCAAGAAATACTCAAAATAATGAAAAACAAGAACCTCAATCAAGACTATTCTACCCAGTAAGATTATCAATTAAAATGGAAGGTGAGATAAAGAGTTTCCCAGACAGGAAAAAGCTAAAGGAATCCATCACTAACAAGTTAGTTTTACAAGAAATGCTAAGGGTAATTCTTTAAACAAAAATCCATAAATATAAATAATAAAGTCAATAACTATGTACCTATCAATAATCATTTTAAATGTAAATGGATTAAGTGCTCCAATAAAGATACAGTATAGCCAAATGGATAAGAAAACATATGCTGTCTACAAGAGACCCACTTCAGATCAAATAATACACATAAACTGAAAGTAAAGGGATGGAAAAAGATATTTCGTGCAAATGGAAATTTTTAAAAAGCTAGGTAGCAATACTTATATAGACAAAATAGACTTTAACCCAAAGCCTGTAATAAGAGACAAAGAAGAGCATTACATTATAATAAAGATATCAATACGACAAGAGGACATAACCCTAGTAAACATATATGTACCCAACACAGGAGCACCTACATATATTAAGCAAATATTGACCAACATAAAGGGAGAGATCAACAGTGATATAGTTAGAGCAGGAGAATTTAACACCCCATCAAAACCAATGGGCTGATCTTCCAGACAGAAAATCAACAAGGAAATAGCAGCCTTAAATGGCACACTAGACCAGATGGATTTTATTGATATTTCAGAGTGTTTCACCCCAAAGAAGCAGAATATACATTTCTCTCAAGTACACATGGAATGTTTTCCAGGATAGAACACATGTTAGGTTACTAAACAAATCTCAATAAATTTAAGAAGATTAAATCATATCAAGCATCTTCTCAGATCACACTGTTGGTGGGATTTCATAGCCACTATGGAAAACAGTTTAGAGATTTCTCAAAAAATTAAAAATAAAACTATAATTTGAACCAGCAATTGTGCTTCTGAGTATTTATCCAAACAAAACCAAAACACTAATTCATAAAAATCTATGCACCCTTATATTCATGGCAGCACTGTTCACAATAGCCAAGTTATGGAAGCAACCTAAGTGCCCAACAATAGACAATGGGATAAAGAAGTTGTAGTACATATATACAATGGAATATTACTCAGCCATCAAAAAAATTAAATTTTACCATTTGCAATGACATGGATTGATGGAGAGGGTCTTATGCTGAGTAAAATAAGTCAGACAGAGAGAGATAAATACCATATGATGTCACTTATATGCAGAATCTAAGGAACAAACTAAATGAACATAGACTCACAGATACAGAGGACAATCTGGTAACTGCCAGAGGGGAGGGGAGTTGGGGGCTGGGTGAAAAAAGTGAAGGGATGAAGTAGTACAAATTAGTAGTTACAAAACAGTCACAGGGATATAGAGTACAGCTTAGAGAATATAGTCAATAGTAATGTAATGGCTGCGCGTAGAGCCAGATGGGTGCTAGAGGATCACTTCATAAACTATATAAATGTCTAACCAATGTATTGTATACCTGAAACTGAGATAAAATTAAAATATATGTATAAAGAATCATCAATGAATACTAAAACTAGTGGGTGAAAGTTTAATAATCAAAATTTTTACATCGTCTCAAAAAAAAAAAAAGAAAAAGGAGTATTCTGAGGTGGCTTCGCATTTTGGAGCCTCAGTTACTGGGTGGTCTTTCCTTTGGGCAGTCTGTGCCCCAAGGTCACAGGGCTACATTAAGTTACTCGCCCAGAAACAGCCTGAGTGAGTCTATTAGAAACAACTCGGGAAGACATAATGAGATTGGAGGTCTCCACTGTGAGGGTCAAAGAACTAGAGCCCAGAATTTGCTTCACAATAATCAGACTATTAGGATAGTCACGCTACATAATAATAATAAAATCCAAACCCTGCACTTGACCAGATGAAAAAAGGTCTATAAATATACTCAGTATGCAATTCATTAAAAGTATTGTCAATGTTAGTTTCATTTACAGTGTATTGTTTTTCCTAAACATGGACTTCTTTCCAACTGAGTCTCACAATCACGTAAGAAAAATAAACAGATTCTGTTAACTCTACTTTAGAGATTATACAACTAAAACTTTTAAGAGATTTTTCACAAACCCAGTAGGAGGGTTTTGCTTATGACTTAAGTCTTCTACTGCCTCACCTTATGGAAAATCAGAATAGGGAGTTTACAGCAACACTCAGGACCATGAGAACGGGCTTCAGTTCTTGAGAAATAAGAAAGAATTAGAGCAGCTAAATTCAATTAAGCAGCTCCATGTAGTGACTAAGTAAACAGAGGATTATTTAAACACTTAGACATTGCTTACCAGCTGATAATAAACTCAAGCGCTAGAAGCCCTGAAAGGAGACATTATAAAGGGAATATGGTCTGGTGAATATAATTAAATTTTTTTGAAAAGCATATCTTTTGAACAAAGGAATGTTTTATATATATGTGGTATGTAATTTATATCTCTATAAAATTTTATTTATGTAACATATATACATATATATTTGGTATTGCATTATTCCCTATTCTCTATTTAAATTTACAGTGAAAATAAAATTAAATAATTTCTATTCCATTATTGCAAATATAGAAGGCCCTACTTCTCTAAGGTTAATTAATATCTGAAAAGGTTATAAGTCCCTTAAAATAGGGATGTCAGAAGTAGTGAGGAACAAAAGCTTTAACTTTAACTTGAAAAATAAATGAAACCAAATTATGAAAATAAGTTTTATACTATACTTATCAAAGTGTAGATCATAATTGCAACTAGTTGCTAATTCTTAGAAGGAACAAAGTATGTGTCAAGTATTGATAGATTCATTTGGATTTCATATAACTTTTTCAATCAAATTAATGGCAAAATAATAGTCTTTACTTTCTGCAAGTCCAGAATATCCTAGGGAACATCATTTTCATAAATAGATCCAAGAGCTTCAGAAATTTTTCCAAGAAAAAAATTGACATTGCAATGATTCTCTTTTGAGTGTACACAGGGAAGCCATCCCCCTTGATTTATTAATTGTTGGCCCTGACAGATCAGTATTTGGCAATGATTTTACATGTGATTGAAGTAGTCTCCAACCTCACTTTCATCAAAAAATATCATAAAATATTTCACCTTTTTCAAAATTTCCCATTTCCCTCTGCAATCAATTTAGCTTATGTTTGCACTTTATTGTCAGATGTTTGCCACCTCAGAAACTCAGCAGGAGCCAGCTGACAAGGATGATGATGCCATGAACAGAGATAGACACTAATGGTGAGTGGGAGCTAATTTAATAGGAGGTTACTTTATTAATGTCTTATGATATAATTATGTGCACTCAAAATAAGGAAACTTAGATATTGAATATTCAGATGATGAAAATTTCCTGTAATGACTTTTTCTTACATTCACATGCTAAGTGTGGAATGATACAGCTCATGTCTGGAGAATCTAAGTTATCTATGCCCAAAGGCTGCCTCTTCCCACCACCACCACCCACCCCCTCTGCACCAGAAGTCACAACTCTCAGCACCTGGGGATAGCCCCAAAGTAAAGATATGATGAGTATGCTCGATAGCCCCACTAAGAAGTCCCTAATATCCCAAATCATTTGAGAAATACCACAGTCACAGTGCTGACCTGAATCATTCACACTAGTCTCCATCTGAGGACATCGGCCTTGTTCCTTGGGCCTGCTCTGATTGTCACTCCTCCTAGTACTGTCCCTCATAGACACAAAACCTGGCTTCTCTTAGCAGCTGGGCAAAAATGAAAGATGGTAGCTCATAGAAATTAGCAGATCAGAGGAAGAAAAACTACTAGTCCCATATGCAATGATCCATAAATAGAAACAGATTTACATGTGTGTCTATGGAAGGCAGCTTAGGGGAAAGGAATGTACATTTTAAGATAAGGCCAATTGTGTTAGCAATGCTGCTGGTATTCTTGACAACCAGAGATGTCAGTAGAATTAGAGCTCTAGGCCTTGAGGTCAGGAAGCGATTACTTGGATAAAGGTCTTCCTTTTGGCCACCACATCAGCAATAGTCTCTCCTGTGACTCTTTTACTCAAGAAAAGATTCTAGTTAAATGAGTCATCTTCTTTCTAGGCCAAGAAATAAAATTTTTGAAATCCTCAGGGTAACACTTTGGAGAAGTGGTTCAGAACTGAAAACTTGTGATTTTAGCCAATCACATTCCCTGCAAGGCTCAAAGAGACCAAGTTTTCCACTTGACATATATGGTGAGAACCTAAAATAGACAGTGCTCTGGAGGTAATGAAATCTCTCACACTCATATGTAGCATTTTCAGTTGATTCTAAAAATGACAAGGATGCAAAAACAAGAGTCTATTTTTAGGACAAGTAGATGTGGGGAGAAGCCTAGCCAATGTTGGATGTATGTAAACTAACTTTTGGTTCCTACATGTTGGGCAGCATTATCATGAGAAGAGCAAAGTAGTATTTATTGATAGTGAATAGGAGTGATGCAAATTCCAAGCGAGATATGTACTTGAATATAGAAGAAACCTTGTCTGAAATAAAAGTAAATAAATAAGAATCTATGTGGAAAGTGAGAACAGCTAACTGCAGAAAAGACCACTGCTACTAAGTGTAAATCCACTAACTAGATGCCTAATCTAACTGCAGAGAGGCTGAGAAATATCAGCGAGTACATGGAATATTTAATCATCATTTACCAAATCTGCCACAGTCCACCCTTCTCATCACCAAATATTTCTTTGTTTCCTTCTTTCTACACAGAATATTCTTAAATCCTCCATGAGGAAGATAAACTAAAACTCCAATAGCTGCTGCATCCAACTCAAAGTTTATCCTTCTGGGTGATATATGGTTGTATCTCCACGAGATTCAGTTAGATATGACTTTTCAGGTACTGAAGTCTTGATCTAAAAAAAGACAAGTTATCTACTCACTCTCACATATATGCATGTGCATGCATATCCATCCATTAAGGTATGTGTAAATTCTTTCATTTAGAAAGAGAAGAATGGGGGAAACTCAGCAGCCCCAGAACTGCAGCAATTCTGGAAGCCAGGCAGGCACTAAGAAGACCTCCTACCCTCGACTCGGGGAAGCTCCTTACTTAGGCTGTGATCTGCTTTCTAATAACAACTCCCCCTTTTTTATTCTTCTCCCTGGCTCTTAGATTGATGGTCTAGGAGATTCTTCTTTTGGCTTATTCTTTGGCCACATCTGAAGTGAGCTAAGAGGAATTTAGAGCCCTCAAGGGCTTCCTGGCTTTCTCAGCTTGCCCTCTACTCATTGACTAACTCATTGAGTATTAAGGGCTCCAGGGTTGTTTTAAATTCTAAACATTCAGATACTTTCTCATGATTGCTTTAGTTATGTAGTTCCCTAAAATTCACTTTTGCTGTCATTGAGCAGTAGGCACACTCAAAGGACTTTTCAGCATGTGGTTCTCAGTTCTGTTTAATTTGCTTCCTCACGTCCATGCCTCCTCTCAACTTCATGGTGGCTACTGAAATTAGGCTATTAGGCATGAATAGGAAGGCCACCTCTTGAGGAATGTTTGCCTTGAGGCCTATTAATCAACTGAGAGGTATTCTTCCTCTCCAAATCTTTTTAACATACCATCTCTTACTGTAAAAGTTCTAGAAAGAGTTAACTTTTGCAAATTTATAGGCCTTGAATTTTGAACTTTTTCTGTACCTTTTCTTCCCTTCTACATAAACACTCCTTAGTTCATCTCTTTCTGTAATAGCTTGCCAAATATAGCCAATAATATGAAACAGTCCTAAAGTCCTGATTTTCATTCTCTTCTCTTAGCACTGCAAAATCATTAGGTAAGTGTTCTGCCTCTCTAGGTATTAGAAGCAATATTTTACCTAAATATTTTGTCACAACATAACATGGATCATCATCTTTCTAGATTCCAATATTAGTTTCTTCACAACCCACCTCTGATGACTAAGGCAATGCCATGTATTTTAGGTTTTTCAAATGGAAGTACTCCACTTCAAGACAACAATTTCTATATTGTCACAAGTTGACGTAATAGACCAATCCCCATATCTTAGTCATTTAGCTCATAAACTCATTACTTGTTTCCATGAAGTCTTATACAAAACAGCAGGAGCTTCCTTCCATTCAGTGACTGAGAAGTCTTCCTCTATCTGTCACTAGAGCTTGATCAACCATGAGCCAGCTCATAAAATCTAAGTACTGAACTTGTAAAGGTGAGGGTAGCCCTTCGGCACATGGTGACAATTAAGAAATGGAAGCCCAGCCTCAGTGGACAGGCCCCTTCTGTCTCTTTATGTCACCTTTACAGAGGAAACATATGCTTTTGTACCTATAGCTTTTTAAAGTAAACAAATTAAGAGTGTAAGCTTTTGTGGGTCATAGTTAGGGTGACCAACTATCTCAGTTCACTCAGGATTGGAAGGGTCCCAGGTCATGAGACTTTTATTTCTAAAACTAGGAGAGTTCAAGGCTACCCGGAACAAGCTGATCACCATAGCCATTGGTTTCTTTAAACATCGGCTAAAAACCAAAAGATGGCCATTTCTGAAGAAACTGCCTTGGAAGTTACATAGGGTATCATCATCTTCATCTTCCTTCTACTGTGAACTGACATTGCCTACTTTCCAAAAGAAGACACAAGCTGCTGGAAAAACAGCCTGGCCTACATTTTTGTGTGACTCTGATTAAGTACAAAAGCTTTGTTGTGCTCTTTTATAATTTAAAATATGTGCAGACCCCTCCCCCAATACAAAGCATGTAGATAACGTCATAACGGGATATAAAGAGGAAAATATTTAACTGAACATCCACAGGCAAAACTTCTCTCCCCAAAAAGAGAGCAGGGTCATGATCTTTGCATTCAGCAAGAGTTCATTGTGAGCCTGAAGAAAAACCTGCTTAGGGCCCTGGAGTTATGATGGAGTAGGTCAATTTTCAAAATAAACGTTCATTATATTTTACTCTTTGAAGAAAAATGCTGCTTGGCCTTAAACAAATTAAGAGTGCTCAGGCTTTTTATTTGGGGTGTTTTTTAGTTGAATATTATTAAAAATAATTACAGGCTGTGGATTTAATCTAAAACACAATCAGCAACCCCAAAGTCCCCCACAGTGAGTTAAAGCATCCTCCTTCTCAAAATTCAAAATTAAGTGGAAATTCAGATTAGTTTTGATTTATAACCACATTATGAACTATTTAATATTTTCAAGAAGTCATTCCCTGTGCCCATATTAAATTAATTTACAACAGAATATTATATAATTTATATATGCATACATATAATAAATTATAGCCCGACTATATAATTCTACATGTATAATTAATTACATTAACCATCTACATTTTAAGCCTACAATTAGATAACCCTAAAAGACAACCCCGTTAGCATTTTTTAATAAATACTTGTGTTTGGAGCTGTTTAACAGAGCACCTGATAGCTGATAGAGCAGTGTTAACATCTGTTCCATTATTTCCAGAGGACGTTGGTTGAACGCAATACTATTCACATAAAATATGCATTTGTTCTTGACTGTCAAGTACCTCTATTATTTTATTAAAAAGTCAAAAAAGAATATAATCAGACTTCATAATTTATGTGTGACATTTTCATTACAGAAAACTTTATGCAAAATTGAATTCTAAAATTTAATTTCCTGTGATGTTTAAATTACTTACTATCTGGCTCCTCTCCAAACATCGTGATCATTGAAGGCCCCATATGAATTCTATTAAGAATACATTTTGCTGCTGCCAGAATATACAGGGCATTTTTCTAAGTAACTCTAAGAATATGCTTCTTAAATATATTTTGTGCCAGTTTAAATAGTTTTTCTCACACAGGAAAGAAAAGCAGAAACTTTTCTTTAAAAAAAAAAACACAGATTTTCTCTGCCTCTCTCCTTCCCACCTTGCCTGTGACCTCTTATTCCCAATACTTTAACCCAAAAGAAGCCAGTCTTGTCCAGCCTTGTCAATTAGGGCTCACCACGTCACGGGATGATAACCAGGTTCCCTCTGGCTTTCTTCTTCTTTCAGGCAGTGCCAAAAAAGAGACTTTTTCCAGGGTAGAGCCCACAGTGGGAATGTCTGTCCCTCTCTCTTTGTCACCCACTTGATGGGATGGTGAGCAACACCTTCCACCACTGCTGCCACGGGGAGCAACCTGACTTAGCACGATCATTCCCAATGTGCTTTGAGAAACCTGAAAACGTCATTGCACCTCACAGCTGCCGGAGGAAATAAGACTGCTAATCATGAGCAATAATTTAAATGATGAGCTTTTGAGGGAAGGTTACTACAAGCAGAGTTGCCTTAATAGATTCCCTGGAAGAGAACAGATTTCCAAAATGAGAAAAGCATGGAACTGTCAGTGGCAAAGGGGAAGAGAAAGTGTGAGCAGTTGTCAATCAGCTGAGGTGGGGCAGGTTTCCCTGCTCAAGGCTCCCACACACCCTCAGCTAGCAATTCTCTGATTCATCCAGCCCAGCTCCTCCAAAGGGAGCCTTCACACCCAGGCACCATAAAATGGGTGTGGAATACAGTGAGGAACAAGACAGGATTCCTACCTTAAAAAGTTCATAGTTCAGTAGAAGGGTAACTCTTTACATTTGTGTAAACCTCTAAGTTTTACAAAGTGATTTGACATGTTTCATTTGACGGTCATTTCCCTGTGAGACAGGAGGCCAGGAGTAATTCCAATAATGAATGAGGGAACAAAGCCCCACTTGAGTAATTTTGCAGAGGTCGCACCACATACAAGTTGAATGGTCAGGCCTCCTGGCGTCCAGGTAGTCTGCTTTACTCAAATCCTAAACTGGACTTCAATGAAGGAAGTCAGGAAGCCATGATATGTGTACATCCTGACACCAGGCAAGGGGGAAGAACAGCTCATGTTCTCACCAGCACTTTCGATGGCCTTCTGCAATCAAAGCAGTAACCTCAACTAAGACATCCATCCTTGCAGTTCTCTTCATCTTTCTGCTACTACAAATGTCTGTCTGGTCTGATTTGGGGAGTCTTGAGGAAGTCACTCCGCCAATCCCATTCCCCTAGGCTGTTACCCAGAAATTCCAGCATTGTGAGTCCTTTTTTCCTCTTCAGGCACTCTTAAAAAAGAAAGCTAATAAATCTAAGTCATAATGAGACAGTAAGATTCTGCTGGGGATGAATTTATCTGATGTCTTCCTTTCAACCTCAAAACACCTTCTGAACCATAAATGGGGCACTGCAAACACTCCATCAGGCTTTGAGAAAGTGTCTCCAGGGTAGTTGCTGCATTCCCACCTGCTTCTGCTCCTACTTACAGTACTGCTTCTTGTCCTTTCGACTTGGCTTTCTCATCTGGTCTTTCTCAATCATTGCCTTCATCTTCTCAGTGTGAACTCTGCTCATGCCTATATCTCCCACAACCAATCTGCCTAGCCATCAGTGTGTCAGGTAAACCATCAGCTCTTAGGGCCCCAACCTACCACCCAGTGCTCTAAGGCACCGAGAAGAAGGAGGCTTGATGTAGGGCAGGTGAGGGAGAGAGTCTTTGGGAGTGGTGTGGTGAATGATGAAGCCTACGCTTATGGGCCCTAAGCAATTGGCCTGCAGTTTGAATGAGAAAGGAAGAGTGGAAGGAGAGGAGGGAAGAGAGGAAAAAAACGTTTCCAGATCTGGCTTCACTGTAAAGTCAACTGATCCATTCCTCTGCCTTAGCAATACAGGAATTTGGAGGAAGGCCCTTACAAAAGGCAATGTCGAGGAATGTACTCAGCAGAATAACTGATACTTATGGGTGCTCAATAAATAGAATCAATCAATAATAGTAACAGTTTGCAAATACCTTTCTGTTGCTTTAAGTTTGACAAGAGTTTACATTTTTGTTCACCGGGTGGGTGGAAGAGGATGAGAAAGTGAGGAGAGGCAAAAGTAAGTATTCCAGAGAGAGACAAGGAGGCCTCACATAGAATAGTGATGGTGTGTAGAGGAAGTACAATCAGTTCAGGTTTGTCATATCAAAAAGTGTCAAGTATAAAAGTGTAAAGTGTAAATGAAAAGAAAGAAGCTAAGGAAACTTGCAGAGGCAACTTTTTTACTAAAGGCTAAACTTTGGCCTTTAGCAGCATGGAACAAAAGGATGGTAACACTGACCAATAAGCAAACTTTCAGTTTCTACCTAAAAGTGGGCAAAAGCCCCAAAAGGCTAAATTAAGTGAATGTGGTCACTCAACTAGTCTTCTTGAAGACTAGTCATCTGCTTTGGCTGGGCTCAGACATCACCTCTGGAAACCTTCCCTGGCCTATTTGATGAACCCCATTAGCACCTTAGTGCGGCTAGCACAGCCTCTTAGTGCTCCTTTCACAGAACTTACATGCTGAGTCCTCATGGTCAATAGGTTTGGTTGGCCACCTGCACCACTGTGGGAACCATGAAGGTAGGAATGGTGACTGGCCTACAGTAGGAGCTCAATATTTATTGAAGAAAACTTTCCCCTCACTTCAACTCTTTCATCTACTATCCAATGAGTCTCCTTTCCTTTACAGCAAAACTTCTTAAAAAGAGCTGTCCATACTCACTGTCTCTACTTCTTCTCATTCCACTTTCTTCTTATTCTCTCTTTAAAACCACTTCAGTAGGGCTCCCTCCTCTTTTCTACAGTGACACTGCTTTTGTTAGGGTCACTAATGACCTCCACATTGCCAAATTCAGTGGGGATTTGTCAGTGTTTCTCTTAATCCCAGCAATACATTGGACCACCTCCTCATGCTTAAACACCTTCTCTTGCCTTCTGAGACATCTTTCTCTCTTGGTTCTCCTACCACACTCAGCAGCCCTTCTCAGGCCTCTCTACTGGTTCCTCCACATCTCCTTTGCCTATAAATGTCAGAATTCCCCACAGCAAAAGCCACAGACTTCTTCCTCCTCACTCACTCCTTGGGTGGCCTTTCTTGGTCCCATAACTTGAAATATTCATCTTTATGCCGACAGCCTCCAAATTATTAAGTCTAGCCTAAAACTCTCCCTTGAATTCCAGACCCCTTTTTATAGTTTTCTACTCAACACCTTTATGTGGGCATCTCAAACCTAACATATCTAAAACCAAACTACCTACACAAAAATAAAATTTTGCTATTCTTCATTTTCCTTTTCTCAATAAATAGCATTTACATTTGGCCAGGTGTTTAGGCTAAACACCCAGCAACATCCTTGCCTCCTTTCTTTCTCACATATCTAATTCACCAACAAACCCCATCAACTCTACCTTTGAAATATATCCAGGATCCAATCACTCTTTACCACCTCCACCAAATCACAGGCTCCAGGCTGCCATCACCTCTCACCTAGATTATTGCGATAGCCTCCTATTCAGTTCCACCCTTAACCTTCCACCTTTAACCCCACACAACAGTTGGAGGGAACATTTTTAAGCATAAGAAAATTCATATCACCCACTTGCTCAAAACCTCCCAAAGGTACAATATCCTCCTCTCTAACCACACCTTCTCACACTCTCCCTCCTCTGCCCACTCTGGCCTCCTTATCGGTCCTCAATATGCTGAGATGCTCCCATCTTAACTCTTCTTACCTTACCATTTCCTCTGCCTAGAACACTGTTCCCCTAAACAACCACAGCAATCACTCCCTTCCTCCTTCAAGCCTCTGCTTAAATGTCATTCCTTCAGAGAGGCCTTCCCTGACCTTTGCAAAATAGCTTTTCCCATCACTTTTTGCCTTTCTTACTTTCCTTTGGTCTTCCTTATAGAGCTTATCACAACCTGGCATATTTGGGGTTTTTTAATTGTTTTTCTCTATGAGAGCAAGAATTTTGTTTTGTTGTTTCATTCACTACTGAATCCCCAGCACCTAAAATTCAATAAACGTTTGAATGAAAGAATGAATTGGGGTGGAGAGGTATCTTTAAACAAGGTAGGAAGACACTACTATAAGGGCAGCATTTTGGAAATGTAAAAAATAATTTTCTTAATGAACCCTGGTGAGTTTTTGTTGTGGTAATGGTGGTGGCTTCTTTTTGTTTATAATCTTTATATTAAACTCAGAACTACTCACTATTTAACCCTGCCAGCAAATACGAGTTTCCCGTACTGGTGCTGTGATCAGTGTGGTAGCATCAACCAGGAAATGAAATCTTAATCATAGCATCTGCCACACACCCTTCACTTACAAGCCCACAAATGAAACTCCAGCTAGGCAATCTCATTTCACTAAAATGCGGTTGGACCCAATAACTGGAGGCTGGTGCTCACAGCACATCGTTCTACCCAATGCTGCCTAATCTTGACAAGCTTCAAGGTTTATAGCACCCTAACTTTTAACTTAAACAGGAAAGCATGTGCTGGCCTACTTACTTAGCAACCCACAAGCATTTGAGTTATATAAGTCTGCCTGAGGGCTTTTTTAGTGTTACTGCCTCAGTTCCTTGCCAGACAAAAGGTGAAAAGATTTTTTAAATCTTTTGGGACTTAGGATTACCGCTGTCTTTACAAGTTTACAACTTAATGGTACTTAATGTTGGTGGAGAGAAAAAAGGGAACAAGTCATGTGGGATCCAGCTTGACCTACCCGTGAACACATGAACAGGGGAACGAGAAGGAGAGGGGAAGCTTTCTTCATTTCCCAGAGGACTGGGCAGGAGGAACCACAGAACACTGGGAACTTGGAGGAAACAGCACTCAGACGGATGGCCGTATGTCAACGACAGCCCGCGGTTGTCTCAGAGCTCCTGACCTGCTTCCTGTTCCAACCTGAGAAGCCTACGGTGTGATTTCCAGGTACCTGACTCGAGCCAGGCCATCCAAATGTTGAGCCCTGTGAGAAGCGATTAACATTCCAGAGCAAATGTGTTACCCGCAAGAAAGACCTTTTCCAGGAGCACCTGGCCACTGAGCCAGGTGCAGCTTGGTCCTTGTGACCTCAGGGAGTCACTTGCAGATCAGATGTCAACAGGTGAGAGCAGCAGTCACTGGGACAGGCAATTTTATTGATAGAATCGGGTTTACAGATTACCCTCAAAGTACACTAAAGTGAAATATTAAATTTGCCATTCCCTAGCAGACTCCTTCTGGATTTGAAAGAATGAAAGGCAGAACACCACCTTTCCTAACATCCCTATCCCCACTACAGTAATACCTGTTCTGAAGTAGACTTATGGTTTTCAGAATCAACTGATTGTAAAGATTTGCTGGACAGATGCAATCTAAAAATAGATCAAATAGCTCGATCAAATAAAATCAAGTGATTACTACAAGCTGGAAGACTCCAAAAAGCATCTATAGGCTGGTCCCTAGTATGCTGGAAACTTCTCTAAATGAATTAAAGAATAAGAACCAGCTATACTTTAGAAACCACAACACTACCAATATCTTTCAACATCGACATTTGGTGGTAATTTGGGGTAGAGGTGCTTCCTTTGATCTCAGAAGGAGCAACTGTCCCCAAATGAGCTTGAATCCTTGAATGATGGGCTACAAACAATGGCCCTCAACTCTGGATGCACATTAGAATGACCATCTCAGCCTCTACAGATGGGGTCCAGGCAATAATATTTGTAAAGATCCCCTCGATGATTCAGTGGAGCCACGCATGAGAAACATTGTGCAAAAAGAAGAGAACTTGGGGCTCATCTAGTCCAAGGTTTCTCAAACATGTGTGGTCATAAGAATCACTGGGTGACTCATGTTACACTTCAGACTCCAAGATACTTTGCCTGGAACAGTCTGATTCAGTGGGACTGGGGCAGGACCCTGGAGTCTGTATATTTTTACATGCACCCCACAGGGCTGTTAATGATCAAGCAAATTTGTGAAACTGATTTAACACACCCTCATTTTACAGAGGCAGTCTGGTGTGCTTCCTAAGTGGAAGAGCCTCATGGGCAGAGTCACTCTTAACACACCTTAGTATTGTCTTCAGAGCTTCACACGCACAGCAAGTGGTCAATTAATATTTTTTTAATTAATTAATGGAAGACATTTTTCTTCAAGTGTCTCAGCAGCCTATAGTTCTCAGAATTGTGAACTTCAAGTCCCTTGGTGAGAAACCAAGAGCCACCCCAATGGAACATCAAGGTTTCTGCATTTTTCTACTGGAACAAGACCGCAAAGAGGGAAATAGGGTTGTGTACCTCCTGCTGCCTGTAGGCAGATGAGCCCAGCCAGGAGAGAGAGAACACCAAGAGAGTGGGTGGCTTCTGAACTGATTCTGTCCTTGTGCCCTCTCTGAGATGATGAAAAAAATACACTGTAACAGGAATTAGAATGGTCAAGGCAACTTCAAGTACTCTGATTAGTCTTTTTATTTATAGAATAATCTTTCAACACATGTATGCTAAGTGTACATATACTGCAAACTGAGTCATGAGAAATGTCATATTAATTAGTTTGTTGGGAAAGAACCTGAGACCAAGCAAGGCTCTGTCCTAAAGATCTACCATGGCAGCCCTACTATTTTCTGAGACAGTTGAAAAGTGTTTTGGGTTTGCTAGATCTATCCCATCTACTTTTTTTAAAGGGGAAAAAAAAGCTACAAACCACAAAGTAAGACTAGGACATAGTATGTCTTTAGATTGCCCGTGAAACTTGGAACACTGTTGCAAAGTCTCTGAGATATCCGTAAAAAGCTGACACCTTTAAAAGATAAGTCCACATACTCCCAACCCAGAACATAGATGCTGACCTAGCTCCTAAGAATAAGAGGAGCATAATGTCAGTTGAGGGCTGACTTTGGTGAGCTGAAAGAGTCCAGATAGTGCAAAGCCATCGTTCTTGCACTTCATGGGACTACAGTACTGGCTGAGAGCTGGTATCAGGCTAAGTTCATTTTTCAATCCTTTAATGATCCCATTACTTTTAGAAATGTTAATATATCAAACTCAAGGAGAATGTAATACTTGGAGGTTTTCTAAAAATTTGCCCACGTTTGCAAAATGCATTAACTAATGACTGTGATAAAGACACTAGGCAGACCTCAGTGCATTATTCTGAGTTCTGTCCTATTGCTTGGCTTTCATCTTGCATACAGGTAGGGGTGTTTACAAGTGGCAGAGGGAGGCTGAGGAGCAGGGGGATGGCAAATTAGCCTTCCTCCACTGGGAAATGTAGTGGAGCTCATTCCAGCTAGCGGCACACCAGGCTCCTATTTCATGTCGGAGGTCTAAAATCCACTCATGATCTGGATATGATCTTTGCCTTCATTTCACTGGGTTAGTAGGTAAAATACCATCTTAAAATATGTGATCATATGCTTTGCCTGCTTATTAATCTCACTGCCTATGAAAGAGCTTTAAAAGCTCTTTAGCCTAGAACATAAGACTCTGGCTTCATACCTCATATTCTCTCTGTTTCAAATAGTTTTTCCCTCTATTTCTTTTTGGTGACTTTTAACTTCTCCTTTAAGATCCAGATTGAATTTTATTTTCAATGTAGCCCCTTCTCCTGGTTCCCATTTAAACAGGCTTCTTTCTGTGGGATTCATAAGAGGCAGTGTGACATAGAGGGGGTGAAAATCACCTTTAGAAACAGTGACAGCTCTGCAATTTACCTTGGGAAAATTATCAACCTTTCTGAATATCAGTTTGCTGTAATCTAGTTAAGTAATCTATGAAAAGGTATAATGATTTTTACCTGGGAAGATGGTGATAGTTAAATGAGATAATGCTATAAAGAACCTAGCATAGTCCCTAATACATACTAAGGTATCTATAAAAGTTTAGTTTCTTATACCTGGCATAAAATAAATATGCAATGTTTATAAAATGAAGAAATTCCCATCTGTACCCAGAGCACAACTCTAAAATTTTTAATAGTCATATTCCAAATGGCTGTGAGAGATCATTTTACTCCTGAATGGTTACCAGCCTCTCTCTTCCTCTACATTTTCTTTTCTCTCTTTATCCTCTTTCTCTCTCAAGCTTAAGATATTATAGGAACTGAAATAGGTCATGAATGTCACATGTATTGCATATCTGACCTAAACCACAGGGCCATTCACAATAAGTCTGAAAACGCAAAGTTCTCACCTTGCACATTATGCAGGTCATAGTGATCCTTCCTTTTCTCTAAGTGCTAGCAAACTATGAATTAGTAACCTACCTTGGATCAATGTCAGATGTGATGGTCCAGAGTTTATAGACTCCTCTTCTCCTTGATTTCCCCAAAATGCAAGGAACCTTAGGACAAGCAATATGTGTGGGTAAATCCTACCTTTGACCCACACATATCAAAAGCTGAGGCTATATGAAAGCTATTATATAGAAAAGCTTTGATAAAAGCCCAAGCATATTTCATATGAAACATTGATTATTTATCAAAATCTATTTTCAGTTTAATATCCTAGAAAGACACATACTATTTGAGGAGATTAATATACTCTCTACCCAAGATTTGCAGATATTCAATGATGCCCAAAGCAGAGCACTAACATATTTAATATTTTCACTGAAGTGTGAGTCTGACATTTGAGATCCAGATTGGCCCCATACTGGTGAAGAATAATTTCAAAATAGTAAAAGAAGTACCAGATAGCTACTTGGTTCTAGTTTGGGACCTTTTGATGTGATGAACATTTAATACACATTTGGGCTGCCCAGTACTACTTCTGATTGGGGAATTTTCTGCTTAGGAGGTCTATCTTGCCAAGGTAGAAGCCAGAAACTGATTTTTTCTGGACTTTCTTGATGCTAGGCCCCGGCCTATGGACTAGGCTTGAGACAATTATATACCCTGATCAAATGAGGTATATTTCAAATGGAAAGAGAGTGATGAGAAGAAAGAAATTTCTGTGTGGAACCCATACTGACAACATATGAAGCATGGTAGAAAGTCATCCATTTTCCAGAGATGGTAGTAGGACAGGCCCAGTGCTAGGGTCCTGTGTGGTGAGCTGTAATGCTTGCACCCAGTAGCAGTAGCATCTGGGTCTCTAGTGGAGCCTCCACCAGTGCAATTTGGGAATTACTCCTGGTAGTAAAGCTTCTAAGTCTAAGTGTCTAGCCCTTCTGGAGACTCTACCACCTACTGTTATTTAGAAAAATACTTTTTTATTTAAACTATCTAATGGTGATCCTACCATTTGCAGCTAGGTACTCTAACTGATTAACAGATATAACCAAACTTGGGCAAGTCATTCACCTCAATGGCCCTGAATTTTCCCAGCTGAAAATAAGGGCTATCATCTAAACCATCTCTAAAGTGCTTTCCAGTCCTGAAAATCTGTGTTTATTTAACACCAAGCTGATTTTTCAGGGTGACTTTTCAGGTCAATTCACAGACAAGCCTTCAGAAGTCTCTCAATTTGGAGAAGAAAACCAGCACACACTATGTTTCAAAGAAGATTTTTTTACCTGCTAGAAATGATTGTGTTTCCATGGCATCATGCTCCCTCTTACTTAGCAGGCATTGTCAACAGTGTTTTAGGCCAACATTGCCCCCATGGAGTAGGGACACTGAATCACTACAGGAGACAAATGAGATAGGGGGAAATTAATATTTTTGAATACCCATGAAATAAGCAGTGGATTAGACACTGCCATACTTATGAATTCTCTCATTTTAATCTTCAGAGTAACCCAGAGATGAAAATCATAATTTTTATTTTACAGATAAGAAAACTGATATTCAAAGCATTCAGTTATTTGTCCAAGTTCATGCAGTGAGTGGTAGAGCAAATATTCAATCTAGGTCTTCATTCTGCAAGTTTATTAATACATAGGATAATATTTGTTGAAAGAAGGGTCCATCTTCACCCTCATTACCAAGTCTGCTGAGTTGAAGTAGACTTGAGAAGTGAAATTGTCTGTTTTAAAATTAGGCACAAATTGATTTTACCTGAATAACCTAGAAAATTCCTAATAAGGCTCATGATGAGCTTCCCAAGAGAATAGAATCTTAAAGAGAATTTCAAAGATGGGAAGAAAGTCAGATGTATACCAAGAATAAAAAGACTCAATAAGGAAAAAATACATTCTTGTTTCCCCCACAACCTCTCCCCCTCTTTTCTTTTAATAATCTCTCCTATTAACCCAATTCGTTTACTAAAAACAGAAAACAAAATGAAAGCCTAGCATCCTTATGTATGTGACGCTCTTACAGGAAACTACTAAATGTTTATTAAGGCCATACCATACATGAAAGCAAAGAGGGAAAGCATAGAGCCTGTTTCACATATTGTTACAAATCTGTAATGTTAGAATAAAAGGGAAAACTGATTCCTACCAATTATGAAAATGTACAGGATTAAATCAATGGCTCTGCCAGATCTAACCAGCATCTGGTCTGCAGCAGGAGCCAAACAGATCTCATTTGGGATATTTATGAAAAGTAACTTCTAAAACATAAATCAGGACTATAAAATCATCATCTGATTACCAAAAATTTTAAAAGCAGAGAAGAAAGCATATTCAAGTGTGAAATATGGTTTTGAAGAAGGAAGGAGGCAGGCAGCTTTAGCACAGACAAGAATCAAAACTCAAAGAGCAAGAAGAGGGAGGGATGAATGTCTCACACAGAAAATTTAGGCTGTGCCTTTCTGGATACGGTGCAAGGTGAGGAGTCAAGCAATTAGCTGTTTTACTCCAGCCCTTCTTACAACCCAACATTTCATTTCAAATGATGTTTTAGGCCAGACGAAGGAAGGCTTGGGGCCTTACTTATCCAAATAATCATTTTAATTTGTTTCTTTAAATGTGGTCTTAAACCCAAGGAAACCTAATGAAGAATTTATGAACCCAAGTATAAGAGGAAGAAAAGGTTGGTATATTTATAAGCAAATAGGATGTGCCAACATAGAGGTTTGATTTAGGCAGTTTTAATTTGTAGCACAAAGATAAACTAAAGGCTCTGGTCTGTTGAAACTGCCCTGAGGATTCATATCAGGAAAAGTATGTGAATTCTTGAAGCCTTAATGCTCCTCATTCTCTGTCCTATAATGAACAAATTCAAGTCATAGCCAGGTCCCATTTGCTCAGTTTCAAAGAATGCCTAATTTTAGACTCAACCTAGATAGATTTCTATGATTATATGATTTTTTAATTAAATACTTTCAAAATTCTGTTCTTTTTCTCTTCCCAAATTATAAAGAGGTTTACAATAATCTTTTCTTTAGCAGGGTTGGCAGGGTCTGAAAGAGGGGGAAAAAAATCACTGAAAATGACTGCTTTTGCAGAAAGTTTTTTACTGGCTGGACATATGAATAAGAAAAACTATTGTTTAATTTTTTAAAATTTAATATGTAAAATTAAATGGAGAAATTAATTTACTTGAGAAACATTTTTAGCACTTATTATATGTCATATACTGTGGTAGAAGTGAAGGACATAGGATGAGAAAGATAATGTTATCATCTTTAGGGGGCTATAGAGTTTTGTCAGGGGAATGAAGAATATGAAGAGGTTATTTCAATATATTGTAGTAATAGATATGGGAGACTTATGCTCAGAGAGCCGTGGGGGCACAGAAAAAGTGGGAGATCAAGAAAAACTCCCCAGGAGAAGTGATACTTAAACTAAGTCAGAAGAGTAACCTGGAGTAAGCCAGAGAAAAAAGGAGGCCTGTGGTGAGAAAGGGGGATTATAGGCGAGGGAAACAGCCTGAGCAAAGATGGAGAGGTTACAGCCGCAGAGCAGGCAGAGAGAACCAAATGTAGGTCAGTGCTTCTGAAATCTACTAAGAAGTGGGCAATAACAGAAGATAATTCCAAGAGGTCCAGATGAGAGAGAACTTTCTCTTCCATGTTAAGGGAGAGGCATATCTTCTCTAAGAGAAGTTTATTCAACAAACAAAGGAAAAAACGGAACCATTTTGGGGAAGTCTAGAAAATGCTAGAAGACTCAGTTTTTTACAAGCAAATATAGCAAGGCAGGGACAATGCTAATAATACTTATCGACTTAGGTGTAGCTACAGACCGAAGTACTTATAAGGTATCCCAAGTCCAAAAGGGCCTAAGACATCTGTAAATGATGCTGAAAGGGAGGACAGAAAGTGGAAGATGAAATTTGTCCTGGTATAGGAAAATGGTGTTACAAAGTAGACCCAAATCATAAGAGGTAGCCACTCAAGATCATCTTCTTTCTTCTGTAGAAAGCTGCTGATGTTTGTTGGTTTGTTATTGGTTGCTTGACTTTGAATTAACATAAGATAGAGCAGTGATCCCCAACATTTTTGGCATCAGGGACCAATGTTCCTATGGAAATCTAATGCCTGATGATGTGATGTGGAGCTGAGGTGGTGATGCTAGCACTGGAGAACAGCTGCAAATACAGATGAAGCTTTGCTTGCTCATTGACTGCTCACCTCCTGCTGTGTAGCCCAGTTCCTAACAGGTCTGCGGCCCAGGGGTTTGGGGACTCCTGATAGACAATTATTCTGAAATATCTAATCAGCCATTGCTTCTTTACCTTAACAAATCAATACTTATAAATTTAATGCCTCTCAATAATGTAGCCATTTCTTATTCACAAACATTTTCATAAACTTTTCATTTGCCTTTGCAAGGGAGATAGATGAGAATCATTAGTGCTATTTTTCAGGTGAGAACACTAAAGGTCCCCTTCAGAAAAGATGACTACCTTGTTCTATCTAGGTCACCCAGCCAACCACTGGTGGGTATAGCAAGTGTTGAATCCTGCCTTCCATCCCAAATCCAGGCACTCCTCAGTGACAGTACCCGAAAGTCTGAAATAATAAGTGACTTCTGAACAGAAAGACTGAATGGTGTTGGCTTCATTATTTTGTCTGATTTCAGGAACTTAGAGTCCACATCTCAGACCTAACTTCTGAGCACAAAATTGTATTTTAGAGATTCTAGAGATTCAACACAAGAAAATCTGAGAAAATAAAGCAGCTTTAGAGTCACGTAGGTCAGATTTTAAAACTCCATTATCTACTAGCTGCATGACTTTGGACAAGTTACCTAATACTTTTAGGTCTTCGTTTTTTTCATCTGTAAATTGGGAATAATAAAATATCTGTCACACACAAAAAATAAAATTAATAGAAGAAAATCATTTTAGTGGAGTATGTGGTATTGAGTAGGTATTAAGTCAATGGTCAGTGTCACAGATATGACCATAATTCTGCACCAGCTTGCACCCTTTGTTTCAAAGCATGAGGCTAAAACTTTTTCAGCAAATCTAGAGAGTTTTGTTCTATAGACACTAAAAAAGGTTGCAAAATATCAAAAGCTCACTTTTGCTTGCACAGTGATGCATCTGTATTCTCTGAGCACCCAGTAAGTAACCAATTGAAGTAATGAACAAAAACCTTCGTGAACTAGTTTATTATTAATTTCCCTCTGCTGATCAAGACAGAGAATACAAATCATTGATCGCCGGCAATTGTTTTTCCATGCTTGGGATCTGATTAAATGTTCTGCAATGTTGAAAAAGAGATGATTAAGGGGAAAAAAGTGATAAAACAGATGTTGTATAAAAAAACACAATTTCCCATTGAATAAAGTAGTAGTTGTACCCATGAGAATTAGCTACACTATATGCATTGTTCCCTCAGGGGCTTGAGAGGCATTCTGTTCCTGTTCATTTGCCCCCTGGAAAAAAAGCCCAACCCCCTCAGGGAGTCATGAATTATTCTGTTTATTACCCTAGTCTGTAAAGTACTCTATATCTTAAGTGTACAGACTTTAAGGTTAAAATCCAGTATATTTCTTAATGCTTACTTCGGTCTAGGCATCTAACAAGTGGCACTGCACCTTTCATGAACTTTAATGACAACTTCAGCAAGCTGGTTTGCTCTCACACTCAAAGAACCAAAAGTGAAATGTAATATCGCCACACAAAACTTTCTGTTGCTGTAGTTTCAAGAAAAGTTACCAAGAACTCTTTTAAATGGCTTTTTGCTAGAGATTATCTATACCCTAGTAACCAGAAGAGGACCTCAGAGTTTATCGATATTTTCCTTCCTGAGAGTAAAAATAAATAAAATGAAGGGGAATGGAAAAATGAATGGGTAAAAATAAAATCAGAGACCTGAAATAACACTGTGTTACCTAAATGATCTAAAGCATTCTAAGTTGAAAGAAAGAAATTCAAATATCACTCATTTGACCAGGAACCAAAAGAAGACACAGAACAAATTATTTGCTATTAGGTTTCGGTTTAATATTCATAAGACTTTAAACAATTCCCTCATTACACACCCCAACCCCTCAAAATATAAAGATGCGAGTTCCAGCACCTCAGGTTATTAGGTTTCCCTTTTAAGATTCTGTGTGGAAAGGCATTAAGATATTTTGGGCAGAAAAAAAGTGAAGCTTGAATGATGATTAGGACATAGAAAGGAGTACTTTGTAAGAAGAGCCTTCCCATATCTTACCTACTGAGTGCTATTTCTAAGTTAAGCTTCTCATTGTTAGCATTTAACATTCTGAAGCATTTAGTGTTCAGCCAGAAAATTTTTAAGTCATTTTATATGAAGCTGTCTGCCATTTCTTTCAAAAAAAGTTATAATTGTTAGTCTATATATCAAACATTTTAACCTAACTTCTGAGCACATGGTAGGATTGCACTTACTGGCTCCCTTGTGTTGAGTGGAGCCAGTGGCTGGTTCTGATCGATAACTTCTGAGCAAGAATTACATATGTCACCTCTGAGTTGTGTGTTTAATTCCTGGAATCATTTCCCAGAGATTTCATTTTCCTTTTGCTATAATAATTGACAATATTCCAGATGATTATTTTGTCATCGTGGGTCCAGAAATGAGGACAACCATGAGAAAAAAGTCTTGCTAATTGATGATGGACATGTGACATATAAGAGAATAAATATTTGTTGTTTTGGGTCACTGAAGTTCTGGCATTTTGTTATAGCAGCATAGCCTAACCCATGCTGATTGATACATTTTACTTTTATAACTGCACAAGCTCTAATTTGCTGAGGTAACTTCCTTTCTTCAGGACCACTGTTTCTTCTCACATCTCTCTCTTTTCTACTATTAATTCAGCCATAGCACTAATTCAATCTAAAAATCTCTGCTGTACTGTGGTTAACACATTTTATGTTGACAGAACAGAATAATTTATGGCCAGTATCTTAATTTATTTATTGGGCACATTATTAACCTATACTCTTTGTAGCTTGTACATTTTTAATGGGTTATAGTGGGATTATTCATTTATCCCTGTGTGTAAAATGGGTTCTTCATAATTCACCTGTGGCATTACTAGACATCAATTATCAATATTAGGATCTCACTAACTGTGAGATCACTAATTGGAAAGATAAAATATGCTCTCTTGTACCTTGCAAAATCCTTTTCCATTTCTAGTAACAGTGACAGCACATCTTATTAAATTTAGATTACTGGGTTTAAATCTAATTTAAATCACTAACTTGGCTAGCACTTTACCAATATAAGCATGGGATAGGAGGGAAGAATATGATTATGAATAAAGAAATATTTTATTCCTCCCAATGATAAAATAACTTAAAGATGTATTTGTCTAGAATGTTCAGTGTTCTAGATTTAAATGCCTATTTTAAGCTATTCCCAGTTTACGCATATATCAAAGTTCTTTGATTGCAAGCAACAGAGTTCATCTTTGGAACAAGAAAAAGTGGATGTTATTGTGATGATATGGAAAAGCTAACAGGAACTAAAAGAAGGCCGAATAACACAGCTTAAAATGTGCAAGAATCAAGAAGTTCCAATGTGTCTTAGCAAAAAAAAAAGGTCAGGCAGCCTTACAGGGACACTTCTGGTGAAAGAAATGATTGGGTCTTTAGTCATTCTCTCTAAGGTTTAAAGTCCAAAGAGTAAATTTGATTGCCAATTGCTAAGCTTAGGTCACATGCCCATACTAGGTCTGTACCAGGTAGCAGGAAGAAAAAACTAGGAGAAAGAAACTCCTGAGTTTTCTTCAGCTTACAGAGTAGAAGAACAGAACCCCTAATTTACCATCCTACAAAATGACACACAGCGGAAGAATGTTTATTCCCCAAAAGGAAGTCAAAGTGCTTTTAATAGGAGAAATGTCATCTGGGTAGCTGAAAAAAACATCAAGTATCACTATAATCTACATAAAAAGATGTTACAAAGACTTTACTGAAGGCTTCCATAAATTGACATGTACTAAGACATGTAATCTATTTAATTCTGCAGTGTATCAGTCTGAATTCCATCAGTGAAAAGAAATCACTGTTTCAAGCAAAAAGGACTTAATTCAGGCAATTGACATGATTTAATAAAGAAGTATAGAAATCAGAAAGTGCAGAATGCAAGAAACTACCACCAAAATATTAGCCTATACCACCGAAGTGGGTGATTTACAAGAGGTATCTGCAATCCAATGTCAAAACTTCCATGTCTGTCATATGGCACAAGAGCAATAGTGGCTTCTGCATATTTTCTGCCTTCTAAATCTCACATCTCTACGGCCATGCCACTCTGAGCAAGTCCGACCTCATCTGATCTCAGAAGCTAAGTAGAGTCAAACCTGGTTAGTATTTGGATGGGAGACCACCTAGGAAGGCCAGGTGCTGTAGGCATAAAAAAAATAAAATAAAATAATAAGAGATTGTAAACTGACAAGGTCCTTGCAATCTGTGAGGTCAACTAAGGGTTGCCTCGCCTAAAATAAATAAATAAATAAATAAATAAATAAACAAACAAACAAACAAACAAATAAGCAAGTAAATAAATAAATAAATAAACCTCATATCTCTCTTTGGTGAACTAGTAACCTGAAATCCAGCTGCAACAATTCTGGAAAGAGCAATTCTCAGAATTTCAGCTCCTACAATTCAGAAAAGAGCACAGAAAAGGGGAAAATGGTGCTAAGTTTCCAACAGACAATCCAGATTGCAAATTTATTAAATAACTTATCATTTGATCATTTTTTCCTGTCACATGGCTACAAAATTCATGTAAAATTGGGACTTGGAGATAATTAACACCACTTTTCCATTTTTAAGTAGGGTTATATAATTCAAGATTTTTTTTTTATCTACTATTTCTCTCATCAATTCAATAAATATTGGGTATCTACCATGTGCCGGGCATTTAATTAATACATGTATTGGTGATATAAATTAAAAAGTATGGTTTCTTCTCTCAGGAATTTTACAGCCTAGACAGATGATTAAAGCAAATATGCATACATATACAAGGTACAATGGAAATATAGGGAAGAAAGGACAACTTTCCAAAGCAGATGACCTCTGAGCTAAAATCTGAAAGATGACTAGGCTATTTTTAAGCAGTTAAGAGTAGAGAAGGTATTTCAGGTGTTCCTTTTTAGTACTGGAGTTCTGTTCACCTTTCCTGGCACCAGTATCTCACTATTTTGAGTACTGTAATTTTATATCTTCATATCCGGTAGACCAGGTGTTCCTTCATACACTTCTTTTGCAAATGTTTACTTATTTTCCACACTCATTTTTATAAACATTAAAATTGTTTTTAGAATGTACAAGAGGATTTTGATTAAGCTTGGATTATATTTTATTAGATGGCAATTTAATCTTCAAAGCTCAAAAATTAAGCCAAAGATTTAGCAGAACTATTAGACATCATCTAGTTAGACCTTATGTGATGTCTTTTGTATATTTCTCTCTTTTTCTTTAAGTGTGGTTCTCCATATGATTTTTTATCCCTGAATTGTTGTAAGTTCACTATAAGTTTTTGGTATAGAATGTTCTGTATTAGCTTTTCCTGGAACATACTGTGCTCTTTGATTTACTAATTTATGCCTTCCTTTAGTTAGGAAAAGTTTTCTGCTGTTATATTGTTGAACATGTTTTCTGTACCAATTTTTTCCTCTCTTTTAAGAATAGCAATTATGTATATGTTGAATTTCCTTTGTATCTTTATTTAATCTCCATCTATCATTTTCTCTAGAATAGATTTTATACTTACTTCCTTTGCAGTTCATTCTCTGAAGCTTATACATAATGTTACTCTATTTTTGGTCAATTTTATTCTATGTTATGTGGCATGTAATAAAATATTCATCCTATAATTTTTAATATTTTTTGTTTATATTGCTAGTTTTCTTTTAGTCTCCTTCTATTGATATGGCTCATAATCTCTTATGCCAACCCCTGTATCACTTTTTATAACTTATTTTTTTAAAGATCTTATTTCCTTTTGAAGATTTTTATACGTGGTTCTTATCTTTCTACTTATTTTTGAAGAGAGTTACCACCTGCTTAAGAATATCTATTTATTGGGAGACAGAAGAAGAAACTGGGTAATTCAGAGTTTTTAATTAATTTTATGGTTATATTAGCTTACTATCACAGCATTAAAGTTTAACAAGCCACCCCAAAACTCATGTCTTAGAAAACACTTACTCATGTGTTTGTGAGTTGGCTGGAAAAGCTCTGCTTTAGCTGGGCTTGGCTCTATGCTTCTTGTAAGATGAATGTCTTCTTCATCTCACTCTGGAGCCAGATGAAAAGGAAGTAGCTACCTGGATCATGCTCTTCTTATGGCAATCACAGGAGCACAAGAGGGTTAGCCAAACTAAGCAAGCACATTTCAAGCCTCTGTTTGCATGTTTGCTAATATCTCATTGGCCTAAGCAAATCACAAGACCAAGCCCAAAGTTAAAAAACAAGAAATATACTCCATATCACCATGAGCCAGGGAAGAGCATGGATATATAATTCCATTGAAGGAAGAAGTAAATAATACCACAGTGCCTTCAACAAACTGATTGTAAATTATGTCTTCAACAAAGTTTACCAAATCTATTATTTCTGCTGTCCTGGGGCCATTCCTCCTCACTGTTTTGGACATTAACTAGTCAGTGAGATTCATAGTAAAACCATTAGTTGATAAGCTCTTTGGGTTCTGATCTAAAATTACTCATTTCTTCTCTTATCTTCTTTTACCCCTCACTCTCCACATCAGCATTTTCTATCTCAGTGAACTATGTCATGACAGACTATAGAAACAGAAGGTCAGCATGGTTTCTGATTCAAACTTACCTTCCCACCTTTCTGTGGATGAAATGAGGTCTTTCCAGAGGCATTTTCAACCTCTCCTTTGACCTGTCTTTGCCCCCAGCAGCATTGTTGTCCACATCCATCAGATTTACAGCACATCAATCCTAGATCTTAAACCAAGGATGATCCAATGATCCATATTTCTACTATCAGCAAGCTCCCACATCTCAGGCCAGAAGCCCCAGCATTTGCTTTGTGTGCTTCTTGCTTTGTGGCTTAGGTTGTGTCATTTTTCTTAGGTTTCATTGAATAAAGAGATTTTTTTCCTCTGTCTTTTTTTTCCTTTGAAGTTCTGAGTGGGTTTTGAGGGTTAAAATGTTTTACTTTGCCTTTTTTAAATGGAAGCCACAAGATTATATATTGAATGTACAATAAAATTAGAAACCCCAGGAATCTTTTATATTTGGTTCTACTCAGTAATGTCATCTGATACTATAGTTATACTGTTGAATTTCTGGATTTAAGAGCATAAGTCTAAATTTATCCCTGTTAAGTGATGTCTTGTTAAATTCAGTCTTGTCTAAAATTTTAAAGGATCCCGATCATGGCATTTAGTATATTTATCCATTTCTTCTATCTTCACATCATTCATAAATTCATTCAACTTACTGTTAATGTGCTCATCCAATCACTACTAAAATTGTTGAATCAGGTGAAGCTAAAAGTCATCATCCCTACCTCCTCCATAGTCTGTCAGTTACCATGACCCATTTAACCTACATTTAATCTATCTTGTGTCCGAAGATAATGTGATGCATTTTATCAAATGGTTACTGAAATTCAGACTTTTTTTGTCTGCAAAATTTTCTGGTCAACTAGAGTAAGGAGTTGCTATGGTCTGAATGTGTCTCCCCCAAAATGTATATGTTGAAATTCTAATGCCTACTGTAATGGTATTAGGTGGTAGGGCCTTCAGGAGGTGATGAGGCCATGAGAGTGAAGCCCTCATGAATAGGATTAGTGCCCTTATAAAAGAGGCATGACAGAGTTCCCTAGCCCCTTTCAACATGTGGGGTCACAATAAGTCATCTGCGACATAAAAGAGGGCCCTCAACCAACAATGCTGGCACCCTCATCTCAGACTTTCAGCCTCTGGAGCTGTGAGAAATAAATTTTGTTGTCTATAATTACCCAATCTGTGATATTTTGTTATAGCAGCCAAACAGACATAGATAGGAGCTAATAATTTTAGAAGACCAAGACAACAATGACAAAGAAGAAGCAGAAGAAAGAATAGGAGAAGGGGCAGAGGGAAAAAAAAGGAATAAGAGGAGAGAAAATATAGAAATTTGGCAAAAGTAGTTTGGTTAGAGACTACAGAAGAAAAATAAAAAGAATGGAGAAACTGATAATAATACAACACAGTCATGGAACAAAAAGAACTACTAAATATTTTTAATCCCATTTCCTATATTCAGAGAAGTAAATCTCTAAACCAGAATTATCAGTGCTATGTTCTATGGGACAGAATATTTAAAAGTGTCACACTATAGAACAGATGCTTTAACTAAAGGTTCTCTCAGAGCCTTTGCATGTTAATGGATATTGTTAATCTCCAAAGTGCCTATAGTATCCAGGATTGAACAGAAGTGTTTGATCAGAAACCCTTTTAGACTAGCCATCTCTCAGGATTAGGGTTACCAAACCACATTTTGTTGAATGCTCGTATAAACAATCCATTTCATTGTTTGACCTGCCTGGGGAGCACATGGAAATGATTGCCTAACTTACCTTGACTTTATGAAGAGGAATTACTTTAGTTTACATTTTTCATCAGAAAAAAGGGAAGGCAACGCCTTACTTTGTGATGTTTGGCTCCAGAGACTAGAGTCAAAATGAAATTCACATAGAAAACATGACCTGAGTTAGAGGGAGACAACAGGGAAAAACCAAAAAAAAAATTCTTTTAATTGATGGCAAACCCATGCTCTGCCACTACTAACCAGAAAATATCGTTTGAGCAAAGAATGTCCTCTGTGTTTCAGTTTTCTACTCTGTAAAATGGGGACAATACTTACCCTTCCTACATCATAGAGCTATTATGGGTTAGGTGAGATAATGTCTATGAAAACATATTATAAATGTAAAGCACTTTACAATTGTAAATGTATATTGCTCAGGGAATACTAACAGCTATAACAAGAAAATCTCGGTAGCTTAACATAACAAAGATCTAGTTCATATTCAAGTCACAGTCCACAGAAGGTTACTGAAGTGGGCGCTTGTGTCGGTGTGCTCTACTTAGTCATTCAGAGACCCCACTTCCATCTGGTTGTCCTACCATCTTCATCATGTGACTTCCAAAGTACTGGAAGGGATAGGAGTACATGGAAGCCTTCATGGGTCATTTCATTAGCCAGAATAGACATGTGGGCCCAATATAACAGCCAATGTCTGGAAAAGGCATGTTCCTAGGAAGGGAGGAGAAGTATATGTATTGGCATTCACTGACACAAGGTATTGCTCTAGTAAATGACTAAAAGTAAATGCAATAAAATATATTGTGCCTTGCACACTGCCAGCCCAAGGGCTGTTCTCTCTGAACCATCTAAACTTATGATCTAACTTAACTAATTCAAAAGGAGGATTTCACATTTCAAGCTGATAAAGTGTAATTTAAATCTATTCACTCTAAATAAAAAGAATTTTTGAGTATTGAAAACCAGATGAGATCCTCATTATAACTTTCTAATAATTAAGTAAAAGCTAACGCTGAGAGAAAAAAATTCCCCTGCCTTCCTCACAGTATGAGGTGCAGTGTGCCTTCAGGTACTACTTCATTTGCAGAAAAGCTAAATGAGAATTCCATTAATTATTTTTAATAATATTTTATCTTGTTACAGAGGTAATAAATGTTCATTATAGCAATGTTTAATATAGATAAGCAGCCATTACTAAAAAATAATCACTATTAACATTTTCCTTTAACTATTTTATATCATATGAAGGTTAAAAATTTGAAGACTGCTTCTCCATAAAGAAAAATATAAATGAAATGTGCCTTCTCTTATCACTTGCCTTCTGCATAATTTAATTCTTATTCGTTCTCTGGCAATTGTGAAGAAAACCCATTCTCTATCCAGCTCAATCTACAGTAGTAACTTACCCGGTAAATTAATCATCTGTTGCTGCATAACAAACCACCCCCACAAACCACCCCCAAAATTAGTGTGTTCAAAGAACAACAACCATTTAGTATTCTTCAAATGTTGTTGGTTGACTGGGCTCAGTTGGGCTATTCTTCTACTCCACATAATGTTGGCTATGGCTACAGTCTTGCAGAGATTCACATGGACTGGGTCATTAAAATGGCTGAATCAGATAACTGGTAGTTAGTGCTGGATGTTGGCTGGAAGCTCAGATTGAGCTATTAATGGAGCACGTCAGCTCCATATATAGGCCTCTTCACATGACTTGAGCTTCTCACAGCATAGAAGATGGATTCCAAGAGGAGAAGGTGTAAGCTGCAAATTTCTTAAGGCCCTGCCCCCAAAGTTATGTGATGTCACTTTTAACACATCATTTTGGTCAAAACAGATCACAGGTCATCCCAGATTCAAGGAGATAATAAATAGACAAATGACAAGATCACGGTGCCAAAGAGCATAGGAGGGAACATATTCCACATTGCTACAGAATATCATTTGGAAACATAGACAGTAAATGTTGCTCTGGTGAGTGCCTTTAAGGACCTATCCCCTTCTCACCCCGCTAAGGTCTACAGATACAAGGCATCTATAAAAATTATAGCTACTATCTCTTGCACCCAGGGACTTTCCCCAAGCCTTATATCCTACCTTCTATTTCAAGCTTTCTCACTCTTTAAAGTAGCTTTCCAGGACTGTACTTAGACACTTACTTCCTGCCTGATCTCTGTAATTAATAACTTATTACAGACCAGAAGCAGCTCTAGCACATCTCCATGAGAGGAGCCTAGAGTCTACAAACACGATGGAAGTGGCAGTCAAAAGTGTGTCATTTGTACATGGAACACAGGCTTATCTAGATGATGGGGTTGAGGTGATGGTGGTTGTCAGGAAATTAAAGTTATATGGTGCTGCTATTGTGGGTCATTGTGTCAGGAAAACAATAGGAGGCAGGGGAAGAGGTTTTCTTCTCAAGACTCTGTCCCCAAACATGCAGACATACACACGCTCACACACATGCGCAGCCACACACACTCATACCCACATGTCACTCACACAACACATGCAAAATATACACTCACACATCCACATAAGTACGTACACTTACAAACATACAAACTCACACATACTTTTTCATAAACACACATACTCACAAACAGACATGCTCTAACACTCATGCAAACACCCACACATCCTCACTCACTCAAACAAACCCACAGCCAAAGCCCAATCTCCCAGTCCCTTAGCAAATCTAGAGGGGAGTGAGGGGATCAATGGTTTCCCTTGAGCTCATCCTCCACAAGTCGTACCTTTTCAACCATTTGTAGGTAACAGGTGGTCATGGTGTTTATTGACTGTGATCCTAAGATGAAACGGCATGAAAGAAACACAGTGAAGAGAATGTAGTCAAAGATAGGTGCTTTCTTTTGTGTGTTTTCCACGCCACCAAATGGTGCACCCTACCATGCCACCCAGGCCACCTTCCTGATGTTAAAACCTAGATGTGCTGTTGCTCAAAGCTCCATTTGTCTGGGGGAGGAGGGGCAGTGGAGACAGACCAGGGTTCCCCGAGACCATTTCTGTGGCAGATTTCCCCACAGAGCCATTGATCAATGATTAGATCAAGCCCATACAAACTCCAGAGGATTGGATTCCAAGAAAAGATCATGTAGCAGAGGGTTTTCCATTGTATGGATATCAACTGTGGGCTTCAGAAAGCAGGAGGAAGCCAGTTCTGGGAAGTGTTTGCAGAGGTCAGAGGGAGAGGAGGTCAAGGTCACAGTACAGCAATGGGATGGAAAGTGATACCTTTTTCTAAAAATTTGTCAGCCCCTACCATTTTTAATATTTCTTTAGTATTGTGAAAATAAAAGGGTCAGAAGGAGATAAAGGTGAGCTTTTATCCTACTGAGGATACATACTGTTTTTGTGCCTTTGCACATTTATTTCATTTTAGTGTCAAAGAGAAACCAGCATGTCAAAAACCCATGAACACAGTTCATTTGTTTTATTGGGAAGGTTGAAGCAAAATCATTTGAAAGGACCACTACTTTATATCATGATGCATACGTCAACCTTTCAACTTCAAATGTAGCCTCCAAAACATCAAAGTTGATTTTTTTTTTCTTTTTTGGTTAAGTGTACAATGACAAATGTACCAATTTTAGGTTCCAAGAGAAAACCTCAACCTCAGACTGACTTCCCCTCATTGAAAGCTGGTAAATCAGAGGGAAGAAAGACAAAGAAACTGCGTAGTCAAGTCAGGGCTGGCCGACAAATATTTACTGAGCATCTTATGTGCATCGGCACTATGCTGGGTGCTGGAAATAATATGAGTAAAAAGGGACCCTGTTTTTAAATGTTTTGTAGCCTGGTAAGGCTGGCAGAAGGGTAAGAGATATTAATATAAATCATTGTAGCATATACAAGGTGTTATGGGATAGCCCCACTCAGAGGAGATGGCAGTAGAACTGAGAACTGCAAAGTAAATAGAAGATACCCAGGCAAAAAAATTAAAAAGCAGCTGATAAGGGGACAATTCAACTTAAGAAGAGGCTAAGAGACTTAAAACAGCAAAGTGTGTGCAGGAAACAAACCCTAAACCATCCAAAGCCTCCAGGCGTTCACTGTTAGTCAAGGAGTAGCCGGAGATGAAACCCAGGAGGTGAGAAGGGCAGGAAATAGCTTGTGTGCTTGTAAGGAGCTTACACATACCTAGAGGTGACAGGAGACACGGGATTCAATAGCCAGATTTGCATTTTTAATAGAGTCCTCTGGCAGCAGGGAGGAGCATAGACTAGAAAAGACTAACACCTGAGGCAGAGGACCAGGTGATGAGCTAGGTGATCATACCAGTGAGAGAGGACAAGGACTGAAGCCAGGACCCCTGTATTGGCCCTCCCTTTCTTTTCTGCCCCATTTCAGATGGGCTGCAGCTACATCTTCATTACTTTTGGTTTGTCAGCCTCTGCTTATGGGTAGCAAATATGAGGCATATTTGGGAAAGCAAAGTGACTTCTGCTGTAAAACATGGCAGTAGTGCAAAGTGTTCATTATAAAAATTGCATTCAACTTACAAGCCATGTTGCTTTGTATGCTGCAACCTGTGCCAACCCTCCAATCACCTGAGGAAGAGCAAGGAGTTCTACTTCTGAAGACAAGGGGACTAACACTGGTACTTCCCTGCCTGGTGGTAGGGTGAAGGTGGAGGATAGGAAAGAGATCCAAGTTCAGTGTCAACCACATGAAGTACCTGTAACAAAAGAGACAGTACCCAGGGAATAGATTGTTAATTATATTTCTTCATTCTCCTGTAATAAAATTATACATTCACACCATTGCCAACAGCTGAGTATATCTCCCTGCTTCTGGCCTTTGGCTTGATCATGTGACTTCTTCTGACCAATGGGATGTCAGTGAGCATGACTCTAGCAGAGGGTGAAATGTGTTTGTAGAGTTTGACATGGAAGGCCATAGAAGAACATGCTCTGACTAGCCGCTGCCTTGTCAACCTGGGCACTAGAGTGACACACATGGGATAGAGCCAAACCTGCCCCTACAGCCTGAGCCAAGATCATCAGCCAAACCCCAAATGACCCACAGACCCATGAGCAAGGAAGATAAGCATTTGCTGTTTAAGCCACTAAGATTTTGAGGTAATTTTGAATGAAATATTGTTGTAACACTAGCTTAGTTATACACACTGCTAAGATATGTTCATGCCAAAGGGTTCCTGTGAGTATCCATGAATATCAGTTTGCTGCATCTGTCAGTGGCAAAAGGCATCCACATTTCTGTTGGCTCAGCCACCCCTCCCCGCCTAAAAGGCCCACACAGGACATGAAAGAGCCAAGGGTCCTCCAGCTCTCTCGCCCCAGCGCAGGCTTCATTCAGGTTTAATGAACTGCTCTTCTATTTGTCTAATGTCACTACTTTCCCCAACTCGGCTGTACAGTACCTGGACTGTCTAGGAAAACCCATTACCTCTATTAGTCTGCCAATAGCAAATCAGTAGAATTGCTTGTTCCTTAATTGATAGAATACACTTCCCTCCTCCTGATAGATTACCCCAGTCTAACAGCTCCAAGACCGATTCCCCAGTGCCTGACTACCATCCAATCCAGAGCAATCGGTTTATACTTTCAGTAATAAATCCTAACCTATCAATATATAATAGCCTTTCATAATCACCATCCACAGATTCTGTCTGGATTCAGAAGCAACCACTAGCCATTTTTTACATGCCTATAATTAGCAGTGGCCAGATGATGTTTGCGCATCCTAGCACAATACCCTTGTCCAATAATGATAACACATTTTACATAAATTCAAACTGATTTAATTCTCTTGTTGGGGTATGGAGATATCAATATATTTATGCATGTGTAATATTCCATAAACTAAAAAAGTTTAGCTGACCTGAGTGCTGAGGTGAGAGAACAATTCCACTTCTCCAAGAGCCTGACTGTGGGCTGGTGCAAAGGCCTGTCTCATCCAGATCAGCAAAGATGGCTGGCTAGAAGAGGTAATGCACATCATTTATTAAACGTCCGTGGATCTAAGTGCATTTTGCAAGCTTATGAAGATCTCATATCCACCTAAGAATAAACAGTTTTAGACCAAAGTGCGCAGTCCACTGACGTTTAACACCAAAAAGGTACCCACATAACCTTTGGGAAAAGAAAATGAATTTACATTAAGGGGAAGAGAGGATAGCTGGGCATGAAAGCTAAATGCCTCTCGCAAGCAAGTTCACCAGCTATGAGGACAACAGGGTCCCCTTGCTTCTTATAAATTTAATGTCGCAAAAGAAAGCCGATGAGAGGAAGGAAAGAAAAAGTGTCCTAAACAAGGTAATAAAACTATAAACTTAATGAGGGCCAGTTTACTGCTGTGCAGTCTCTCTACTTTATAACATGCCCTTATGAGCCAGCCTGTCAGGATAATGTAATTGAGAACTTGCTATAAAACATATGTTTAATGGAGCCAGGGGCCAAGGAAAACACTGTGTAATTGTAATAAGCAGCTTGGTAAGTAAAATGATATCTTTTAAAGGTTAAAATAGAGTTGCTTTCAGAACTGGGCCAATCTGCTACTTCAAATATCGCTTCGCTAATGATTTCTTCACTTCACTTACAGAATGCATCTCTGAGGAGATTTGTTACAAATGCGTTCCCTGCTTGGGAAGTAAACTGCTCACCATACAGAAGGCTTGGGCATTTATTCTATAGTTTTATATAACTTGGAGAATGATGTTAAAATTGGCAAATGCATCTGAGGCACACCAGGCCACAGGATTTTTTTTTTAATCCAGTCATTGTCCAATGCAGTTCAACTTGAAAGAGATACAACAGAGAAAAGATTGATCCTTTGTGGCCTATTCTCTTTCCAGAAGGTAAAAGCAATTCCCATCAACAGAGCCCAGTGCCCCATGGGGTCATCTCCATTCTGCTCTGGGGAATTCGTTGCTCATCAGGGCATGAATATTTTTTAAAGTAAGAAAGAAAAAGAGGGAAAATGCAAACTGATTCTGGGAGCTGGAAGACCCCACCTGTTAAAGGCTCATCCCTGCTCTAAACCTAGTACTTGCTGACCATGACCACAAAGATCCTCCTTTGGGGAACTAATAGATGAGTTTCCTTTTAGGCTTTTGAGGTTGGCTTTTTAAAAAAAAAATCACTCAAATCCACCCATTCTGCCCAATTCTACTGACTGTTTGTTTTGCGGGAGAATTGAGGAGCTGAGCAACTGTACAACTGATTAGCAGAATAGTCTGACTCCTGCTGAGAAAACCCTAGGAGGCAACACACTCCCTCAGAGGAGTCAGTGACTTTCAATGTGACTTTGGGTGCTTCATGCGATCTCTCTGGAGTGCAGTTAAAGCACATGTAAGAAATAGGACTTGTACAAATAAGTGGTACCACAGGAAGGGATGACCTAGCAGATCTCTAACTTCCAGTTTTAATGAAATGTGATTGAGTTTAATAACAAAATTATGAGCCTGAAAGTTTGCTAAATGGGCCCTCCCTCTTCTTCTATAGTAGTAAAATTTCTAAATTTTAGTTCACATAGCTGCCCAGAATAAAGACTACATTTCCCAGGCTTCCTTACAGCCATGTGACTAAGTTCTGGTCAATGATATACAAGCATAGATGTCATATGTCAACTTCCAGGAACCTCCTGTAAAACACAAGTCGCACATGTTCATTCCTGCTTCACCTATTACACTGTCTGGAAGATTGATGCAATGGCTGGAGCTCTTGCTGCTATTTCAGACCATAAGGATGAAGGCTTAACCTAGAGATAGTGGACCAGTAAGGTAAAAGAGAGCTGTACCCTGAGTTTTTCAGTTAGCCAAATTCCCATATCAGCCCTAGATTGCCTAGCTCCACATTCTTACACATAAACTCATTTAAGTCACTGTTCTTTGGGGCTCTGTTACTTGCAAATGACCTATGAATTATATGCAACATATAATTACATAACTAAATTATTTATTCCACAAATGTTGACAATACATATGTATAGTCACCATTCACCAGAGTGGTATTTTGAAAACATGAAACTATTATATCACTTCCTTACTTAAAAACCTCTATCAGCTCCCATTACATATAGAATAAAATCCAACCCCTTATGTGCCCCACAGGCCTATGAAATGATATCTGATTACATCTCACACCTTTCTCTGTCATGGCTCAGTGTTGCCCCAACCATTAATGTCTTCTTTCCACTTCTGGAACCTGTCAAGCTCATTCTGGCCTTGGAGGATTTTATAGTTACTATTTGCTCTTCTTAAAATATTCTTGCCCAGCTCATTGCATGGATGATTTGTTCTAATTATCCAGGTTTCTGTCCAAATGTAACCCCTCAGAGAGGTCTTCCTTAACCAGCTTGTCTAAGTGACCACACACACACACACAAACACACATGCATATATACACTGACACCAAGCTGAGTAATTGCCAGCTCCATGATTGTATTTTTTTTCTTCTTCAAAACACTGAGCTGCTTTCACTCTTTTATCAAGCATCTTATTCAGGTAGAGTATAAAATCCTTGAAAACAAAGATTACATTGTTCTTCACTATTTGTGAGTACTTTGGAACTCAGAATTTTTCAAAATTTAGTAAGATAATTTAGTGCATATACCATGTATCACGTAACACCCAGAATAGAATTTGGGACAGCACCCCACAATCAAGTATGTTAATATTTTTGCAGAAAATATAGAGTATTCACCTAAAATGAGATAAAGACTGAAAATTGACTTTTGCCAGCCTAAGACTGGTTTGACCAACAAATGCAAGTCAGATCTTGTTGCCAAATGTTATGGAGGAAAAAAAAGTTTTAATTTTCAGAGCTTTTTGGATTTGTGTATTGCAAATAAGGGACCCTAAAATTATACTTAAAACAGCATTGGAAAGACTTCTAGAAGACCCTGACACATCACTGCTAATGCCTGGACAACCCTTTGTATATAAAGATTATAGATGCATAGTCATCTTTCGTTCTTCATATTCAATCTAGCTTAATTAATTTCTCTTAAAGAATATGTTTTATTATGCTCAAAGATCCTAAAAATATATAGGAAATAAAAGTTTGTATAACTGGTGATTTGGTAGTCATGGAACCACCCAAGGGGCTTGGGAATAAGAGTAAATAAAAGACTAAGATAGTAATAGCTGGCACTTATTGAGCATTTGCTATATGCCAGCACTCTTCTAAGTTTTATTGGCAAGTGGTTTTGTTTTAGGAATTATGTCTAGAACACTAAAGGTGAAAATACAGTTCCAGCTACTTCTCTTTCTCTGTTACCCACCATATCTTTTCTCCACCTTAAATCTTACCCAGAAAAGCATAAAATCGGGCATCATCGCTTTGGATATGGCTACATAGGAAAATGAGGGTATGAGTAATCAGACCCAGGAAAGGGGCAAATAACAGGTAAAAGGTGGATCATAATCTAAAAGGAAAACAGAAGAGCTCCAGAGGCAGGTCAAATAGGGCCGAGGGAAATGAAACAAAGATAGGAGAACAACCAAGGAAGGCAAAGTATAGGGCTTCCAGAAGCCTTTCTCTGGCAGCCTGTAAGCTAGAGACCAAATGAGATGAGCACACTCAGAGGAATGGGCTCTCCACTGAGGGGCCAGCAGCCCCTTTGGCCTCTTGGTCTGGGTTGCAATGTTCTTACAGACTTATTGCAGCCACCAGGTTAGCAAATCCATTGTCTTCCATCTCTATTGTATAATTCTTTCCCTATAGAAGGAGAGTAACTGCTCAGCCTCACAATATATGTGCAACATTGAACTAACGCTTATTAAATATTTATTGTTGCTGTGTCAGCACTGAAGATACGAAGATGAATAAGACAGTTCTTACCCTAAAAGATCTCACTATCTCCCATGAATAACAGACCTATATGTACATGATACAACAAGGTGTTGTTTTCCATTTATTCAACAAATATTTATTGATCATCTACTATCTGCCAGGCCTCAGCACAGAGCAGAACAGAGTTACAATGTCACATGAGCACAGGAGCCAAGCAGGAGTGTGCTCACCTGTCAAAAGGAATTAGATAAATTAATGTAAGGAGTTGGCTTTGAGAAATGATAAGAGGACTGTGGCAACTCAGAGAGGCATGGTCTTGTAAAGGGGTCAGATGCTACTCAGCTCCATCTGGGAATGCGGACTGAGTGTTGCCAGATATTCTGATTTTGCAAAGCATCCAAAACTCAAAACTTTTCGGCAAAATCTTCCAATGCTTAAATGGTGCAGCTAATTCAAAAGATTCTTAACACTGTACAGCTTAATGAAGCATGTCTGCAGGCCACTATGTTGTAGCCTCCATAACACAGCACCTCATTAGGTGTGGCTGACCCTGTCACGCATTGCAACTTCCCCTCAGCCCATTGGAAAGTGTACTTCTGTCACTCTCCACTCTCTCAGCCCTTTACCTCTCCCCTAAATCTCTCCAGTCACTTTTCACCTGTCCAGTGGTCTCCTTCTCCCAACCACCTCTTTGCCCTGCTCTCTTTCACTACCCCATCCTTTACTCCAAGGCAGCCTGTCCCTGTTTCCTTCCAAAGAATATAAACCAAAGGCCTTAACCAAGCCCCCTATAAATCCTTCCCTTGTTTCATATCTCAACTTTTTCCATTCCTGTTTTCTCACTCAAATGAGGAAAGTAAAAAACTAATTTTTCAGAACTCAAACCAGCTGGTTAGGGAGAAACAAAACCATGTAATCCACAGATTAGTCCTTCATAAGATGGGGCTTATGGCTCTTTGTCTGTGTTCATCTCTCCCCACCAGAAACTTTATTGCCCATGGAGGCAGGTCTATTCTTCTCACAAAAAATTTATGGATATTTGAAGTTTTTTAACTGTGCTTCTTCCATAGGTCAGATCTTCTATTCCTTTGAAGTTAGGAGGCCCTAAACCAGACTTCTTTCTAGGACTGAGATACATTACAAACTAAAAAGTCAGTGATCATTGTAAGCAATAATAAATATATATTATAAATTATATGTATATATGCATGCATGTGTGTGCATGTGTATGTGTGTATATGTGTATATGTACATAGAGAGAGAAAATCTTATAAGCGTTACTCCTAAAAAGATCCGTTGAAAAAAATAACCTCCATAAGTTTGTTATCAAAATCTCAAAAGATGTTTTCATTTTTTAGAAAATCTTAAGCCTTTGTTGCAAAGATATGAAACATCATAAAAACGATTGCAGGTGACTAGCTAGTCTTTTGTCATATCTCTAAACATAAGACAAACAATAATGTGAAGTCCTTTTTTTTTCTTTTAAGAAAAAAAGGAACTTGATATTAGTCACAGTAAGCCTCAACATATGGGAATAGGTGCGGGGTGGGGAGGGAGGAGGGGAAGCCCACACTTCATAGTTTTTCGAACCTTTAAAACTAAAAAAATATGTATCCCTGCTCTCTGTATATGCACATAATGTAAAATTTCATCAACCACAATATTTTAAAAGACAGAAATCATGAGATATATCACATCTAAATGGAAATATCATCTAAGGAAGGCACCATTTATCAACATCACTTTGAAATGCAGTGGAGGATGTGATGGCATTATGTAGATCTCAAATATCTATGGGTGAATGAAATTGGGTAACCTTAGCAACCCCAGGTACATCCATGCAGCTATAAATCAAATGTCAGCACTCCGAGCTATGCACAAAATAAAGAAATAATTCTTTGAAATATTCATAACGCTATGCAGTGTATTATTTTGTAAGTCTGTCTCCATTATACATTTTTGAGTCTAACCAGAAAAAAAAGAAAAAGACATAACATTTGCATAACGTGCCATTCCCACCCACCCTCCCTCCCACCCACCAACCGTCATTCTCTGGAGCAGAGCGTCTAAAAACAGGCAGACCTGAACTATATACTAATGGCCACAGCAGAACTCTGGTTCTTATGTTTGAGAAGGAAAGAGAATTTTGTACACAGGCAGCTAGTCTGACAGTAACCCAAACGGTTTCATATTGACTATTCCATTAAAAAGTAGCAACTAAATAAGATATGAGAATTTTGGTAAAAGTGTCATGATATAGGTGCATTTTTTGTATGTGTGAAAGTAATATATTTAATATTTCACCCCCTGAAACTGAAATTTGCTTCTAAAACACATTCTTGCTGGCAAGAAAATATACTAGTCTTCTAATGGGGGGACCTTGTCAAAATGGAATTGTAACAGGCAGCCCAAAATAAAGTCTTTTATTTCATTTACTCTCAAGATTTTTCTTTGATAATTTAGTTTGTTTGGAGGAGTATGTTTTTTATATAAATATATTTGTTAGCACCTCATTTTTAAAATTCTGTCTCTGCCTGTTCCTGGAACTGACACTGCAGTGCCATAATATCTGTGATGGATTCCAAGGGCCATGAAATGATAATAGATGTGACACAGGGCTCAGTACGATTCCAAATCACACATACGTAAATGTGTTGATACTACAGAAAGAAGACCGAAATACTCAGATTGACTAATTGTTTTGCTGTTAAAGTTGTATAAACACATTCAGCTTAAAATATCCAACACAGCTCACCAATTGAGTCATCTTGAAACATTTAAGTAGCTGCTATAGGAAATAACATGGCTTTTCACATACAATTAGAAAAGTGTCATTTTACAAATGCATTCTTTTCACTTTACTTTGAAAGTGGTACCAAATGGACAAGAGGTTTAAACCAAGAATAAACAAGTCATTCTAAGGGAAATCATCTAGTTTTTCCTCAACCTATTTTTTTCCAAGTTACTATCCTCTTCAAGCTGTATTAATTGTTCTGGACCTATAGCACATGCTTCAATGAAAATAAATTACTTTATTTCTATTACACCACTAATGGCTGTGTGACTTAATTTCATTAGCTCGAACCTGTTGAGAGTATTCAGATTTCCATAGCAGGACGCACTTAAAATGAAAAGATTCTTTCGATTCTCAATTAACAGAATCGTTCTCTTTCAACTGAAATGAATGTTATTGAAACCAATTAGCACAGGCTGGAAAATCTCTCGCTAATGAGGGGAGTGTGGGTGAGTAAACAGCAATGAAAAGATGAAATTAGAGTAGAGCCTCTTCTCGTTGGCCTGAATAATTACATGCTTAGTTGCCTAATTGTCTGGTGAAAAGCGCCGCGGTGATAGTAACAGATTGCCATGTTCATTAGGCGGCAAAAGGCCACCTGCTGCTAAGCTTCATTTTCCTGCAGTCGATATACACGTGTTTATCCCTGGGGATTGATATTTGGACACAACACTAGCTGGGAAAAGCAAATGAGCTTGCCAATATGCTGCAATATTGTGTCCTTTATGCCAAGATACAGAAGCTTAATATGTCAAATAGAATGAATAAAACCAACAGTGATAACGAAGTTTATGAGGAAACTGACCTTAGAATGGGCCCAGTGTACGACTCAAAACTGTGTCGAGTTCAACCTTTCAATACAGATGTTCCTTTCTGGCCTGAACGGCTCCAAATTATATAGTACAAAAGATAAATTATAATGGTTAAGGCCTCAGCAATATTTTAGACAATGGTGTAATGAAAGCATGCAATGTAACTGTTAAAATTGAAAACAAATGTTCAGTCCTAAAGGCAAAAGAAGTGTATGAGAGGAAGAGCACTGTTCCTACTGCCTCTCTACAGACAACCAAAGAAAGGCCCCTTTGTTCACCATCTACCCTTCCTTCTACTCCCTTTGTTTCTTCAGATTGTCCATCTACAGTTGTTTTCATGTACCTTCTCGCCAGCTGATATCTTATATTACACACCATCAGCTTCCTCTCTATTGTCACACAAGCTCTGATTATCTACAATGCTGAAAAGTGAGGAAACCATAGATTTTTTAATGTCAAGCATTTTAATTATAGGCATTATTATTTTCATCCTCAGCCATGGTGGAAGGAGTTTCAGTATCCTAATAATGATCTGGATAAAATGAGTATTTTCTTAAAAAATGAATTCAGGGAAATTAATAAAGATCCTCTCCATGCTCACACAGCAGTGCTCTCTGTCAGATGCAGTAAAATAATTGAGCAGTAGGTACTTAGACAGAGAGGAGTTCAGAAATGCAAACTTTCAACCCTCGGGCTAGATAGGTAGGGCCTACAGATGTGTTTACATCCCACTATTCTCAAAATGTGTTTACATTACTTGCCAACATTCAAAAATCAGAAGATTTAACATAAACAGCTATGTATCTGACTTCTCTGAAAAGCTGGGGACCCGGAAAGCCTGGCCCCCATTCCACCACAGCAACAATCAACAATGCGACACTGGTTAGCAACTTTCAGTTTGCCACTGTTCCCACCACTCCCTATGTATCCTCAATATCGAGGCACAGCACCAGTTGCCAATTATTGTTGTTCTTGCACTGTTGTTTCTCTTACAAAAATGCATTAGTTCCTGGAACCCGTATCTTTCTCAATCATAGGAAAACTAGGTCAAAAAGGTCATATATCTTCTTAGAAATAATCTCATAGCTGGCCTGCTTCCCTCAGTGCTGTTACCCACCTTGCTTCAGTGGTGCTTTAGAATTTAGTTTTGGTTCTGAGTTCAGTCTTCTCTCTCATTTTCCAAAAAGAGAAATTGAGGCTCTAAAAGGGAAGGGAGTTTTCAACATTTCCTCGGTAACATAGATTGGACCAGAATCCAGGACTTCCAACAAAGACCTTCCCCCTACACAGGGCTATCTCTATCATAGGAGACTACAGAATCATAAAAATAAAAAGGTATGAATCCTACCCTCAAGGAACATGGCAAGTTGCACACATTGAAAAATAACAAGAACTGCAAGACAACTCCAGATACACACACACCAGCGATGGATAGATTGCTGTAATAATGTACACACTAAAGGCCTCACAAGAGGTGTGAAAGCTGGCACAGGGAGGGGAGGGAGGCAGAGAGCTCAACGTGAAGTGGAGAGTGGGAAGAAAATTGAAACATTGTGTTGGTTGAAATGCCAATCTTCTCAACAGAAGCAAGAGCCTCTTAGTGGCCACTTACAGGGACCAACCACACCATCCAACGCATAAAACAATGACATCAGGGAGCTGGGCCTACGGAAACATTCTTGTGGTAAAACCGCCATTGCCAGGTCCTGGATGCAGCCCAGCTCTTGCACAGAAGGACACGGAAACCCAAGCAGAGACAAAAGCCCATGCTCTGTAGTCCCCAGGATCCCAAATTTAAAAATCCCTTTGGACCCATCAATCAAGACTCACTTTGCATTCCAAATGCTGAAGCATGTGAGCCTGTGTTGGTGAAAGCAGACCAAGGTCACAGGCCAGAAACAAAAGCCACGTTTGGTCAGCGACGGGGATGTCCCACCTCAGTGTTGCATCACTCCATGTTGTCTCAAATTATGTCAAGGGCATTGAAAATCTCCACAATAACTTTCCCCACCCAAAAACTGTTTAAACACACATTATTTTGGGTTTGGGGTTTCAGATTTCTTATTTATACTTAGGATTGGGGGAAGGGGGTTAGCAAAGGTAAATCACATTATAGAAATTTTTAAAGGTAATTTATTCCATAATTTTGTTATTTATTCCATGAGTAATACATGTATATTTTTGAAAATTAATAAATGCAGGTAAATAAAAGAAAACTGTTTTAAATTACTTATCATCATCATCCAGAAATAAACACTATTAAGATTTTGATGTATAATGTTCCCTATTTTTCATGTGTGTGTCTGTGTATATTCATATATAGATTTTATTTGCCTCCTTTCCAATTTTTTTATATTTTCTGAATATAAAAATAAGAAAAATATTTTTGAGTATAAAAATTTTAGAAATTAGGGAAAGAATTTTAAAAGCACCTGTAATCCTTCTACCTTATGATAAACACTTATAATATTTTAGAGTGTTATTTCTAACTTCCTAAGTCTTACAACTATCATTTCATTTTTTTGAAATCTTACTTTAAAATTAGAAAACATAAAAAAGTAAAAAATTATCTTTAATCCTATCCCCAGGGGTAATCCCTATTAATAATTAGATAATTGCCCTTCTCAACTTCTTCCTGTTCTTAAATAAATATTTTTTATTTAAAAAAATGGAATCATACTTTATATACTGTGTTGTCATTTGTCTTTGGGGGGAGGAGCTCAATAGTACATAGAAGCTCTCTTCAATAAATGTATAGCCACATTTGTATTCTAAAAGTTCTACAGTGTATTCTGTTGTATAACTGTACCAATACCCTATTGCCAAGCATTTAGGCTCTCCCCAATTTTCTACTATTATTTTTTAAATCCAGTGTAAACTCTTCATACCTATACCACACACATATCCAGTCATTTTCTTTAGGATACATTTCTAAAAATAGATTTGCCAAGTCAAAGATATATCCTGCAATAATCTGAGTCTGGCAGTGCCTTTTTCTCCATACCCTGGCTATACTGTATGGTGTCAATCCTACAATTGACATGGTTTGTTTTGCTTGTAATTTGTCTTTCTTTGCTTACAAGTAACGCTGAACATTTTTAACTTGTCTATTGGCCATTGGTATCACTTTATTGAATTGCCTATTTAAGTCCCTAGCACATTTTTCTGTTAGAGAGGTAATCATTCTGTTATTTATTGAAAGCACTCCTGATCTTTACCTTTTGCCATGTGTAGCAACACTTTTCCCAATTTATCATTTGTGTTTTACTTTGGTTTGTACTCTATTTTGACATTCTGTAGTTTTAAATGTACAGATATACATCTTTCCCTTTATGGTTTGCTTTAAAAGTCCTTCCCTGCCCTGAGATTTCATTGTTTTCATTCACAATTTCTTCTAAGTGTTTTCATTATTTTGCCCTTTACTGTTAAATTTTCAATCCACATGGAATTTCTTTTTGTATAAAATACAAGGTAGAGATATAAATTTATTTTTTCTACTACAGTTTTCTCAATGTCATTTCTTTAATAATATATCTCTTTTCCACTGATTTGAGATTAATGTCAATTTTATCATATTATTTATTACATATACTAGGTCGCATTGTCTGTTTACTATTGTGCCAACATTATTCAGTTTTAATTTCTAGGGCCATTATAATTCATAATGATTATTGATTAGGCAGCCTGTTCCCAATAATAATGATTCTTTTCCAAAAGTTTTTCTGGCTATTTCAGATGTTTGCTTCTTCAGATGAACTTTAAAACAATTTTTCAATACCCTGCCTTAAAAAAAAAGTGCCCCCCACCCCGAAAAGGCCCATTTGGGATTTGACATAAATTAAATTAAAAGTATGAATTAGTATGGGAATACAAATTTATTTTTAAAATAAAATATCCAACAGCAAAATTTCTAGAAGAAATTGAGGCATTAAAGGTAAAACAAAAGAACTTCACATTATATCAGAGATTTCAATAGTTGGGGGAAATTTTATTATGTGTCAAATATATGTATTTTATAGATGGAAAGCTTAAGGCACAAAGGTATTTTTATGATCCTCTTACTACAGATGAGGAAACTGACTCACAATAAGGCATCCCAGACACCACAAGAGTAGCTAACAGCTGAGGAACGCTCGTCATATGGATGTTTTACACACATTACCTCATTTTTTCTTTATTTGAATAGGAGAAGACTTGATTTTTTTTTTTTTACCTTCAAAATAGTCAGGAGCCATTTATGGAACAGTAGATAGGTACCAACTTCATTAAAGGGTCTTGCCAGAAACCAAGAGCAGTTTAGGCCAGTTCAGAGTTTCAAAACAAACTTCTTTTTTAGAGGAGATGAAGTCTCTGCCTCTGCTGGTGTTTAAAATTACATAAACAGAATTTATGTGCTCAGTGACCCCACTTCATTGATTTGACAGGGGTAATTCCTGTGTTAGAACGAGCGATTTCTCTAATGTATTGAGTATATGCTTCCATGACAGCGTATTTTCTCTATTCCTTTAATTAAATGGACAGTTGGATTGAAATGCAAACTAATTTATCTGCTATAGATGATACATTCTTAACTCTTTATGTATCCTTTGTTCACAAAAAAAAAAAACAAAAAACAAAAAACAAAAAACAGCAACAGTGAAAGAACTAGCTAATACTATCTATCCTAAAACTTCTCTGAAAATGTGCCTGAGTGAGGTTGGAGAAAAGAGACCCAGCCAGACCCTTCCCACCGCATTCATCTCAATACTTTGGGAGGCATTTTGGGGTCATAGAAAGCAACCTGTGTTGAGGACTCCCTAAGCAAAGCTTGTACTGCCTGGGCCTACTGTGGAGGAATCCTTCTTTATCAGAGAAGGTCATTCCTGCTGTAAGAGCCTGTAAGAGCCTGCAACTTAAAGCCTGATGTACACAGAGGTGAGGGAGAAAGGAGACACCGGGCCACCACATCAGTCTAATGGGCCCTGGCAATCAATGGTGTGGCAGGTTCACCGCTAGGTCACCCTCACATTCAACTCCCTGGGCAAGTCCCTCCTTGACTGAGAGGTTAGCCCTGTGCTTAGGTAATTGATGGGAGGCCATAGAGGGCAGAGGTGTTCATGGGGGCTTGACAGTCAGCCAGGCCAGTTCAAGTCCTGGCTGCCCTGATTTAACTTCTCCAAACTTCCAGTTACTCATCAATGTGATGAACATAATAACAAAATGTACGCAAAGTGCCTGGAACATAGTAAGTACTCAACAAACGTTTGCTATTGTTGTGTTTCTCTGTAGGAAGTAAGGCTTGTTCTTAATCATTTTCACCTAAAAAAGTAAATCTCTATTGCTCTTAAGTCTATTTCTCAAGGAATTATAGAATCTCAGAATTAAAAGAATCTTAAGAATTATTTAGTCTTTCTTTTATATTATGTCCTCAAATCTTTAAGGTAGAGTATATTCTTCACAGATAATAAGTAAGCAGCCCTGATGTAAGGAGCCCAAGAGAACCCGCACTTTCTGCTGTGCAGAAGTCAGTCCCAGCCACTTTGTGCAAAAACCCTATATCAACTCTGACATTTTTAACAAACTTGTCAGGCTCAATGCTAGTTAACTTTTTGTGAATTTCTTTATCTTCCTATTACTGCCTTCAGCATATAAATTCTGCCATGTATAATACTGTAAAGAAGGAAGCCTTCTTTCAAAAGATGCATCCGCATGTGCCAAAGTGGTTTCAGGAGAAAAAAAAAAAAAGGGAGAGAGAGGAGACCTCACACTATGCCCATCCAGTGTCTTAATTGGTTTTATAAATATACGTGTGAGTAGAAGCACCCAGGATGGGCTATGGGCTTCATAATTTGCAGGGCACAGTGCAAAATGAAAATGTGGGTCCCTTGTTCAAACATTATTAGAATTTCAAGATGACACCAAGAGCAGGGGCCCCTGAAGCCAGCCCTGGATGCACCTCACTTATCTGCATACTCATATAGATAGCCCTGGGAGTCAGAGTGGGCCTGCTGTGTCAAAGATTTTCTACAGAGCAGTAGGGAGATTATTGAAACTACACATCTTCCTATTTGTCAACTGCTAAAGCACTAATAATAAACTAGAAACATTGGCTTTGGCTAAATTGAAACTGGCTTTAGTTCAGAAATGAATCAAGCTAAGATTAACTCCAATTAATTAAGTCTCATCTTAATTTCTACCTAGAAGCTAACACTGATGCTTTCAGCCTCAGAACAAAATGATATACAGGTAAAGCAAATGCCATTTTAACCTAATTGAGGCAACACTGTAGTACTGACATACACAAAAATGTCTTTAACCTCTGGAGCAATTTTATGGCTTTAGCCAAATTGAATATCTAAACTACCTTATAAGTCTTAAACCAAGACCCAAGTGGTTTAAGGCCCAATTAGTGAATTAACTGCATTAATTATCAAGTTCAGTTTTATTACGATTGGTAAGTATGTTATTAGGTAGTTTACTACTTTTCTAATAATCTAATCTGATTTATGGGAGATGTGACCATTAATGTTTGCTTTGAGGAGACATATGTTAAATACCGTTCAGTGAAATTTCCAAGTTTAGAAAGATTTTAAAAAGTTCAATGAAACAAGCTGAATTTAAAACTTAATTATAGATATTCTAAGTAATAAAAAGAAGTGATACGTACAAATGATATGCATTATCATTAAGTCTAAACTTACTCAAGGGCAGGTATGTTTATTTGATTTTGTTTGGAGAACTTCCATTTTAGATATGACTATTCTAAATATAGAGAAGTTCTGCTAATTTAGGGAGAAGTAAATTACATGAATAAGGATATTGAAAATAAATGAATAAAAAATGCTACTGTCAACATAAGTCCAGTATTGCATTCTGTATACCACAGCCTTGAATTATAATTTAGTGTGTGCTTAACTCCTTATTCATTCACATTAGGAAATGCTGGTATCCTGTGCCAAGGCTACCCCAGGCCATCCTTGTATGAGAGCATTTAATACTAACCTCAAAGAATTTTCTCACCACTTGGCTGCAATTGCTCCAAGTTTAGACTTTAAGTAGTACAATGTATCACCTGTTTTAGCCTAAGACCGAAGCACCTGGTCTCGCTTTTTTGAAAGCTCTTAGATCTAAACTGAGTCCTTGCATTTTGAGAGGGATTTTTAAACCATGCTTGATTTGGGCAAGTTATGGGACCTTTCAAGATTGAGTCTAAACCTAAAGACGCCACCAGTTGGACAGGGCTCCAGAGAGGCTCCTATCACCTTTTAACGTCCTATCTAGAGAAAAGAGGGCCTCACTGCTAACCAGTCTGTGTCTACTATGAGTTGTGCAGAATCTTGAAGCCAGGGTCTTTATCTGTCTTGTTCAGGCATGAGAGAATTGTCGAGTGAGAGAATTAACAAAAGCAAAACATTTGTTGAGTTCCTACTCTATGTCTGATCTACAATATGCACTTTTCAGATACCTTCTCACATTTAATGCTTACTACTGCCTTGTGAAGTAGATTGGATATATTTCAGATGACTAAGAGTCAGCAGGGCTAAGCAGTTTGTCCAAGAACACAATAAGTGATCAAGCTGGGACTGGAGCCAGTCTTCGGTCCCCAAGATCATGTTCATTTGATGATGCCACGGAAAAATGTTCTGAAAAGGTTTTGCCTTTAGATATATTAGATTGAACATCCCACCCCACTTCTGAGTTTTTGAAGTAGACTTCCCCTAGCATATGTGTATAATACCAGTGACATAAAAAAATTCAGACTGTCTATTATGAAATCTGTTTGGGAAAAAAAGGTTTCAACCCAACATTTTCCTACAACATTGAGCGAGTAATAGTCAAAGATCAAAGTGAAAAAAAAAAGTGAGACAGGTTTTTTGACAGCTCCTTTCTATTTGGGAGTCATCTGTTGAAGGACCAATAGGAACTATAATAAAGCAAACTGAATAAAAATTTTCCTAACCAGAAAAAAAAATTAAGACCTTCAAATTTAAAAGTCCTATTTTAGAATTTCAACACAAACTATAAAAGCACACATGCAATACCTGTCAAAGCCAAGTTTTAAGATCACTGTGTGAAGAGAAGGTACATTCTGATTTTCCAGAAAAGATTATTATCTCTTTAAATAGGTATCCAATCATTTAGCCAAAAGACAGCCCCAAAATCAATGTCAAAGCAACTTCCCCCTATGACTACATTCTCAAATGAGTACATTTAGCCACTAAGAGTGGGAAAGAAAATAATTACTTCGTAACTAATTATAATCTGTCCTCACATTCTTTTGGTAGTTTAAACCACATTTTCCTTGAAGAATTCTATCTCTGAGAAAAGGGCTATTTATTTGAATAGGCTGCATTTCCTTCTCCCGGCCCCACTGTGTAGATGTGTGTATGTGTGTGTGTACATATGTACATATATATGTACATATACATATGTGTACATATATACACACATTTTAAATTTTTATTTTTCCATTAGAGTTTACATTCAATATTATCACATATTATTTCCTATAAACTATTTTATAATAATTTATATACATAACTCCTACTTACTTGTTAAAACTTTAGTGTGTGTTTTCCATGAACAAAACATTTGTTATGCGTAACCACAAAATCAAAATCAGGAAATTGAACATTAATACAAAACTATTTGCTTCATGCCATATTCCAGTTTCACCAATTACCCCAGTGTCTTTTATAACAATTATTGTTTGGTTCAGGATCCAATCAAGGTTTACACTTTACTTTAGTTCTCATGTCCCTTTAGTCTCATTTAATTCAAATCAGTTACTCCGCCTTTCTTTGTCTTTCCCGGTCTTGTCATTTTTTAAAAAGAGAACAGAACAGACCAATTGTTTTGTAACATACCCCTGACCTTGTATTTGTCTGGTGTTTCCTCATGATTAGATTAGATTCGAGTCATGCATTTTGGGCAGGAATACCACAAAAGTGATTCTGTGTCCTTTCCAGGGGATCATACCAGGAGGCTCATACTGTTGGTCTGTCTCATACTGTTGGTCTGCACTAATGGTGATGCTCACTTTGATCACTTGGAAGGTGGCATCTGCCAGTGTCTCCAATATAATGTTACCATTTTCTTTATCTAAATAATGAATTATTTAGGGAGACACCTTGAAACTATTCCTTGAAACTTTGAAACCTGTTCCTCATCAAAATTTTAGCCACTACTTTTAGCATCTATTAATGATTCTTTCCTTGATTACAAAACTTTATTAGTTTTCATTCCATCTAGATTCATTAGTTTGATTTCTAATGTAAAGGAAAAGCTTCCTCTTCTCCCCCATTTGTTAGTTTGTTATTAGTATAAACTGACAAATTCTTGTTTTATTCATGTGCTATAATCTATTAATATCTTACTCATTTTGATGCTGCAATCCACTAGAATTTTAAATATGATGGGAAAAACAAGGACCATTTCTCAAATGTCAAAAAACTAAGACAGCTTTGAATGTAAAAGAAATTGCCAAGAAAGCAAACTAATTTGTTTTTGATTTCCTGTCTTCCAAAAGGAGCCAGATGTCAAGAGAGAAAACTTGGTAGAAATGTTAAAAATAAGAAAACAAAAACTCATCATACAATTGCATTCAAGCTATATTCAAGCATCCATTTATTGCTTGTGCCTTCATAAAAACTCCTACTTCTTTTGCATTTCTTATTTCTGGACTCTGTTTTAAGGAGGCATAAGGTACACACGCCCTTAATCAAAATAGTCACTTTCCCACAGACCAGTTGCTGTGTGCATTTTCTGAGTTGCTACTGGAGATCACACAGTTTCAATCACTGTTTAATTTAATTTTATTTAATTTAGAAAGGCATTTCACTCAAGGTCATGGGTATGAGAAAACATTTAAGACACTGTCATTGTGCAGCTTCCCTCTAATATGACTAAACCTCTCTTATAAGAGAAAGCATCTCATTTGGACCAGTGCTTCAGGCTTGTCTAAAGAAATGCCACATTCACAGACACTGCTGGGTATCTGCTCAGAGTTTACAAATATCTCATTGGCATAAAAATACAATTTACCTAAATTAATCCTGAGAAATATGAATATCAAAGAGTAAATAATATGCATTAAATACAGTGCCTGATAAGTCTGCAATGAATCAAATCACGTTAAACTTTGAAGTAAGTAGATGGGACAGGGGAAAGCTTATGATGCCAACTCAGGCAAGACAAGTAAGTGTAATAGTTCATTTTTTTCAAATTATTTTTCTTTTTATTAACATGGCATAAGCGTAGGGTTCTATTTTTTATTTCTAAATCAGATGTTTTTATTTTATGAATTTGCAGTCCTGTGATAATATTTCCAAGTTATTGTATGTTGAGTCCTTGAACTTAACACATGGGTATTACCATTCTTATTTCTCAAAAGTAGCACCAAAATGTTCACCACTTTCAATTCAAATAACTAGCATTTATTGAGCACTTACCACTTGCCAGTCACACTGCTAAGCATTTGCATTATTATTTCACTTGATTCCTAAAACCACACAAGGAAGTAAATTCAGAAGAAGACATTGAGGCTTTGAGGGGTTGAGGAAACAGTGTAACATCCTAGAGCTTAGTGTATGTCTTGGGCAAAAAAATAGGGATTGATGCTCCTGCCAGTCCATCTCCAGAGTCTTAACCAATTTGCTATATTGCCCTGTGAGGAGTGCACAAGAAGGGGTTCTTCCTCTCATATCAAAACAAGAAGTCTTTGATTCCAGCCCGTTGTTTTGTGATCTAATTCCAGTATACTTCTGAACCATACTAAAGAAAACTCATTCCCAAGGATGGGAATACGATCAAGACAGCTTGAACTGCTCAGACTCTTCACTTCAGGTTCATCTGGGATTCATCTGTTTCCTCCTCCCTCCCTTCCTCCTCACCATATCCAATTAGTGACCAAATTCTCCCCATTCTGCCTCCAAACTGTCCATTACATATATTCTCTCCTTTCCACTGACATTGCTGTAGTTTTACCACTCACTACTCTCCCCTCTGAGCTTGATGCCCCACCTCCTCTGTCCTCCTGCCATTCATTCTTCATACCAGCAGCAAGGAAGTTGTCTCAATCAGCTCTGATCATGGCACTCACCAGCTCAGAAACCCTCCCCATTGCTTACAATATAAAATCTTGGCTTACCAGCTCGACATTCAGAGTTGGCTACCATTTGTTCCTCACTTGTTTCTCCAGTTAACTGAGCCCCACTCCAGGTTCCCTACCCTCACTCCATATGCATTGATACATTTGTAGTTCCCAAAACCATTCCTCCACAATCCAGCTCCCTGCTTTTATTCAAGCTGTCCCTCTTCTTGGAATATTCTTCTCCTTCTACTTCTCACTCTCCCCACTCCATAAACCTCACCATTGTCATTGGTCCCAACATATCCTTGTCAAAAATCTACCTGTTTAGAGGGGGTCAGGCCATGTTTAAAGAGGTTGATTCAGGCTATAAATGATCTATTACATGAGGTACGTCAAAACTCACTGTCCCCAAAGGGACTCCCTCAGTCAGATTTAATCTCTCTTTCCTACATAAGCCTGTTTAATTTTCTTTATTATTTCATTACTGTACTTATCAAATCCTACCTTGTGTTAAGGATAACTGTGCACATTCCCATCTCTTCTACCAGACTGTGAATGTTTGTAAAGGGAGAGTCATCTTAAACATCTTTGTTTCATCACAGCCTTATGCTGAATTAATTTCTCAGTTATTGATGGAAAAAATTTTGGTATAAGAAGATGATTATCTTTTTATTTCCAAATATTATGATACATATCTCAAATGTATATATTTGTTTTATATAAAAATATAAGTATTTAAATTTATAAATATATATTGTTTTACAGACATACATGTGAATCACTATATATCTAATAAATATCTCTTAATTAAATAAATTAAAGATGTTGACTATAAAAAATATTAATTATACAGTTTTATAAACCATATTTCATCATTGAGATTTGACATCTACCATCTTTATCTAATGTGATATTTATAAGACGTACGTGGTTCCCTTCAGTTATAAGATATATAGACAAATTAAAAATGTGAAATGGAGTCAATATCATTTATATAAAAAGCTCTTAGAAATCAGTAAGGAAAGTGCTAACCAACAAAAGAATAAAACAGTCAAAAGAGACTATCAGATATTTCTCAGAATAAGTATAAATGACTAATAAACATATTTAAAATTTTTAGTTACTAGTTATCACAAATTACAAATTAAAACAATAATATGCCATTTTTTAACCTATTAATTTGGCAAAATTTGTCTAAGGTAATACCTATTCCCACTGTTGGTAGGCTTATAAATTGTTATAAACTTTTTGGAAATTATTTTGGTGATATATATTGAAGTTTAAAAAGTTCCAACTCTTTGACCCAGTAAACTCACTCTTGAATATCTATCATGAGGAAATAGTCAGAAATATAAAGATTTATGTTCAAAATTGCTTATCAGAGCTGTTCATAATAATAAAAATTATAAAAACTAAAATTATTAAATATTAGGGAAAAAATAATGTAATATTTATATGGTAAAATATTTTTAAACATTAAAAGTAACATTTTACAAATTTATTTTTAAATGTAGAAAATGATCAAAGATAACAGGATAAAAATCTATATGTTATGATCCAATTTTTGTAAAAATTATCTCGTGGAATTACAGGTGATTTTTTTTCATTATACAAATCACTTTTTTCAAGTTTTTACATTGACAAAATAGTGTTTATTCTTTACAACTCAAAATGAAAATTACAAAAAAAAATTATACTTAATTGTTGTTACATACCCAGTAAGAACCAAGACTCAAAAACCAAACAAGTTCATTTTTTATTTCCTCAGAGAGTAAAAAAGACTAACTTCAAGAAACCACCAGAATGCTGCTGTAAGCTCTCATTTCAAAGAAATGGTGTGGTGTTTGTAATGGATAAATTTGAAGAGACAGCCAGTATTATTCTCATCTGTGATATATCATTTCTGCCTCTGATATGATCTTTTAAGAAAAAAAAAATCCACTTTCACTTCTTTTTATTTTAACTCCCTACAACTGTATGGACACCACTTGGTAATAAAAACAGCCCCAAAACCATGTGTCTCATTATTTCACAGCTATTAATCATAAATAATAGTCTCATACTTCTGAGATTATAAATTATTCATACGAAAGTAATGCCAAATTATTAAAAGCCATTGGGTGAATCTGTGACCTTGTTTGACAGCCACTGGTTTGAATGACAGCCTGAGAGACAGTAGAGCCAGGGCCTGAATGGACTAGTCCAGGACGAGCACTGTTCTCTCATCTACCAAGTTTCTTTTACTTGAAACCAGATGAACCACATCTCTGAGAAGAAGAGAGAGTCTTGTCCATTCTGGAGCTTATTTGGGATGCTATGTGTACCTTGGGAAATAGAAGTACCCTTAATTCTTAGTAGTTAAAACATCACTTTCATATTCATTAAACCTAAACATTTGCCATTTTTCTAGAGTTATGTTGATACTTAGATTTTCTTTGCAACACAAAATAACATCTGGTCTAGTTACAGGCATGAAGAACATTTTTTTATAATTTAGATCATATCAATTTGTCCCTTTTTTTGTAGTGTATACCATTTTATTAAATGGTACAAATACCAGATCAAAAAAAATAATAAAAAATATCAAAACATGAATATTGTTAGATCATTTTTATTTAACATCATTCAACTTAGTTCTGAATTCTGTAGGCACATCCTCTTTTGACCATTGCTTTCTCTTTGGAAAGCTACAGCTTTGCTCAGCTTGTAGCAAAAGATGCTAATTTGATCACACTGATTCCTTTTAATACAAAGAGTGAATTGTTTTTAGACTACTCGTGATTAATGTGGGTATTGATTAGCTGATCAATAAGGCCACAGTGTCTAATTATTGATAATCCCTCTCCAGATGAAAGATCGAGTGTAAGGAGTCCTAGTTACAGAGTTCAAAATATAAAGTGATTCAATGTGATGCCTGGTAATTGAAAGTCAAACTAATCCTATAAATTAAATCACAACAATCCATAACATTTACCTGATAAATCTTTTGGAAGCTGTATTTAACTTTCACTATTCTCGACTTTTTTCCCCCTTTGAAAAGCACACAACTTGTTAAGAAAGATAAAAATTCTTCTAAAGTGATTTATCTTTATCAAGTAAGGAATGAGATGAAGTAAGGAATCCAATGGCACCATCACTGATGGTTACATATTTTAAATAATGGCTTCATCTCTGTATGATATCACAGAATGAAGGATAAAGAAAATTTAACCACAAATGCTCAAGAGAATAAAGGCTGTCCCCAATACTTATGCTCACAGACATCGAAGGAAATTCAGAGATCACGCAATCGCCTTCTTCCCCTGCTACATACAGATTAAGAGAACTGATGATTGTCACACAGCCAGTCAGAAGGCAGGACAGTATTGAAGATCTAGGTTTGTTATAACCTCTGCCCTTTTCTAGTGTGTATAGGATATATAAGCATTAGTTTGTGCCAGGGTCAAAAAATGTACTCATATGGTCAACAGCTATGGTGTGCGATAAAAATAAAGTTTTATGTATATACATACTAAGACAGATCTTAGCTTGCTCCGAAGCCCCTGCATCTCCACTGGCGATGTGGGAGCAAGGTGGGGAGACCTCAATAATGAAAGATAGCTAAGTTTCTTCCCATTTAGGGTTACTTCATTCTCTTTGGGGTAAATGCTTGATTTGGAAATTTTCCTCTCTTCTTTTGCCTCTCCTCCAGATAGCATCTGAATCTATGAGGGGCTTTTGTGGTCCCAGATCAGTGGGGGAGATGAAACTCAGATGCGTGTGGGTTTTGGCTGTCCACGGGAATTCACTGAAATCTTTTGGGGTGGCTAGTCTCACCCCTGGTCACTACTAATGCACAGGTGCTCTGCCTAGTTTTTTTTCCCTTCTCTCTTTTTTTCCTTTTGCATATTTTTACTTTGACATATTTGATTTATGCAAATAATCTACATAATGGGTAAGTTACAGAGCATCATAAATGAACACACATGAATCCACCACCCATCTTAAGAAATGAAATATAATAAAAACAGCTGATCCTCAATGCTCCCTTCCTGATCCCCTCCACCTGCTTCTACCCAAGCAATAATCACTTTCTTGAGTTGGCTTATCTGTATGAATAATGATGAGTGAATGTGTCTTAAAATATATTTATTTTTTCATTTTGCTTGTCTTTAAATATCATATAATGGTTTATAACTCATGTATACTTTGTGGTTCATTTTTCTCCTTTAAACATTTTAAGATCCATTTATTCTTATGTCCATGAATTTTTAAGCCAAAGCCCAAGCTGGTAAGAGCAGAGTCCCTGAGGAATCCAGACTACATTTTCATTTTCATTTTGCTCCTGAAATAATGCCTCTTACTCCCATGGTGGAGAGCTTTCTGCATCCTCCTCCTATCTGGTGAAAACATCTCTATCACACTCTGTCCTTCGCACCATGGTTTATAATAAAATTCTATTACTCACAGATTGATGAAACCTGGCTGTTGTTATATAAAGAAAAGCATTATTAAATTCAGAAAGTCTTTCTCTTTGGCAAGAAAATCTAGCTTTGTAGACTTCTGTTCCCAGCTAGGACAGAGTAGCTTGCATCAATCCAAACTTCACATCAAACACAATTATAATAACTGTATAAGTTTTTTTAATTTAACTGTTTGAAGCCATCAAAGAGCAATTGGCATCCTGGACTTGAAGAGCCAAGATCTCAGAGAAAAGAGAATAGCATTGAATGAGCTTAACTTTCTCTGTCTCTTCTTCTTGTAAGGCATTTACCAGTTTGTAACAGATTTAGGCAAGAGTCTGAAAAGAAAATGACAGCTCAAGGCTTTCAGCAGCCTCACAGGAATGGGATATAAACAGTTGGAGTTCAATCTTGCCAAAAAAGCCAGGACTTGAAGGATTAAGAGAAAGAGAAAGTTCAGGGATGGAAAGCTGAGGGTATGAGCACTTTTTTTCCTCAAAGTATTTGCCTATTTGCCCACTGTTCAGGTAGAGAAGTGGAGAATAAGCAGAAAGAGCTGGGAAGAGATTGAGAAGCTAAACCATTCTAGTCACAGTCTTTAATGCCAGAGAGATAAAGATCAAAATTAAGACCTGCCAAAGACACAAGACTTTCACTTTGGAGCCCTGAAGGACTAACTGTAGCAGTATGAGAACATTGGAAATAAATGGGCTCTACAAAGTGCAAAATCTAGCCTTGAGATTTTGAATCCATCTCAATCTGAAACTTTATATCCAGGTAATTAACCCTACTCTAACTGCTAAGAGATCAACCAAAATAAGACTTTCAGCATTTTCAGGAGGCCAGAAAGACAAATTGAAGGTCAAGATTATTAAGGCAGCCAGGACTTGAGAGGTCATGAACCAGGAACAACGTGATTCCTTAGATAAGCCCAACATTCTACACCACTTTCTTTCCAGTGTCAAAACTATACAGGACAAGAAGCCAAGAAACCAAGTAGAAAGTATCAGCTAAACAACTAAAAAGCTAAGTTACAACAGCTAAGGAGGGAAGGCCTTAGAAAACATTCTAGTGTTTCCACTGAACGTCCTGAAGGCCAAGTCCTAGTAGTAAGAACAAACTGAAAATTAGAGCTGTTCTCACAAACACCTACGCACCTTCAGATCACCTCCATCCCCAACTAGATCAAAGCAAACTGCTCACCAGAAGGAAATTAAATTTTTCTTAGAAAATAATATTAGCCAGAGCCTCCACATTTATAATAATACTGACATATTTTTCAGATATAAGAATTTTTTTCTTTATGATTCTGATATCTAACCAAAAATTTTTTATTTATACTATCTGACATCCAATAAAAAATTACCAGATATGTCAGGATATAAGATAATATCCAAAATCTAAGATTGAAATAAAAGATAATATAAACAGGCCCATATGTGATTCAGATATTAGGGTTATTATTAATTTTAAATATCTATAGATTATACATTCAAGAAAATAGATTACCAAAGAAATAGTATAACAAGACAGCTAGAATTCTTTAAAGAGAATTAAATGAAAATTCTAAAACTGAAAAATACACTGATATTAGAAAGTAATAAATAAGCTTGATAGATAACACAAAGATTAGACTTAGATTGAATGAAGCAGATGTGAACAGGAAAATAGACCAATAGAAAATGTTCAAACTGAAGCATGGTGAGAAAAACTGAAGGAAAACAGAAAAGATTATATGAAGCATATGAGACACAGTACAAAAAACAGGAGAAATTGGAGCACCAGAATGATAAAAAAAAAGAATAAGATTAAAGCAATATTTGAAAAAATAATGTTGAGAATTTCTCAGAACTAAAGAAAACATCAAGTCACAGATTCAGTGTTTAATGAATAATCCTAGATAGAAAGGAATGAAGAATAATTTCAGAAAAAGGTCATTTATGGGAAAATAAGAATGATTAGATAGAACAACAATAATAATATCTGAGTAGTTTCAAATATGTGTGTAATTAAAATACAAGATAAATAACAATAACACAGAAAAAGTAAGATGAACATATGGAGTTAAAGTTTTCTAAGGTCTAGGAAATTATTAAAAATACTAATTTTGTAGACACAAATGATCGAGGATACATATTGTGATCTCTAGGTAATTACTAAAAGACTAATAAAAATAAGAGAAAGGTTAAAAAATAATGCAAAAGGAAATGAGAGAATAAAAGAAACAAAAAAGAACAAACAGAAAACAAATAGTAAGAGAGCAGATTCAAATTCAAATGTAGAAATAATTATGTAAATAGACTAAATAATTCATTAAAAAAAAAACTTACAATGCTGTCCGGACTAGTGAAAGGGACTAAATTTATGCTACTAGAAAAAGCAACCTTTAAAGCAAAAATAAAAGAATAGGAAACACATACCACATAAACATTATTTTTTTTTAAAAAAAAACATAGTTTTACTGATAACAAATAAATTAGACTTTAGGGCAAGAAGTCTAATTTGGGTGATCAAATATAAAGAAAATAGGCACAAATGAACATTTCTAGTGGTAAATAGGGGCATTTCTTAATAATAAAGCATCAATTTACCAGGAAAATATAATATTTCTAAATTTTTATGTAACTAAAAACATAGTCTCAAATCACATAAAGCAAAAACTGACTGAACTAAAGGATGAAAGGACAAATCTACATAGTAAAAGATTTTCACACATTTGTATGGGTAACTGATATAGAAAATTGATAGAACAAATAGGATAAACAGCAGGAGAGATATAGAAAATTTGAACAACACGATAGACCAATTTGATCTATTGATTATATGTATGCATAAATATAAATATGTATGCTATATATGCATATGTGCATAAATTCATAGGTACATATCACTCTATCCATATTCTTTTAAGAGTACATACTAACTACATTTACCAAAGTCAACTAATCACTGAGTCAAATAACAAACTATTAAAAATCATTTAAAGTAATGTCTTTGGTCAGTGGAATTAAGGTAAAAATCAATAATAAAATGATAACTAGAAAATCTTGAACTGTCTGAAAATTAAGCAATGTACTCCTAATAACCTAGTTAAATGTACTCTTAAATAACCAAGTTATTTAAGAAATACCTAAGTTAGTAACTGAATAAATTCATTTAAACAAAAAATCACACTGGAAATTGAAAACTATTTTGAGCTGAATTAGAATAGAAGTAATAAAAAATATAACATCATAACTTTTATGATATAGCTAAGAGAAACAAAAATCTTGATAACCATAAATATATATATATTAGAAAACAAGAAACAGTAAAAGTCAATCATTTTAGGATCCATCTGATACTTTTTTCATTTTCTTCTTTTATTATTTTTTATTAAATTTATTGGACTAACATTGTTTAATAAAATTATATACATTTCAAGCATACAATTCAATAATACATCATCTATATAGTGCTTTGTGTGTTCACCACCCAAAATTAAATTTCCTTCCATCACCATATATTTGACCCTCTTTTAAAGCAAGGAAACTAAATACAAGAAAGTAAAATAAAACAAATAAATATAACAGCAGAAACTGATGAAATGAAACATATAATAGAGAAAACTGACTAAGTCAAAACTAAATTCTTTGAAAAGATTAATAAATTGATAAACTACTAAAGATTAATCTTTAAAGAAAAAATGAATAAATTATAAATATTGGGAATATAAAATGGACATCACCATTGAAAATATAGACATTAAAAGGGTAGAAATAAAATTATGAACATCTTTTACAAATAATTTTAAAATTTAGATCAAATAGATAATTTTCTTGAAAATACAACTAACCAAATATACAATAAGAAAAATAGTCCTATGTCTCTTAAATACGTTTTATGTGTAATTGAAATCTTCCCAAAAATAGAACTATGGATGCAAATGGCTTCATCAGTGAATTATTTCAAACATTTAAGAAAGAAATAACACAATATTACACTAATTCTTCCACAAAACAGAACAGAGGAAACAGTCCCCATTTCATTTTATAAGGCCCACATAACCTCATAAAAGACATTATAAGAAAGGTAATGAGCCAGTAAATCTCATGAACATAACTGTAGAATCTAAACATAACATTAGCAAACCAAATCCAGCAATAAAAAAAAACAGGATAATAAATTAGAACTAAGTTCAATTGGAATGCAAACTTAATTTAATATTTAGAAATCAATCAAATTATAACAATACAATTCACTATAATAAAAAAATTGCATGATCATCTTAGTAGATTCATAAAAACCATTAGAAGAAAATCAATACTTATTGCTAATTAGAAAAATGAAAACTCAACAAACTAGAAATAAAAGAGACTTTTTTAATCTGAGAAAGAATACCTTTAAACAATGAGGCATTGGGAACTTTTCCCCAAAAGTCAAGAAGAAAAAAAGAATCCCATTATCACTTGTATCAGCATATAACTGGAGATTTTATTCAATGTAATTAGAAAAGAAAAAATTTGAATGCATATAAATCAGAAAGGAAGAAATAAAACCATCACTATCTGCAGATGATTGTGAAGTAGAAAATTCAATGCACTACAGATAAACCATTAGAATTAATCATTGAACTTAGTAAATTTGCTGGATAAAAGATAAGTATGCAAAAATCAACTTTATTTTTTGATTTTAACAATATACATTTGAGAATAGAACTTCAAAAATTATGTCATTTAAAATAGTAAAATTATTTTTATAGGACTCCAAGTATCTAGGAATAAAATTTATAATAATGTTAAATACTTCTCCATAGAAAACTATCAAATATTTCTGATAGAAATTACTTTAAGCCTAACTAGAAAGATAACAACATTTATGGTTTGGGATAATCGATAATTTAAAGATAGCTCTCTGAAACTGATCTACAGATTCAATGTAACCATTATCAAAAATCCCATTTTTCTGTATGTAGAAATGAACAAGCTGGTTCTAAAATTGATATAGAATTTCAAAAAGCAAAGACAATCTGCAAGAAGAATAGCAAAGCTGGAAGACTCACACTACCATGTGTCAGGGTTTATTATGAAGCTACGTTAAGAAGACAGTGTGGTGTTCATTCAATATAGACAAACTGACCATTGGAACAGAATAGAAAGTCAGAAACAGACATCACTGAATTTATATGCAGTCACTGATTTTATAACAAAGATGGTACTGCAGTACAGTGGGGGAAAGTGTAACAGGTTAATTAAGTATTCATATGGGGGAAAATTAATCTTGACCTTCTTCCTTGCACCACAGACAGAAATAAACTCCAAATAGATTTTAGACGTAAATGGGGAAAATGAAACAACAAAGCTTCTAGGAAATGACAGAGGAATATCTTCATGACCTTGAGTTGGGCAAGGATTCCTTAGACAAAATGCAAAAGCATAAATCATAAAGGAAGGATTGATAAATAAGACCACTTTAAAATTAGGGATTTTTTTCATGAGAAGTCTCTATTAAGAAAATAAAAAGGCAAGCCAATAGTAGAAGATAATTATATGATATATATTTGACAAAGCATTTATATCCAAAATTTATAAAGTACAAATCAACAAGAATAAAACTACAATTTTAATGGACAAAACAAACAAACCAAAAAAAAAAAAAAGGGAAACATAAATGAAAACCCCAATGAGATACTACTATGCATGCAACAAAATAACTAAAATGAATCAAAAAGAATCACAATAGTAAGTATTGGCACCTGGCATTTTCATTCACTGTGTTAAAAAATAAATTTTGATATATTTGTAAAATGAAGGGAAAAGCCAGATATAAATTACCACATACTGGATAACTCACTTTATATAAATTTCAAATATAGGCAAACTCTGTGGTGATAGGGGTGAGACTAGTGGCTACCTTTATTGGGGGTGGGGTAGTAAATGGAAGGGGCAAGAAGACTTTTGAGGTGCTGATATGTCCTTTATCTTGCTCTGGATAGTGGTTACACAAGTGTATTTATTCTTTTTGTAAAAATTCATCAAGCTGGACACATGATTGTACATTTTTTGTCGATATGTTATATTCAACTCGAAAGTTTACTTTTAAAAAAATTCTATCTTTTGAGACAATGCAGATTAGAGGTCTTATCTTGTGATTCAAAAGCTAACCATTGGTTTTTTCTTTCTCTTTTTATTCTAACAGTCCTAGCCTTCCCCAAAGCATTGAATGCCTCTGGCTGGATAGCGGAAGAATCACGTAAAAGAAAGTACAAAAAGGAAAAGAACATTAATATATTTCAAAAATATTATTCCTGTTATACTTCTCATAAAGCCAAGAATCAAAAGAACAGAGAGATACAAATTATCTGTTTGAAAATTTTTTCAAGATAATAGCAAAAATATCCTTTATGGTAGAAAGGATATCTTAGAAATAGGCATTTCATTTGATACTGGTACATGCATTTTGTAGGAAAATTTGAAGAAAACCTGTAAAAGTGCATGCTATTTGACCTAGTAATGCCCCTCCCAGAAATATACCTTAAATAAAAGAGGATCTGTGCAAAAAAATATTTACAAGGTTTTTCTTTGCAAATTTGTTTAAAATGTAAAGAAATGTGGAAAATCTAACTGTCCAATCGTAGAGATATTACGACATTTTCATAAACAAATCTGTAGAAATACATAAATTAAAAAAGAGTGATACTCATACTTTATTAGAGGTGGGAAAATATAAGCCATTAGACATAAATAACATCATAGGATTCCATTTTGTTAATATGCTTTGTAGAAAAGTTTGGTGGGCCAGGAGGAATTGCCTACGGATGGTAAAGTCATTAGTTCACTGATTAATTCAACGTTAACTTTATACCACAGGCCCAATGGTAGGGAACAAGTATACAAAGATAGACAAATACTCTGCCATTATTAAGATTAAAACCTGGAAAGAGCTACAAACCCTCACCCATCTCAACCCACTGGGGGCTTCCTAAACAGAGGCTCCTAAACCATCACAGACACAAGAGTTGAAAACGTTCTCAGGCAAGAAATGAAGGTTTTTTTAACCTGAAATTTCCCAGTTACAATTCAAGCACATTTCCTGGGGCTGTTAGCTTAGTGAAGGTGGGAGAGAGGTGGTTACCTCCCTTCTCCAGTTGCTTTACAGTACAAATGAAAATCAGAATTTAAAATTGTTAGTTTCTAAGAACCAAAAGGGTCATAATGTCATTTTAGTTTGAGTTTAAATTTGTTTTACATAGTAAGGCAAGACTCAAAATATAAAAAGAGCAAGCAGAGGCATAATTAAAATGAGAAATTTCACGATGAAATTCATGCTTGCTTATGTTATTTGTTCTTAATCTGAACACCCATGGGATACTATTTCTACACCTTTATATACACCAGAATTAGAACCTAGTGAAAGAGACACTGGAATCAGACTTCTTGGATTTAAGTCCTAGCTTTATCATTTTTGAGTTCTGTGACTTATTAGGGCAAGTTACTTAACATCTTTGAGCCTTGGTTTCCTCATTTATAAAATGGAAGTAATAATAGTAAAGATTAAATGTAAGAATATAAAATTCTTGTGATAGGACCTACTCTAAAGTAAGTCTCAAAAATTATTTGTTATTATTGTATTCTAAATATAAAATAACTCCCTTCTTTAACAGAAACATAAAGGATTTCTGCAAATACTTGAATCCCAACAGACACAAATTAAGGATTCACATGGAGGAAAAAGGATAACTTCATAGCACAATCTACTAGATTACATCTGAAATTTGAAAATTGAGCAATTAATTATTTGGTTAATTTTTCCAATTAGATAGCCATATGGATTATTAAAATATTTTTTACTCACAAAATATCTTTAATTTTTAAAAAATTATGTCCTTTATGCTCCAGTTCATATTTTCCACTGGAGTGATGATTTCCTGTATCCTAAGCTGCTCAGCATCCACCTATAAGCCATACAATCTTGAAAACTCCTGTCCTATTGTGGCTTCAGAGGAGCAAGGTGATGCAAAGATTGCTTGGAAGTGATGTAGACACTGAAGAGGTCAAGTTTAACAATTATTTTTGCCCTGCCAGTCTCTGAGCTCATGGATTATTTACCAGTGTTTTACAATTGCTAGATCAGATCATATAATTCTCTCTCCAGTTTTTATGGTTGGTAAGATAACTCTGTTATAGTTCTATTTATTTAAATCACAATAATTCCATATGGACAATTTACATGGGGCAGAGAAATCCTTGAATCTTCCTAGCCCACATCGGCCCATGTTAAGTTTCTACATCAGATTGCTTGCTTTCTTCTGGATCATACCAACTGGCACACAAATGTACTGTAATATCTTCCATCTTGGAAAGGAGGAAAGAAGGGAGGAAGAATTGGAGAATGGAAAGAAGAAATTAGGAGACAAAGGAAGGGAGAGAGAGGAAGAGATATGGGTAAGAAGCAAGGAGGGAAGGAGAGGGAAAGTAAGGGATCTTGTGAGTCCATATCCCGCCTCTAGCTTTTCTCCATTCCTCTGGTTTCCTTTACAGTAAAATTACTCCATATAAGCTACATAAATGCTTCTTCCCATTTCCTTTTGAACTGTCTCCAATCAGAGCTCCATTCCAATCATGCTACCAAACTACTCCCTCCATATTGTTAAAAGCAGTGATCAGTTCTCATCTAATCTAACCTTCTCAGCCATATTTAATATAGTTGATCATTTCCTCCCTCTTTTTTAAAAAATATATTGCTTTGTTCTAAAGGTTGAACACATTTAAGTCATGAGGGAGAAATTTTGCAGAAAGCAAGAGTATGGTTTGCTTCTCAGCTAGCTCTGACTCAGAAAGTCCAATGTCATGCCATTCAATGAGGGGGCAAGTGAGAAATAGAGGTGGGATGGTCCATTCAGACACCATCTTGAGACCCAGAGAAACACTTAAAAAACCAGTTGTTTTTGTTGTTGCTGCTATTGTTGCTGTTGTTTTTTTTTTTTTTTATCTCAAATGCCAACCCAAATTTCTAGTTTTCTCAATGAAAGAACTTGGAATTTAGGCCAACTTACTATGGGTCTATAGTGTCATACTTTTGTTAAAGTAGCTTGTGTCTTGCTGTGTTCAAAAGGAACAATAGATAGGCCTTGGATAAAGTGGAGCTGAGGGTAGTCAGTTTCTTTTTTTCCTAATTTCTATTAAAAAAAAAAAAACAGTCCACCCATTTCTCCCACCCTGTAACCCCTGCCTCTGCCAACTACCAATCTATTCTCTGTATCTATGAGCGTGGATGCTTTTTTGCTGTTTTAGTTTTTTGGAGGTTTTTTTTTTTTACTTTTTTTAGAATTCACATATAAAAAAGATCATACTACATTCATCTTTCTCTGACTTATTTCACTTAACATAATAGCCTTGAAGCCATTCATGTTGTCGCAAATGGCAATATCTTATTCTTTCTTATGGTTGAATAATATTTTTATGGTTGAATAAATATTATATGTATGTGTGTATATGTATATATATTGTGATATGTGTGTGTGTGTGTGTGTGTGTGTGTGTCACACAATTTATTCATTCAACCATCAGTGGAAACTTAGGTTATTCCCATATTTTGCCTATTGTAAATAATGCTGAAATGAACATGGTTGTGCATATATCTTTTGAATTAGTGTTTTTATTTTCTTCAGATAAGTACCTAGAAGCGAAATTGCTGAATCATATGGTAGTTCTATTTTTAATATTTTAAGGAAACTCCATAGTGTTTTCCATAGTGGTTGCACCAATTTACACTGCCACCAACAGGGCATAGGGATTCCCTTTTCTTCACATTCTCACTAATTCTTGTCATTTCTTGTCTCTTGGGTAATAACCATTTTAACAGGTATAAGATAATATCTCATTGTAGTTTCGATTTACTTTTCCCTGGTGATTAATGATGATGAGCATCTTTTCATAAACCTTTTGGTAATCTATATGTCTTCTTTGGAAAAATGTCTATTCAGAACTTCTGCCCTTTTTGGGGGAATTGTTGTATAAGTTCTTTATATATTTTGGATATTAGTTCCTTGTCAGGTATATGATTTGAAATTTTTTCTCCTATTTGGTTGGTTGCCTTTTAATTTCTTTAATGGTTTCTTTTGCTCTACAGAAGCTTTTTAGTTTGATGTCTTCCCATTTATTTTTGCCTTTGTTGCTTTGAGAGTGGTGTCAAATTCAAGATATCATTGCCAAGACCTATGTCATAGATCTTGCCACCTATATTTTTTTTCTAGTAGTTTTATGGTTTCAGCTCTTATGTTCATGTCTTTTACCTATTTTGAATTAGTTTCTGTGTACGGTGTATGATAGTGGTCCAGTTTCACTCTTTTGCATGTGGCTGCCCCATTTTCCCAATACCACTTATTGAAGAGACTGTCCTTTTCCCATTGTATATTCTTTGCTCCTTTGCTATAAATTAATTAACCACATAGGTATGGGTTTATTTCTGTGCTTTCTATTATGTTCCATTCATCTATGTGTTTGTTTTTACATCAATACCACACTGTTTTACTTACTGTAGCTTTGTAATATTATTTGAAACCAAGGAACATGAATTTTCAGCTTTATTCTTCTTTTTCAAGATTGCTTTGTCTATTGAGGGTTTTTTTTATTTCATACAAATTTTAGGATTGTTTTTTCTCTTTCTGTGACTTGCTCCTTCTTGAAATGCTTTGTTTACAAGCATATTTTCCTGATTCTTCCCTCTCATTTTTTTGTCCAGCCTCACTACTCTCTTTTTCTCAGTCTTTTTTTTTTGTCTCCTCCTCTCCTTTCCAGCATCCAAGTATCAGAATGCCCCAAAGCTCTTGCTTGGATGACCTCCTCTGACACCATGACTTTAAACACCATCTATACACTGATGACTCCCAGATATGTATCTTCAGCCTTGACCTCTCTTATTAACTCCAATTGCCTACTAAACATGTCCACTTGACTTACACCATCCCTCAAACCAGTTCTTCTGTCATGATTCCTCATTTCAGATATATAGTACATGCCATTTTACCCACCTAGGTACTCTGGCTTAAAGCTTCAATGTCATCTAAATTTCTCTCTCTCAAACCTCACATCCAATTTATCATCAAATTCACTTCTTGGCCTTCACTGTTACTATGCTAATCCCAGCTACCATCATGTTTCACATGGATTACTCAGGAGCCCCATTCAGTATCATTGCCTCCATTCTTGTCCCTCTACAGTTTATTCTCTATACGATGTTTTAAAATGTCAATGGATTTTGCCACTCCTCTTCTTAGAATATTATAAGAACTTCCAAATATATTTAAGATAAAATCAGAACTCTTCTCCGTGGTAATGAAGGCCCTGCAATATCTTGCCTCAGCCTCTTGTCTTACATATTTTCTCTCTGCTCTTGCTTTACTCCACATGGACCCTCTTTCATTTCCTGCAATATACACAACCCATTTTTGCCTCAGGGCCTTTGCACCTGCTATTCCTTCTTCATTAGATGTTCTTTTCTAAAAGCTACATGACTGACCTCTCCTTGATATTCAGGTCTAAAATTAAATATCCTTCAGCCCCCAGAATACCTTCTCAATCACTCTTTGCGGCCCACATGTACTCCTATCACATCATCCTGTTTAATTTTATTATTCTCCCTCCTGTCTAGTGTACATGTTTACCTGTATCTTGCCTGACTTCCCATTAAAACATTAAGTTCTTTGTGAGTAGATACTTTACCTGTTTTATTTGCTACTCTATCAAGTCTAGAAATTTGACTGAAATATAAATTTATTGAGTGGATGAATAAAAAATATTTAGCTCGATGGACCATGGAATGTCCAACTCTGTGTCTGAAAATTCATTCAAGAGCTGTTTCTTTGCCCATGAAGAAGTGAGCAGAGACAGAAAGATATGAAGAAATCGTGTAATATGTGTTCACTTCCTACTTCCCTGACTCTGACTCTGTCAAGGAAGCATCTCCTTGGTGGCTCTGTTAGAGACTGTGATAATTTGTCTAGGGACATAGTAGCACATGGCCTGTGGACTTGTGCTGGCTTTAGAAATATTCAAGGTGCTCTGCACAGTGTCTGTCCCTGGACCAACTCTAGGAACTTTCTAATATTCCACCATTCCTTTCTCTCAATCTTCTTGAGACAATTTCTGTCCCCAAACCCCACATTCCCCAGCATTATTTGCTTAATATTGGTGAGCTTTTTGTTCACCTGGAATAGTAAATCTGAGACTATTTATAGCTGACTGAACCTTCTTCTCCTGTACCAGAGGGAACTATGTGAGTCTGGAACCTTGATAAAAAGAATCATCCTGTATAAATAAACCCATCTTTCAGTCAGGGGCAAATCACACACAAACATGAAAAGCCTGGTTTGAAAGCAATCAAGTAGAAAGAAACTCTTGAGAAATCAGCAGTGGGAAATTTCACTTTCTATTGGCTCAACCACTGGTTACTGGTAATTCCAGGTGATCTTTAGTAAATAAATGTGAGATTCTGAATGATTAGCATTCATTGAGTGTTGAGAGACATAAGTTCATTGTTCACACAGTTCTTCATCTCTTTCATCTTTCTCTCATCAATGATTATGGAATAAGTGTATCAGGAAAGAAAACCAGATTGAAAAAGAAGGAAAATTATTTATTGGAGCTGTTTTCTATTTTCTCTCTTTTTCTCATCCCAACATACTCAAGTAAAACTATTAAATTTCCAGTTGGAAAGAAGTATATAATATCTTATAAAAATATGTTTTCCAACAAATCTCCCATTTGTGATCATGTACATTGTGATCATGTAAATCTGTACACATTCATTTGCACTCAGTGGATGTTTGATAAATGTACAAATGGTTGAATAAGAAACTAAACCATTCATGAAGCTTAAGGAAAGCCCTTTTGTCAAAGTGGAATAACAAAATCAGAGGTTAGAGAGTTATTGTTGTAAGGTGAATCATTTTTAATAGATAAACTCACTGAACAATTAAAAGCCAGCACTGATTGGTATCTCATTTAGATAGTTACTTCATTCCAATAACATTTATTTTATTTTAACATTCAATAAATTACTGGCATTTTAAACACTTAGAATCAGATACTTCCAAAGACAAAAAATGAGAGACAAGAAGATGCAACTCCCATTAAAGTGGAATGCCAGGGCCACATTCAAGGCAGCCAGGGTCAATCTAAGTCATTATATATGAATTTAAACTCCCAAACTGAAACTTGGTTACCATATTTCAACTCACTCTACTTTAGAACAACAATAACGATCAACAATCTTTTTCTGGTGGTTACTCATTGATAAATTCTTAGAGATAACTGATGTCAGAAGTTTCAGGGCAAATAAAAGGTTGAAAAACTCATAGATCTTGCCATATCTGCAGAAAGTATCATGTGAAAAGATTATTAGGTTGATTTAATCATAGATTGGAGAGTAAATTCCTAAACTTTTGAAGCTGATGTCATGGAGAACAATTAGGCTCCTACTAAACCATTTTTGGTGTCATAAAATCCTAAACAAAGTTTAGAAAAGAGTCTTATGAATTATATTTTACGAAAAATCACTTCACCTTTATCAGGATTCAAAATCATCTTTTTTAATGGTCCTGAGTATATTTGAAATTTCTAAATAACCTCTTCTTTCTTTTTTCTACAAACATTTATTAAGTTTTTCTTCTGTAAGGCAGCATGCTCAGCTTTGCAAAATGTTTTATTGTGCATACAAAAGCGTCATCTTATTTGATCCTTCTAACCGCCTTTTGGGGCTACTGTTATTAGTTCCACTTTACAGTAAAACTAACAGAGGCTTAGAGAACTTAAGTAAATAAGAAATGGGGCTCATTCTTAACCCACAATTTTCCCATGGAATTGGATATCTTGCTTAAAACTATGAAAGTACTAAATCCTAAAATAAAATCTTCACCAGATTTTAAGTCTCCATAATACAGATTTTCCAAGTTCTTCTCTACCCTACCAATCAAAGCCTGAAACATTCCATAACAAAACCACAACCCTTTATAGCATGGTTTTTTGAGTTGTCCCTCTCTAAGTGAGACATGTTATTTTGGGCAGTCTCATGTGATGAAAGAGATAATGGGCTCTTTGGGCGGTAATAAAAACAAAATCACTACTTTGACAGAAAGTAAAATAGAAATTGAAACTTTAAAAAAATAGGATTTTCTGATTTCACAAATGAGCTGTCAAGAAACTTTGGGTTTAACTTCTCAGTGATATTTTCTCTGTCACTTAAAATAATAACATGCCAATTTATGAAGTCCTTTGGGCTCATTTTAACATGTAAATGAACAACTCAAATTCTATTTGAAAACTTAGGCTTCTCCAAAAGCAGATTTGAATCAAAATCAGGATCAAAAATAAGAAAATATGGAAAAGAAATATTCTGGTCTGAAGGCCCTCTAGTCCGAGGCAGGAGGCTAGCATGGGCTGAAGGGAGGCCCATCCAGCAGGGAGCTCAGGGGCCCAAAGGGGAGCTGGGTCTCCAAGGTAGAACGAGATGATCAGCAGAGGGAAAGAACCACTGGCAATTCCTGATCAGAAGAGTATCAATAACAGTAAAGAGTCAGAAATTTTACTCTATTTGCAAGGTAAGAAGCTAGCCTGTCACAGTTTCATGGATGCTGGCAGGAAATATAAGGCTTCTGAGTCAGAGACAAAGGACTTTGTACTCAGAACACAGCAGACAACATGAGGACCAGCATATTTGCATCAATTCCCCTTGCTTCCAAGTTATCCAGGGCAGTATGGATGTACCCCCAAAGACGGCTGCACATGCAGGGGGTTACCCTATGGGAAAGGAACCCTGACCTTAGGGAACATGAATCTTTTATAAGAATTCTGTATTCTTATAAGTAAGCATGCTGGACTTCTGCTGTAAAAGAAAATGCTATCTCTCTTTCGAAGCTGTTCATGATACAAATATCTTGTAAAGAACATCTGGAAAAAGGGCAACCAGTGCCTCTGTTGCAAGATATGTAGAAACGCAAGAGATTTGGGGAGAACTGTCCTTCAGCAAAGAGCAGCCTCATGGGTGGCTCTATATCCTCAGCTGTGGTCACTTAAAAAAACTGTTGTGACCCAATCATAATGTATTTTTATGAAAAGCAAGAGAAGAAGAATCTGTCTTATGTTGTGCTCTCCAAAATCAGACTTGACATGAAGATTCATTTGCAAATAATTTATTAAAGAAATTATCCCTAAACAATCCAGTAAAAAAAAAAAAATGGGGGAAGCAACAGAGAAGAAATTTCAGGGAACGTACTCTGCTAGGAAGCCTATCCTGAAGAAAAACTCTGGAGTGCAATGCAGATTATGCCTCGGAGTTGTTCTGATCTGAGGAAAGAGATCTGGGCTCTCAAACTCCTATTCCTTTCCATCACTGGCCTTACAAGGAGATGTAAACTCCCAGGCAATTATAGCTCTGTATACTTGCAGGAAAAGAAGCTTCAGCACCCTGCAGGCAGGTTCCTGAGGAAGAAGCCCAGACAAGGGTTACAGAAGGCAAAAGTATACTGAAGCCAGGGTAGAGACACACAGAAATGGTAAAGGAATCTAAGATTGTTTACAATCAGTTACTTCTCACATTATTTTATACTGTCATAGTTTCTTCAAAACAATGAGTTGTCAAAATTTCTAGGGAAAACTTACAAGAGAATTGGTGGGATAAGTAAAAGCCCACTGCTGCAATTGATCTCAAGTTCAAGATTGGTATTCATTAACTCATTCTTCTACTATCCTCTCTAAATTTCCCTTATTATCACCTAGCACTGCTGCTAGTCAAGGCTTGCCTGATGGAATGAACAAGACCTTCATCCCTGAGAGATCTGAGCCCAGTCACGACGCTCATAGCAAACCATGGTTGCTGTAATTGCTCTTTCACAGTTAAAAATAACCATCGAAGCACCAAGACAAAGCCCAGTAGAACCAACCCTAGATCTTACCCCCATTATATAGTAGCAACCCTACACCTTTATGATGTTCAGGGTCAATTATCCCTGCTGGTATAAAAGCTCTTTTCTTTTCTACTATCACAAGGAGTCTTAAATGAGCAGTTATCAGTCATACCTTTATTGTAAATAGAATCTTACTGTGTCTTTTGAAGAAAGCATCCCTCTTCTGGGAACTAGGATCTCTAAACCCACAGATCAAAAGTTGTATGGCCATAGACCCATTTGCTTTCCTATAACTTAGTCTCTTGATGAAGCTATAAACTCACAGACACTTTCAGTAGTCTAAGAGTAGACTTTCAAAGAAAAGACAGGTTCAGGTCATTGATGAAGTCAGGGGAGAAGTACAGAAAAATGATAAAAAGAGGGTCAAGGGGATATGAGTAGAGGACCAACAGTGTTTGCTAGGCATCAAACAAGAAGGTGGCAGGCAAGCTATTACTTCAAGAAGCTTGTGATTTTCTATCCTTTGTTCATTCAGCAATGAGTATGTACTAGTTACCCAGCACAGTACTAACTGCTGACAGCATAGAGATAAATAGCACTCAGTCCTTGCACCTACAGAGTTCACAGTTCAGTACAGGGGACAGACAAGTCAACCACCATTTAATATTTGTTGATTAAGAGGCGCACAAGAGGGAAACAAAGAATGACTGGCTCAAAAAGGTTTTTATAGAACATGTGGCTGTTTGTTTGTTTGTTTGTTTGTTTGAAATCAAGTGCAAATAGTTTTCTGGAAGAGATTTTCAATAAACACTAGTAGGGCAGTAAGAAAATTAACTGGGAGAGAAGGTGGCCTAAAAAGGGTGCATTATCAATTAGATCTCTGTCGTATATAGATAGAGCTCAACCCTGCTGAGGAACTCTGGGAGCCAGTGTCAAACATGCACCTCAATGTTATCTCACTGAGGAAGTAAGGAAGCTGAGGTATTCATACACCAAATCCTATCAAGCATTATGTGGTGGCTTCTCCCAAGGGACATTAATCCCCCAATACTTCCAATCTGTCCTGTGTGTGGGTAGAACAGGCTCTGGTCCCAGAAAAAAATCTCAGGAAAAAGGTCATAATACTGGCAGTTGAAAGGTGGGGTTTGAGAACACTGAAATTTTAAAGGCTAAAGGGATAAATAAGTAGTTTTATTAAATGTCTTGAAGTGGCTATGTAACTAGTTCTGAAAGAAGAGTAAGAGTCTACTAACCAAAATATTAGCTCCAGGAGTGGGTAAGAGTGGGACAGAGATGATGTCTTATTTCTGGCTGCTATAAAAAAGTAAAATAGACCAGGTGGTGCATAAAAAATAGAAATTTATTTCTCACAATTTTGGAGACTGGAAGTCCAAGATCAGAGTGCTAGCATGGGTCAGTTCTGCTAAGAACCCTCTTCCAATTTGCAAACTGCCAACTTCTCATTGTATCTTCACATGGTGGAGAGAGAGAAAGGGAGAGAGAGCACCTTTGTGATTCTTATAAAGGCACTAATCTCATTCAAGAGGACTCCACACTTGTAACCTCATCTCAACCCAATTACCTCCCAAAGGCCCCACCATTAAATGCCATCACATTTAGAGTTAGGGTTTTAACATGTGAATTTTAGGGGGGCACAAACATTCAGTCCATAATTGATAAAGAATAGCTCTATTCCAATTCAAAACACACACACACACACACACACACACACACACACACACACACATCTTCTCTTGGATGTATGACTAGACAGATAGGCAACGCCAAAGTTAATGCTGTGGTATATTCTCATCTTCTAAGGGGAGCTCAGGTCTTCCTGTGCTCATCTCCAATTCTGCCAAGAAGAAGGAAAACGACATGAGCTAAAGTCAAGGGCACTTTGGAATCCTGATACTAAGGGATAAAGCATTCAGTGGAATGTGTGAAGAGGTTAAAAGCTGTTATTGCATTTAATTCTCTTAAAAATGGTAATAACACTTGTTATTTCTTGTCTTTTCAATAATAGCCATTTTAACAGGTGTGAGGGGATATCTCATTGTGGTTTTGATTTGCATTTTCCTGATGATTAGTGATGTTGAGCATCTTTTCCTGTACCTGTTGGTGATCTGCATGTCTTCTTTGGAAAAATGTCTATTCATATCTTCTGGCCGTTTTTTCTTGTTATTGAGTTGTAGAGTTATTTATACATTTTAGATAATATTAGCCCCTTTTGAGACATATGATATGCGATTATTTTTTCCATTCAGTTGGTTGCCTTTACATTTTGTTGTTGGTTTCCTTTGCTGTCAAGATCCGCATGTATATTTTTGCTTTTGCTGCCTTTGCTTTTTTTTTTGTCAAATTCAAAAAAGTTATTGCTCTGAGACCTATGTCAAGAAAATTACTACCTATGTTTTTCCTGGGAGTTTTATGGTTTCAGGTCTTATGTTCACATCTTTAATCCATTTTGAGTTAATTTTTGTGTATAGTGTAAAATAGTGGTCCAGTTTTATTCTTTTGCAGGTAGCATCCCAGTTTTCCCAACATCATTTATTGAAGAGACTGAGACTGTCTTTTCCTTCACTGTATATTCTTTGCTCCTGTGTTGTAAATTAGTTGACCATATATTCATAGACTTATTTCTGGGATCTCTATTCTGTCTCATTCATTTATATTTTTATGCCAATACAATATATTTTAAATTACTATAGCTTTGTAATATAGTTTGAAATCTGGAGTGTGGTGCCTCCAGCTTTGTTCTTCTGTCTCAAGATTTCTTTAGTTATTTAGGGTTTTTTTGTGGTTTCATACAAATTTTAGAATTGTTAGTTCTATTTCTGTAAAAAATGCTATTGGAATTTTGATAGGGATTGAATCGAACACCGCTTATGGCAATCTGTCTTTTGGTATTTCCACTCCTCTCTATTCTATTGTTTTTCTCTTCTTCCTGCCTTGAACATTGATAATAAGATGACGATGTCTAAACCTTAATACCATGGAGGAATCAAGGGAACCACAACAAAGGGAACCCAAAAACTTCCCTGGAGTCCCTAAAAGAAGGGTGCTAGACTTGCTCCCAAGGTTTAAAATAAAGTCAGTCTCCTTTGAGCTCTGTTTTAAAACTTATTAAACTCACACTAATCTTTCCCCACATGTTCACATTCAACATCACCCAGGGTTTTAGCTGAAAACAGACAGCTCCCAGAGACAATACTGTATTCAAAGACTTAGGAGTAAATATAGTCATCGTGCCTTTACTGTAGGAGATGCTAATTCCAAGCATCTCAGCCTTTTCTTCAACCACTAAAAAAGTCACAAAATAAAATGTCAGAGCCAAAGACCACACACTGTCTAGACCTCATCGACCTCACCACATGGCACAATTTCAGGGGTGCAAACAAAATACCTTCTCTGACCACAAACTGTAATCTCTCTGAACTTTTACAATTTCTTTGCCCACAGAGGCACAATTCTGTAAGTCTTACATGAAGTTTGCAACTCAATGAAAATAGGCTAATTGAATTTGGATGAACAGATGTTTACAGTCAATATTTTCAACAAATATTTATTGATTACCTGCTATGTGCCAGATATGTACTCTGTGCTAATTATTCAATGGTCAACAAAAGAGGCACATTACTTGTCCTCATGAACTTTAGACTCAAGACAAATAATAAGCAAATCATGACATGATAACAAATTATAATAAGTGTTACAAAGAATAAATATATTGTGCATAATATTAGCAGTGGGTAAAAGGAGGCAGTCTACTTCATATTAGGTGATCAGGTAAAGTTCTTTAATCAAGATCTGAACCGTCAGTAGGAGCCCACCAGAACTCAGGTTGGGAGAAGAATGTTCACTGCAGAAGGAACAGCTTATGCAAAGCAGAAGAGAGAGCTTAAGGAGTTTGAGGAACAGAATACAGAACAATGTGGCTAAGATACAATGAGCAAAAGGAAACAGGCTATGTAGGATTTTCTGAATGCATTGTAATCTTTCAAGAGAACAGTGACATAATCCCATTTAGGTGGGGGAGTTGATATCTTTCTGGCTGCTGGGTAGAGAATGGATTTAAAAGGACTGCGTAGGCATGAAAGAATCAGGCTTGAGAGGAAGGCAGCTCCTCACTGTGACCTAGTCTAGGGCTATCAAAGACGTTTTCCCTGCTTTACCCATTTGTCTGAGGTTGGTCACACCCAGAGAGAGAATGTGAGTGGGACCAGAGGCAGCCCCTTGGCTTGTTGCCCCTTCCAAAAGTTGACTTGGAATCAAGCTGGGAGTAAAAACATAAATACCAAGGCCACCTATTTAGAAATGAATGAATGACAGTTGACCAAATAGACCCTACTTTGTTATCCACAAATTAATCTCTGAATATACTTGGGTTGGCTATTGGGGGAAAGAAGTGTGATTATTGCAACCAGAATTAGTGAATGGTTTTTACTTTAGCAATTGACCCACACTTAGAACAAAGTAAATTATCAGTAAAGAGTTTTTCCACTGGGAGATCATGTTTTACATATACAAAACTCATAATTTGTGTTTATTGAAAAGATTTAGACACCAGAATGTTATTTATGTTTTTAATTTGTCTGCACCAGTAAATAACATCCCACTTAGCTAGCAGTTCCTGGGCAGAGCCTTTGCTTCTGAAACACAGTATCCATGACCTGTTCTGGCCACCTTCACGCTTGGTGTTACTGATCCATAAAACCATAATCAATGTGTTCAATAAATGTTTATAGACTAGATAGATAAATGAGTGAAACCTTATCTTTTCTATTTACCAGAAGAATCAACCCAATACAGAACTTGCTTCACGATCTGCTATGCCATTTAATTAACAATATCAGTACCTCTTTGTATTTCATGACTTTAATTTCACTACAACTACATGCCAGTTTGTCATCTTTAATATCATTTTACATTCAATATGCATTTTTTAAATTATAATTTTTTAATTTATGAAGCATATTATCTTATATCAGCATCCACATAGGAAGCCCCTTAGAAAACTGATTTGTACTCATTTCCTTTCAAAACCTTTATTTGTAAATAGGCGAAAGGTGTGCAAAATGCCCTTACAGATCCTGATGGCAGCTAAAAGGATAAACATGGTCAAGCCCCATTATCAAAGGCCTTTAAATTGGGACACAACCCAGTTGGTGACTAGAATCTATTGATTTTGCCAGTTACTATTTCTCCAAACCAAAGCAATAGCCACAGCTCACTATTGCTTACCTGGACTATTACAATAGCCTTCTGTCACTTTAAAAAGAAAGCTGTCTTTTCTTTCTTCTTCCTTTCACTTAAGACTAAAACATATTTTGAGAAAAGACAATATCATCAATCCAGGACATAGAGATTTTAATAAGTGGACTTTTGACATATTACATCATAAATGAACCTTCCAAGTTTATAAGTGGTCCTTTGACAGGATGCATCATGTCAATCTATAGCTCAGAACCTTTCCTGATTTAATCCATAATTCATATAGTAATGGATCCTGAAAATTCCTTTGCTTCCTTTCTCCTAGCAAGGGCAGCTCTGCTAGTAGAATTTGAGACTGATCAGTTGGTGCTATGTGGCTAACACTGTGCAGTGTCCTCTGAAGGAACCGATCAGTGGACCCTCACCCAGTTTCTCAAACTTAGGTCATTATTAGACCACCTTACTATTTTTGTCAGTACCCACTCACCTTTTGTACTATTAGCTATTTAATTTTAAAAAATCAAAAAATTTCTTATTTATAAAAGTAATTTCATATTATCAGCACAAACAGAAAAATCAGTATCAATTGTCATTAAAAGAAGCTTCTACAATTCCACAAAGGGCACAGCTCATCCACATAGCAGCAGCAGAAAGAACCATGATTTGGGAAAGACTCAACTAGCCAAATCAATCACCTCCACTGATCAGGAAGGGAGATGGGGAATAATAATAGGACATTATAGTCAATTCAAGACTGGCTTAACTTAGCATAAATAATCTAAAATTAAATTGGGCATGTGACACACATATCACGAGGGTCTTCTGTGAATCCCATGGTATCCGTGTTGGCCAGACCTCCCAGGCTAGTCTGGGCTTAGAAGCATTTGTTTCATTGTCTGCTTTTTAATAGAATCAGATGGCTTTCTTGAAAAATGGAAATCCTGAGAGGATCACGCAAAGAATAAGGGGAGAAAAAATGATTTTGGTGAATAATATTAAAGATATAAAAAAAAGAAGGAAAACACAAAGATATGGTAAGGAATCATAAAAGAGGAGCATGTGCAGCCAGAAGACAACTTTGTAGCAATTACGCTCTGTTCTCCCAGAGCAATTTTTGTCTATTGCACAGGTACAACCCTGAGAATACTCTTCATACACAATGAAGAATATAAAGATCTTCTGAAATGCTAACTGTTCTTAACTATGTAGACTAAACCAGAAAAATGCACTTCTTTTCGAAGAGAGAGGTATTCTTATGTTTGGAGGGTCTGGACAGAGTCAGATTAAATTTTATATCCTATTAATTTTATTTTAATTTTGATGCTTTGAAATAATGTTAAATGAGTATCATGTTGATTATAACAAAGATAATAATAGTAATTCTGATATAAGATAACTTTAAATAACTTCAATTCCTTTTATTGATATATATTAGACTACACAACAGAATCTTCAGTTTAATCTTTATCTCCTAAACTAGCCAAATTTCATTCTTCTTTTTTTTGGTTTCTTTCATTCATTTTTCTACCCAGTGTATGTTCATTCCTTCAACTTTATTAACTGTTGGGAGTATAGCAGACAAATACATTCACTCACTTTACCTTCCATTTCTTATGCCAAAAGATGTGAAATATGCCAGTTTTGAAGCCATGGTCTTCCTCCAGACACTCATACTTCCTCCAGATAAATCCACCTGCAAAAGAAGAAAAGGGAAGAGTTAGAGAGCATAACACTGCAACCCAGGCTCCACCATATGGGTACCAAAAACTGCTGGACCCTGACAAACTTGGGACTTTAAACCCAACCTTAGCCCTCTAATTATTTCTGTCATTTCTGGGCTATGTGACTCACAAAACTAGCCCTAGACAACTTGTTTTCTTTCTTGGAATTCTGATGGAATTCAATGAGAAGAACCCCAGTATAAGCACTGACAGCTTCTTGGCTACTGCCCATCATTGAATCGTGTTTAGAGGACATTTTTCAAAATGACTCAGAATAATCTTTTAGAATAAAGTATTCTATGAATAATATCAAGTTCATTTAAAATGAAGGCGATTTATGGAGGTTTTTTTAGATTAGCAGTTCAAATATCTCATAACATAATTAGTGCTTTGAATTATAGGCCTTGATTTGACTAAAAGATTGGAAAAATTTTTACTGGAAGTAACTTCAATAACCACATCTAGACAAAAAGACCCAATGAGACATTTTTCACTCTTGTTTTATCTTAAGGAAATTTATTTAACCCTGGGATTTCACTTAAGAAATATTAATAAAGAGATTCAATCCTTAGTTATACCAAAATGGTATGTACTTCAGTCAAATCAAATCAGCACATATTTGAGCGCACGCTTCTAGAAAGTACTAATTGAGGCAATGGAAAAAACAAAAAGATATATAATAATATATGGTACCTGCCTTCAAACTATTGATAGATTAAGTTTGCCAAATAAAATACAGGATGCCCAGTTAAATCTGAATTTCACATAAACGATGAATCAACTCAGTATAACTATGTCCCATGCAATATTTACAACATAATTATAACTTTTAAATTGTTCATTGTTTATCTGAAATCAAATTTAACAGTGTCCTGCACTTTTATTTGCAAATCTGAAAACCCTGCCTAGAGCAGAAGAATTATTTAGCAAATGGTTACTAAATGCCCACTGTGTGCTGGTGGCTGTTCTTAATGCTGAATGGTAAAGAAATCAGACAAAAGTCCCTGCTGTCATGGACTTAAGAGTCTAATAATAAATAATTAAATAAAGAGATATAATTACAAATGCATGCTATTTATTACAAATATATACTATGAAAGGAGTGAGAGAGAGGGGAGTTGTATAGTGTATAATATTGGACAGGTGAATATCAACATTATATAAAGTTGTCACCTGCAAGATGAAGAGTTGCTAGCCAGGAGAAAATTGGGGAAATTTTCCAGTTAGAGCAACTTCATGTGTGAGAGGTGAGATGTAGGAGAGAGCTCACTGTATCAGAACGCAGTGTTGAATCCTCATTTCCTTGCATGGCTGTGCTGTACATTACTGTAGTTCCCCTGGCATCTCCCAGTCATTGAGACAACAAAATATCTTCTCACATATTTCCAACCCTCCCTTCTCCCCACCAGCAATAAAGAACCAGGACTCAATCACACCAAGTAGTGTGGGTTATGCTATGGGGTCAAGCTTTAATGAGCGATTAAACAATAACCCTCTCAATAAAATAAGAGACAAGAATCAAATGAGAAACGAGGACACTATGAAAAACGGCTATCAGCCAGGTTGGTGTTTTAGGCAGCAAGGGCTCTGAGGCCAGAAGCAGATGAGCTCACAGTTGGCTCCATGGTTTGGGAACATCATCCCAAGGTATGAGAACTCAAGACTTGAAGGATATACCTAAACAGAAAAGTTGACCAGAAAATAGAAATAGGAAATTGTGGGAGTCCAGGCTCACAGGCACAAAAGAATGTGTATCCACTTTGAGGGCTAAAACAGACCACAAAACCCCTTTGTTCAACATCTGAACATGGCTTGGTCTGCTAGTTGGCATGAGGCTGGTTCCCCATGGGTCCCCAAAGTGAAGACAGAGAAGCAGAGCCACATATCCTCCTCCCCACCAATCCTCTCTCTCCCTATATGAAGCTGTGAAACAGACTATCTTTGCATTTTACTATGGGATGTAAAGTAACAGCACTACAAGCCTAATATAACAAGTCCAATGTTAAAAACCCAGGTACATTGAAAAACTTAGTGGAAAAAAAAGATATGGTTTGGTTTAAATAAGAAGTCTTGTTTTATGATAAATTTGCCAAGAGGTTTACTGACACTAGAGCATGAGACACCCAAAGGCCCCAGATGATCTCTCCCCTTTGTCTCTTGTTCTCCATGTATCTTAGTCAGCTCACATTACTTGCTACCATCCTAAATGCATCTTACACATTTGCTCATATTGTTCCAGAAGTCTTGAAAGCCTTTTTCACTTGTCTGCCTGGAAAACTCCTATTCATCCTTCAAAGCACAACTCAGATATTCCTTCCTCTGTTAAGTCTTTCTTTCTCCTTGAGCCTCACTTCCTAACACACTACCTCCATGCCCCAATATGTACACTCACACAGGCATGAATCCATGGCCAACTCCTTAGGGCCTAGCAGAGTATTCTACATAGTCCTTCAGAGCAATATTCATCATACTGTATCACACAGTTAGCTGATTACATCCTCCTTCCTTCACTTAACTGTGAGCTCCTTATAGATTAAAACAGTTGCATTAACACATAAAAGACATAAAATCTGTGCTCGATTATTAAAAGGAGATACAAAGAAAAACAGAAAGAAAATAAAAGTGAGGGAAGAATAACTTTCTTATTGAATTTAACATATTGTTGAAAAACAAAAAATCTTACATGAAACCTAAATTAAAGAACATATTGCTATTTGAAGGAATGCACAATTGCACACTCATTTTGAACATGCAAGAAATGTATTGCTTTCGTTAGTCACAGGTCAGGGATTCTCCACCTAAAAATAAGCCTAAATCGGTGACTGCTCTAGAGAGAATGTGGAAGGAAAGAGGAAAGTTTCTCTCCTACATTAATTTGGGGAGCACAGGCATATCTCAGCACACACAAAAAATAGTTTATGGAACAAATACCAATAAAACTTATTTTGTTTCTTTTGAGAATAAATTATAACAAAATTTTAATATTCATGTACTTTATATTTATTTTAAATTATAAGATACCTACTTTTATGAGCAACACTGTTTTTCACCTATTTCTGATTTTTTTTCCCCAGCTGCCTATAGTCTGATATTATCAAGACAAGCGCTTAATAGAAAATGAAGGAAAAATGAAGTATAAAGTATAGCATAAAAATTTAATTTTCTACCAATTTAATGTTGGGTTGCATTATAAAAGCTCACACAACACACTTCATGAATATAACTAAAAATAATCATTTCATTTTTCATGCTGAACAATCAGAAGATGTTAACGATGAGGTAAAAATCGAAGTTACCTAGTGAGGGTAAAGTTCAAGAGGTCTTATTAGTGGCTCCATATTACAATCTAGAAACAACTTTATGTAGACTAATCATATTGCAGGTTCAGAGGAGATTTACAATCTGATTTGCCACAGAGAACTCCATGTAATCTTCGTTGAGGACTGACACCATTTTATCTTTGCACAGATTCCCTGTTTCTCACACAAGTAATTCTGTCCTTTCTACACTGTCAGCTCTGACAGGCTGATTTAATCTGCAGGATTCTGAATGCCTCTGACCACTGCAGTGAGTCATTAACCTTGACTCGCATAATTGAATTCAAGGTTGATTGCCTGTGACCCTCTGCGCTGAGGTCTTCTAAATGTACATATTCATTATGGGCGGCCTCACTAAACGGATTGCACAGGGAAAGCTGTAGCAGTCAGCCTGTTTGGTATGCAGGGGGCGAAAAGGGCACTAATTGCATGTTAGAGCTGAGGATTAGATTATGAAACCAGTGAGAAAATGAAGATAGATCCTCTGACACTGTCAGATTAGGGGCAGCAACGTGTGGGAATATAACATGGAAATTTACAGTGACATTAACACAAAGAAAATTAAAAACAAATAGACATTGAACATTTTTTTGAAAATCTTCATATTTTTACTATCATCTAATAAAAATGATATGGGAGCTATCTTTTCTCATTGCATAATTACAGCAGAACAATGGGATTTTTTTTTTTTAGGTAGCTTTTTCGTAGACTATGGCAGCAGTTTAACATTGCATGTTATACAATATACCTAGAACATGTTTAAATAATTGGCTTTATACCCCAAATGCCATTTTGAGCTGCTAAGACATTCACGTAACTTCAGTAAACCCAAAGAATATGCAAGTATTTAAGTGTGTAAAATTATTGCGAACAATCCTGTGAACCAATACTATGGGATTCGATTTTGGTGAAAAGCCAGCTTATAAAATTATCACTATTTCTATTTTTTATTGATTTTCTGTCACTTCATAGTTAAAACAAGTACACATGTGTTCAAATCAAACAAGCCTTCCAGCTCACAAACAGATGCTTAAATTAATAGCAAACAGTTCTACAAATCACTTACATTTTCCAGAAGCAAATGTCAACACTGTTACAAACACAACAACAAACAATTTGGCCAGAGGTGCAGCTGGGTATACCTTTCAGGGACCTTTTCCTTTTTTCTTTAGTATGAGATGCTGCTTGAGCAACCTTTCCTCACACTTTTACCAGTTGTTTTATGATTTATTTTAAAGGAAAATGACAGCCTATCTTTCTTGACAACAAAAAACATACAAAACTTAATGGCATAGGACGTTTCAAAACAAACAAACAAAAAACAGAAGCCCTTAGTATTCAGTCACAGCTAGAAATGAGTGTTAAGTTGGATGAAAGTTAAAAGATTCTACCTCTGGAGAGACCAAGTTCAATTTTGTTTTGCCTTGCTTTTGCTTTGGTTTTGAAACAAGCCCACATTACGGTCCTGTGGTTCCACAAGATAACACCCCAGAAATGTTATACAGCATTTTTAAATGGTTAACTTGGTTTGCTTTGATCTTTCAAAATGAAATTTATTTTTGCTACTTCAAGAAAATGGAAGAAGTAACTTTCTAGTAATTATGCCTATTGGGAAGTCCCTCCCAGTGTAAGCACTGAAACCAAGAGCCACGCCGTATGGTAAAAAGAAAAATCCATGGATGACTTCAGTGCACTTAAGCTTTCGGAGGCTGCATGGTGATCTTCATGTCCCTTCCTGAGACATTTAAATGATTACCTACCTCATCTCCCAGCTAGCTCAGCCAGTAGAACATCAGAATCTTAATTGACTACCTACCAATGGTTGTATTTATTAATACCTGTCATCCAAATACATAATTGAGTCAACTTCCAAATAAACCAATATTATTTTTTCTTTTAATCAAAAAGAATAAGGAGTACTGGAGCTCATGCTCCAGTATTTGACACCTAGTGTCAAGATCTAAGTTACAGTACCATCTCTGTTCCTTTTTAGCTATGTGTCGTTGGGCTAATCACCCTCCATTTCAGATTGGCATGCCTCAAGGTTTTTATGAAAACAGCTACAAAATGTTAAATAATTTAAAGTATTATTAAGATTACCAAAACTCTTAGCTCATTGCATAACAACTCCCCCAAAACACATAGTGGCTTAACACCACAATGATTTGTTACTGTTTATGATTCTGTGAGTTGCTAATTTGGGCAATTTTTTCACTGGACTTGCCTGAGATTTTTCATGAGACTACCATCAACTACTGGCAGTTTGACTGAGATCGAAGGGTCCAGGATGGTCCTATTTACATGTTTTGCAGTTGGGCCTAGGTCTTAGCAGTGACCTCAGTCTATTCCAGTCTATTCCTCAGTCTATGGCCCCTTGTCTCCTAATAAGCTAAAATGAACTTTTTTGACAACAAGGTGATCTCAGAGTTTCAAGAAAATGAGAGCAGGTGCCACAAGGCCCCTTAAGTCCTCAGCTCTGATACCCATTACTTCTTCCCTACTCTATTGCTCAAAAAAAAAAAATATTAAAGCCAATTCAGTTTCAAGGGAGTAAGGAAACAGATTCCACCTCTTGATGGGAGAAGTAGCAAAGTTACATAGCAAAGGTGCATAGACACAGGGAGTCTTGATTCATTAAAGGCTATCATCATAACAATCTACCCACAAAAACATATATGTTAATAATGTTACATTAATGTAAAAGAAAATACACTGAATAGTTGATATGTAATATGTTTTCTAGTACTGCCAAGATTATTAAAGTTCCTTGCCATCCTCCTCTCCTTCCTATGTCTCATTTGATGTGTGGATTGTTGACCTGTGGTCCCTGAACTATGTGACTTGATCCTAGTTCTGATTCTGACAGGTATGTGTGGGAGCTAATTGAGATCTCTCCTCCACCTGCTTTGCCATCAGCATTTGGCACTGCACTATGGCACAATGATTAGGCAGGCTGTTTTATTAAAATTGAGAAGCATAGATTTAAATCCCAATTCCATCAGTTACTAGTTAAATAGCCTTGAGGAAATTACTTAAAATACTTAACCTCTCTATATTTTAGTATCCTCATCTGTAAAAAGGGACCAATAAAAGTAACTAGCTCATAGAGTTGTGATAAAGATTAAATTAGCATAATGTTCAAAATACCTAATGCAGTGCCCATGATAGCTGTTTGTTTATTGTTGCTCTTGTTTTGGGTTTCTTTCCAGTGTTATTGAGGTATAATTGATATATAACATTGTGTAAGTTTAAGGTATACAATATGATGGTTTGATATATGTATATGTTGTGAAATGATTACCACAATAAAGTTAACACATCCATCACCTCATATAGTTGAGTGTGTGCATGTATGTATGTATGTATGTATAGTGAGAACTTGCAAGATCTACACTCCTATCAACTTTAAAGTACAGGCATACCTTGGAGATATTGTAGGTTCAGTTCCAGGCCATGGCAATAAAGAGAATATCACAAAAAAGTGAGTCACACTAATTTTTTGGTTTTCCAGTGCATATAAAATTGACATTTATACTACCCTGTAGTCTATTAAGTATGCAATAGTATTATGTCTGAAAAAAAAAAACAATGTGTATACCTTAATTTCAAAATATTTTATTGCAAAAAAATGTTAAACATCATTTGAGCCTTTAGCAAGCCATTATTTTGTTGCTGGTTGAGGGTCTTACCTAGATATTGATGAAAACAAAATATCTGCAAAATGCAATAAAGCAAAGTGGAATAAATGAGGTAAGTCTGTATACAATAGAGTATTGTTAACTATAGTCACCATGCTGTACATTACATTCCTGAAACTTATTCATCTTACATGTAGAAGTTTGTATCCTTCGACTACCTTTTCTCATTTCTAACTCTCACCCTGTCTGCCCCTGGCAACCACCAATCTAGAATCTGTTCCTATGAGTTAAGTTATTCTTAGATTCTACATATCAGTAGAATCATATAATATTTGCCTTTCTCTGCCTTACTTATTTCACTTAACATAATGCCCTCAAGTTTCATTCATGTTGTCACAAATGGCAGGAATTCTTTTTTTCTATGATTGAGTAGTAATCTATTGTGTATGTGAATGTACATATCTACAGATATCTATCTATATATCTCTAGAAATATATCTAGAGATATATCTATAGATATAACATTTTCTTTTTTTATGCACTTGACATCTGTTTGTTAGTGGTATTTGCCTATAGCTGGACCCAGCATGGAGCATTATTCTGGAGAAAGCTTGTCAGTTCATCAACCAAGTATCTGAAATATAATCTGAGTTACTTTTTTCATAATTTAAAATATACTTTTACCAACCTTTTAATACTTATAAGACAATTAATAGAAGTGATATATAAAAAAAAAACAGAGCTTCCTCACCTCTGAGCCTGCCCTAAGCCAGAGGCGTTGAAAAGCAGCTGGTCCATCAGACACAGGTGGACAGCTTTTATTTCTCTTTTTTGCAATTAGGAAATACACATATGTCCTAATTGAAAAATAACACTAGCTCTGTACTTGTTCAACTAATAGCTTAGATCATCCACATTTGCTCCAATCTTGCTTAGAGTGTCACATCTTCATCATATTGATCACCCATCATAATTGTTTGCTATTCGACTTCCTGTCAAGGCAGAATAAAAAATGTGAAAGTGTTTTGAAAACTATAAAGCCCTGTATACACATGAGGTATATTGTTGTTATTATCTATTATTTAAGGCAACCTCATCTTCTTTTTAGATTGAACAGGGAGAAGCCCTGGTTTCCACTTTACTGGCACTTCTACAGTCTCCACCACTCTATATTTTGCAATGAGTCATCCTGAATCCAGTGTCAACAAGGCTCATGAAACAAAGAAGCCAGCAAAAACACTGATGAAAAGCAATTGTTGAGATTTTTAAGTTTTAAAGTTAATTGAAATGACAACATATGCATCATGTGTTAGTATTCCCTTAACAGGGATAGAACAACTACTGCGATTCAATAAATGCTAATGGCATTTAAGACAGCAGACAAAGAAGGCCTGGTGCCTATCTGGATTGAATAATGCTATCTTAGGTTTATCCAGCACCAACTTTAAACTTAAAGAGACTCAAAGAATCTTATAAAGTGTGTGTTCAGGGCCTGGGCCTCTGCCACTAGCTCTTAACCACTAGCCTGGAATGTATTGGGGAAAAAGAAAATGTTTCTGTCCACTCACTCTCCACCCACATTTTCGCTCCAGCACCAATCCTTCATACCTTAAGAAGCCATTCACAAGCTTTCTGATTATCATCATGAATCACTAGCTACTTCTAGCTTGTGTGGAAAAATTTTTCTGGTTGTCATTATTTTCTTTTTGTTGGTTTATTTGTATTATTTGGGGGGTGAAGAAGGGGGAAACAGAAGCCAGAGGCTAAATGGATAAGAACCCAGTATACAGGTGGTTAAATACAACAAAAACAAAAAACAACTTGTTTTCATGCCTTGACCAAAAATGACTTTTCCATTTACTTCTCTTCCAAGCAATTGTGCGCGTAGATAAATTAAGGCAAAAAGGATTCTCTCAAAGTTGCTGAGTTATCATGTCACTCAGTGAGTGATAAGTTACAAGCTAGAGAACAGGGTCCCCGTCCTTTAGTAATTTACAGTCTTACGGAGAAATAGGACATCAAGAATTAAATAGTAACTAGGGTGGCATATGATGAGGGCCAATGTGTGGGAGAAGCAGCAAAGGCTACAGGTATTCCATTAGAAAGAAAGCAACACTTACTAGTGAGTGGTAGGAGAGCTGCCAGGGAAGATGTGTCTTGAACTAGGCTTTGAAAGGACAGGAGATAGACAGATAGAAAGGAGAAAAAAATCTCCTCATATAAGAAATAGAACTGTTTATATTTATATTTGCATGCCTATGTAGTTGCCCTAGAACAGAGAATTCACAGATGAGAGTACTAGGATATGAGATGTCATTTTTTTAAAGCAAACCACCAAAGGGTTTAGATCACGTTATCTCATTCAAAATTCACAGCCTTCTGAAGCAGATAAGTGACACACTAAGAGATTAGATAATATGTGCAAAGTCACCAGCCAGTAATGGCAGAAATAGAAGAATCCAGGTTTTCTGAATCTCTTTGACATAGGGGATATAGGGTTGTTGTGAGGTTTCAGTGAAACAACCTTCATAAAGTACTAAGAACAGTTCCTGGCACATAGTAGGTCCTCAATGAATGCTAACTATTCTTACTATTTTTATCACTTTTATTATTAGAGATCTGACTGCAAGGTAAGGAGTTTGGACTCTGCCCTCTAAGCCTGTTTCCTAAACTTCAGACATTTGTATCCTGCCTTCCTCACTTTGCCACCTCTGCCCCATTAGGATGCTTTCAGCTGAAAGTAGCAGAAAACAAGACAAAAAAGAGAATATATTAGCTCAAGGATTTGAAAATTCCAAAGCTATAGTTTGATAGGGCTCTAACTCCCTTTCTCGAAAGTGCTCTAGGTTCTAACCTCCTCCTTCATCCTGAGGACAGCTAACCTATGGAGAGGGAAAAATGGCTGCCTGAATCCCTCTGAGTACTTTCCATTTACACACAAGACTGTCTAGAAGGAATGAAAGAGTTGCTTCCTTCAACCATTGAGGAAAATTTTTTAGTTTCACTCCAATTGGACCATCTGAAGTTACATGCCCATACCTGGACCAATCACTATGACAAGAGATTGGGACTCCACTAACAGGCTTAAGCCATACAGGATCCTTTCCTGGTCCATAAAATCAGCATGGCTACTCCAGGATGGGAGAGGAGAAAGAGGGCTGGGGCCATATTGCAAGTCCTATAGGGTACCACCTATGGCATCATTTTATTTTAAAAAACATTTTCTTTAAAATAACTTCTTTAAAAATAATCATTGTCTCATTCTAAGCCTCAATATCTAAAAAATCACAGGTGTGTGTAACAACTGCTTTTTATTTCAAATAAATATATAACTAAATTTTTTATCCAACTATAAATACTATCCTACTTATATCACTGCTAAAGGCAGTTCAGTCTTCAGATTTTCATTCCAGAACTCTCTCAGCTCAAGACCATATTAATATCCACAGCCAATGTTTTTGTTCTTTCCAAGTAACATTTTCTATGCTCTGTCTGGTTGAGATGGAAAAAACAAAACACCCATCGCACTGAAAAGCCAGAATAACTGTTGCCTAGTTAACTTTTCAAACAAAGCAGGAAAAAAAATACCCATTACATTGTGAAGCCAGAGTCACTGTTGCCTGGTTGACTTTGCATCCAGAGAGGGCCACGGCTTAATGGTCTGCAGTCCCTGGCAGAACCGCAACAGTGTGCAGACACCCTGTCCTTTGAAAAGAGAGGGTCGGCCAGCCTTGGCTTTATGATTCCAGTCTTCTAACAAAAGCATTCCATAGGAAAAGGCTGCTGGTGAAGATGACAGCAGGAAAGGCAGTGAGAAAAATTGGGAGAGCTGGGCCTGGAGGGTATTCTAAAATCATTACACCCACACCATAAACTCTCCTAGCAATAATGCTTAACTTTATAATCAGCCAGGAGCCCAAGATAAGGATGAAGATTCCAGGAATTAAACATACGCCATTCATCTTGGTCATAGAGTCACTAGCAAACCCCCTTTTCTCTCTATAGCTGTCAGTCAGGGTTGGTTAGCATTTCCCAGGTCAAAGCAAGCAGCCGCAGCCCCACCCAGAGAGTGCTTTCTTTGGACTACTAAGGAATTCTTTCTCTCTAGGGATACAAGCTGTAAAATCTACTTCAAAGGGATAAGATAGCCATACTCAGCCCTCACACCACAGGAAAAGGCAGATATGCCAGCTTTACCCTAGAGGGAGTATGCTTAGTGAACCAAACTCTAGGCTCAGAATCAAGGGATAGTATCCTGGCTCTGCCACTTAAGCATCGTTGGTATACCATCTTAGCTGCCAGCCACTCACAGATTCTGTCTGTAAAACAGGATTTGGCATCATCTGATGAATATGGTACAAACTGAGGTATCAATGAGTAATCTTAAATATACAACGAAGCAAATTAATTTTATCATTGAAGACTACAGCCAAAAGTAGATTTTGAAGAAATGTGTGAAAAGACACTTCCCTTTAACAAAACGTTTCAAAAGCTAGCAATAATATATTAAACCAAATTGACATCTTTCCTGTCATTCACACACTTACACATACATACATATGTCTACACACACACACACACACACACACACACACACACACACACACACACATGCCTGTCACCAAGTTCTCTCTTATAACTACTCCACATATTCTGCCTCAGGACTGGACCTCACTGATGTCTCCCCAGGATAGCTGTAAGAGAATTTTCCCTGTCTCTCTACCTCTGGTTTGACTCCACTCCAAGCCAGCCTCCCCACTACTTCCAATGAAATCTTAATAAAATGTAAATATGAACCTGTCCTTCCCATGCTTAAAACCCTAAGTAGGTCTAAGAGCTTCCAGAGAAAGTCAAAATTCCTTAACCTAACACCAAAGCCCTTTGTGATATCACCTGTTGTTCACTCATCTCCCATCACTCACCCTCCACCCCATGCATTCTTCTCTTTTGCCATATGGAACTACATAAAGTCACATCATGCTTTTAAGCCTATATCTTTCACACATGCTGCCCTATACCAAAAATATTAACCTCCTAGTTTTTCAAAACTCAATTTCAAGAAACTGTCACACACACACACACACACACACACACACACACACACACACACACACACCACAGTCTGCTTTGGGTCTCTCAATGAGTTCCTACAATACTTCATACCTATAATGTTGACCTATTCTCCTTTTTCTCTCATTAAACTACTAGCTCTTTGAAGGCATTAATTTTGTTCCATTTGACTTGGAAATTTACTATCTGGTCTAGTCCAGTATCTGGCATATATTCAATAGATGTAGTTCTCTGGTCTAACCAGTATTTTAGAGTGACAGTGTAAGAAATTTGACATCTTATTTTAAATGTATTATTTAGTAAGAGTTTGCTACCACTTTCTCAATATGAGGTGCCATTTTTATTACTCATTCTTCACTAAAAATAGTGGAAGCATTTATTCCATGTTGAAAGGCAAAAATCTGATTAGGCAACATTCACTTACAGTGGGGTCTTACTCTAAATAGAAGCATAAAAACAATATATAAGAAAGAAGTAAATATCCTTTTGAAGACTTACAAAGTGATAGTTAGCATCACATGGGTTAAAAAAGACATTTTAGTAACTTCTTGAGATTCATAATTAGGACAAGTGCCAGATGATAAAATATAACTCACAGCCCTTGAATCTTTCTACTCACAGATTAGTCTTCTCAGACCCAAGTGTCTTGCTCAAAGAAAGCTGGAGCAGAGCACTTTGAGCTCTTAGGATGAAAAGAACTTTATAACTGCAAGACTTTATTTGGATTCTCGTGCAGCCGTGTTATGCCTTTGCTGCCATATGATTTCACTTTGGACTGATATCTGTCCCATCTTTCATGGATCCAGCATTGCTCTATTTCTAGGCTCCAGACCTTTTAGAGACTCTGGGATCTCCCTTGTGTGCCTTCTTCTGAAGTCACCTGATGTGCCAAACCAAGATAGTTCCAATATCAGCCTTGACAAGCAGCCCTAAATCTTTAAGACATCTATAAACAGCACTTTGAGCTTTCTGTCCTCATTTTATTTTGTCTACTGGAAAGGATAAGCACAGTGAATGTTGTTGTTGGGTTTTATTTTTTTATTTGAAGTCTTTTCTATTGGTAACAAATAATTTTCATTGTTTTAACCTGTCATGATTTTCCAAAATCTAAGTAATTAAGTCTCCTTTGGAAAACAATATCTCTTGAGGTATTAATACCTGCCGGATTTTCTTTAGTGAGAGTTAAGGTCAAAATATGAATTCTAAATACAGAAAATCACCAGGTCAGTGAATTCTCAATGATATGTGGCATTTTCAGTCTGTTTCATCTGGTTCCATTCATGCAACTTATTCACATATTCATTCACTCAAGAAAGATTTATTGGGCAGCAGTGTTCAGGAATTGTGTGCTGTGGGTTATAGATACCCAGAGGGAATAATGGCCCTCCGTGACCTTCATCAGCTTATGTCTTATTATAGAAATAGTCATGCAAACAATTACAACATAACATCCTGCCTGACTGCAGAGCAGGTACTAGGTATCATGGGATCAGAAACAGAGGCCTGAACTTTTAGGAGAGATAATAGTGGTGGGGAGGGGAATGAGGTCAGTTCAGCATTTCAGGGAAAAAGAATGATGCTCGAAAGATAAACAGATGCTGGACGTGAGAAGAAGGGTAGAAAGGGCAAAGCAGAGGGGAGAAAAGAGAGAACATGTGTAAAGAGTGGAGGGTTCCAAGTAATTCTGCTCTGCCTGAACAGAATGGTAGTAATGTCGCTGGCCATGTGGTGATGGGTCAAGTCACGAAGTGTTTGATAGGAGTAAGAAGTTTGATTCTCTCTGGCAGAAGATAGGAACCACTGGAGAAATCTGAGTTTGAAAATGGCCCAAGGGGATCTTTGTGATAGAAATATCACTTTGATGGCTGAATGGAGCGTGAATTGGAAGTAGAGATTAAAGGCACAAAGGCAAGGGAGCCGCAATTCATGAAAAGGGCAAGGGCTGCAACCAAGGCAGCAGAATTGGGACTGGAGAAGAGAGGCAGGAATGAAGAGAGATTTAGGAAGTAAAAGGGTCGGAATATTGCAGTAGCATAAATGTGAGGATTCAGAAGAGGACCTACAAGAAGATTTCAAATATCTGGACAGAAAGCAACAATATGAAGGCATTGATAAACATCACCCAGACCCAGCAATCTTTCTCACAAATCAGAATATCTTGAATTCTTTCCTGGTTTCACAAATATCAGGATTCAGTACGTACACTTAGCAAAAACCCAGATCAACACATGTACCCATTTTTCTATTCTTTGTGCTGACAAATAATGTAGGATTTTTTAAATCAATATTGCTATGCTTTACAAATCAACTCAGTTTAATTGGAGTTATTTTCCTCCCAGTTCTTCTCTTTGTTACAGGATACTGCTAAAAGGTGGGTCCCCATTGAAATGTTTCAGTTATCTAAAGGTGGCCATCTGTCATTGTTTTTTAAAATACACACCATTCTTTGTTCTCATTAATCAGCATGATTTAGCTTCCTTTTACAGCAACCCATGTAAACAGACAGATAAATCTTATAAAGTTAGCGTAATCTTAAATCCTTGAAATAACTTAGAAAATTTGCTTATTCCAGAGCAATGACCTTGAAATTTTAATAACACCATTAGGAAGTAGGAATGTCATCTGCCATTTTGTACTCTTCTGTAACACTCTTGTACTAAGAAATCAAACTATCTGATCCAGAATTGCTATTTCCTTGAGCTCCCTAAAAATGGCAACTGTGCTAAAAATGTTTTTTTTCTTTTTAGTGTAAAATTTTTGTTGTTGTTCAGAAGTAGTGGTAAACCATAGACACCAAATAAAGCAGGTAGTACATTAAGTTTAAAACCAAGGTACAAATCTTGAAGTAATGTGTTCATGGGCAGGCCTAGAACCATGGTAGTACTTTGTGAATTAAATATATAAGTCATAGATCTCAAAGTGTTATACCAATTCAGCTAGTACCCACCAAAATTCTTTTTTATCCCCTGGAAAAGTGACTGTAAGGAAGATTCATAGATTTAGCAATTTAGAGAGAGATGTCTACTTGTAATTCAGATAAAAGGTCATTTTTAAATTGAAATTAGGCCTAAAAGAAAAATTTTAAGCTTGCCTTTGCTTTAAGCCAACTAAAACACATGCTAAATTTAATTGGCATTTTTATATGAATAGTTTTGGGTACAGAAATAGCATAATTTTGCATTGGCAAATTCTCTCTGTATTCTTCTTTGATAATTTATTCTCTTGAAGGTATTTTTCAACTCCTACGATTTAAAATTTATTTAAAAGAGTAATTCTACCTTCTATACAAAAGGTAGGCTTTCCATTTATAAACCTGTTACCTAGAGGCACAATTAGAATGGAAACATTAAATAGAAATAAAACATAATTCTTTGGCTCTTTTCATCCACCAGCTGGCTCATTTCATAGACTCTCTCTTTGGTGAGTTCCAAATATATTACTAGTTAGTCTATTACCTATTTGCATATCCTTCAAATTATAAAATTTAATTTTCTGAATTCCAATTCAGGTAATCCTAAATGTTTCATTCTATAAACAAAGTCAATTTTGTGACTGTGAACTGGGACCTTAGATCAAATTTTTTAATCAATGTTTTCTCCAGATAGATCTTCACATTCTCCAACCTTTAAGAATTCTTCACCAAGCCCTCCTGTTCTCTGGCAGTGAGCCCATCTCAAAAGTTTACCAGTCACTGGAAATTTCTCTTTAGCATCTCAGGGAAGACTTTGAATTCTTAGGGACAAACTTAAAATTAAAACGTCGTGGGTGTGTGTGTGTGTGTGTGTGTGTGTGTGTGTGTGTGTGTGTAAGGAAGAGTAATACTGAGTGCATTTACTTATTATTAGGCAACTTGAAGTGCCTCTGATGAGGCTGCACCGCATCGATTTAAATATGTGATGTTGTGATAGCTGGTTATGATTTTCTGATGTTTTTCTGCAACTCTAACCATATGTAATTTTGATTTAAATGAAAGTTAAGTACTAAAACATTTTGCCCAAAGGGAATTTGGATTCTCAATGTGCTTTTAATAACTGTTTGTAAAACATTTAGGAAAATCTATGGCAACACATTTAGGGGAAAAAATCAAATTACTATTGCCTTAAGATGTTATTTTAGTGTCTAAACTTTATGAAACATCCTGTGTGGCCCAATTGTTGAACTAATCCAGTCAGTAATACTTTAGAACATATTGTATATATAGGACCTAAATTTAATTTGTATAATATTTTTTAATAATACTTCTTTAACGTATTTCTTTAAAAGTCACTGAAAATGATGTAGATGATATAAAAGATATCTCATCAAATATTTCTGAAAAATTGAAAATAGAATCTAATTAGAAAGCACTAAAATTAATTAGAAAAATCAGATTAAAAAACATTAAACATCTACTTCCTTTTTTAAAAAAAAAAAAGAGTATTAGAGGTCTCAAGATAGCTGTAAAACCTAAAATAAAAAGTTATGATGTACCCGAAGCCTAAAGTAAATAAATGCAACCTTCTGTGGCAGTTGGGACAATACAAGAGGGCTTTCTGGAAGGCTAAATCTACCAGTTGGTTATACAGACATTGCTTCTGAAGGTGCAATTTGAAAAATGAACTCAGATTGAAATGTGACCTGAATTTCCATTTCCTCTCACACACAGAAATGACTATGTATCTAATTTGGGAAAAATTCAAACCATAACCGTCAATGTATAGCTCAGAATCTGTGCTAAATGTGAATACCAGAATCACCTTTCATCCAGAAAGATGGTATCCTTGAACCTAACCAGGAGATAATGAGCTTTCTTTTTCTCACATTTGTAATCTCTCACCCAAAGCATCATTAGAATACAATCATCCCATAATACAGTTGTAGTCATTTATTGTGCTATTTATGCATGTTTTTACTTCCCTCTGTGGCCATGGAAACAATTACAGAAACTTGTAAAATTTACAATCCATATCTATCAAGAAACAAGTGAATTACAATGATCTAAAACAGAATGGCAGCTAAAGGGCTTTACTCTGAAAAGATCAGATTTTCTAAGTAACTGATATGTCAGAACCATCCCCAGTGAGTGTATGACCAGAATTTTTATTCATCACTCATTAAATTATGACACTGTATGACTCTATAAGCCCTGACTGATACAGCATCATTATTAAAGGGTTTATTAACAAATGATTGGAAGTAAAGGTATTCTGTTTGTACTTCACACATTTTTGTATTATTTGGGTATTTTTTAACCACAAGAATATGTCAACTCAGTTTGGAGTTCCTTTACCTCTTAAATGACACTTTCAAGTGTTCATCATGTCTAAGCATTGGTTGTTAAAGGTGAGTGATGGGTCCATGTGGGTTCATTATACTGTTTTCTCTGACTTTATGAATTATAGATTATTTGACGATACCCATCATAAAAAGCTTTTTAAAGAATGTACCATTTTGGTAATTTAAAATATGCAGTCCTAGATTGGAAATCAGTTTTCTGTAATCTGTACAAGGTTATAATTTGATATTATACAAAGTTGTTCATCGCAATCCCTCATTTTATTTTAGAACATGAAATTTGTATGAAATGCTTCCTTTCACATGGTCCATATGAATGAAAAAATCAATAATTCAATAATAAAAAATAAATTTCAAATAGTTGTTTACAAATATTGACACTTAATTGACTTTGAAGCAGGAGTTTATAAAACGTACCCTAAGACTGATTATCACCTAAGACTTTAAAAACTTTTAAAATGGTTCACTTGGGGTACAATTGTTCTTTCAATCATTATAATAACATTCCTGATCTCACTGGATTTTTTGAGACTCTCTCTTTTTAATAATAAGAAAAACTAACACTTCCTGAGTCCCCAGTATGTAAGGAGTATGCTCAGAGCTTCACAATCATTACCTTCTTAATTCTCATGAAAACGTAAGGTATTTTTATGTTCACTTTACAGAAGAAGAAACTAAGGTTAAAGGAGGATGCTATGGAAGGTCCCAGAGCAAATGAATGACTAGTTTGGGATTTACCTCTAAGCAGTCTGAACCCATTCTCTTATCCCAAACAAAAGAGAAAACACAAGATAAAAGTAAACCCAAATAGTTTATGGTAAAGTGAGACCAGACAACCTTAATAAAATATGGTGAAAATAATAATTAGCATATGTGAAATGCTCTAAAAACATATCATTTAAAGTACTTCTAGGTAGATCATTCATTTGATTCTAACATTACCACAAGGACCCATATTAGTCCTATAATACTATAAAGAGTGAGCTGGGGGCAGAGTGGCTTATGAATATTTATCAAAGACAGAGCTTGAATCTTTTGAGTCCAGATCTCGATCCAATTTCACAATTATCCAGCTACCTCTAACGCATGTCTTTCACAGTCCACTTTCATTTTTTATTATCATTATTTTGACCAACATATTCCCATATCTTTATAATCTCAGGTACCGAATTTTGAAATATCTATTTTGGGGACAGGAAAGAAAGCCCTTAGCCATTGTTGCATCTTCAAAGTCATTTGAGGTTCTGGTTTAAATGGTCTGGGGCAGGACCAGAATGAAGCTATTGCTTCAGAAAGTGATTCTAATGGGCATCCAGGGTGGAGAAGCCCTGCGGAAACATAACCTGCATAGCTGAATCAAATTATGTTTGGGCACCATGCAAAACACAGAGAATCTTAGCCTCACAGGCACACACCTCAGGCCAAGGGGATAAAATACTCAGGGTAGATGAACCAAAGAGCAGAACGCTAGCAAAAGTAAATGTGCCCTAGACCAAGGAATACAGACAACCTCCAATTCCTCCACACTATGGAGGGTGTGGAGGAACAGTGAGCATTTCTAGGTACTTGGGGGAAAATGCTTAGACATGTGACCATAATGTCATTGAACTCTCATTATTGAGGTAATTCTTAACAGATATACTTCATGGCCCTAAAACCTGCTTGTTCTACTCTGCTACAAGTGAAACTAGAGCATTTGTAATAAAAAATGTGAACATCTATGAAGAGAATTGAATGGTTTGCCAAAAGGAATTAGTCTTTGAATCCAGACTAGCATCATTTCTTGAGTATGTCTAATAAGAATTGGTTAGCAATGAGATTTATATAAATATATTTGCAGTGCTAGCCCAACCAGCTAAAAGCAGAAATTGGGAAGAATAGAATAAAAAAGGATAAAAAGGAAGGAAGTGGGCATTGAAAAGAGAAGAAATACACTTCACACCTCCTAGGATAACTATAATAAAAAAAAATCGACATACCAAGTATTTTTGGTACAATAAGGATACATGGAAATTGGAACTCTCATACATTGTTGATGGGAATGTAAAATGGTGCAGCCACTTTAGATTTTTAGTAAATTTATGCAATTATGCAACTTTTCTCACAATCCAAGTTTAAAATACTGCTACTACTTCAAAAAGTTCCCTCATGTTTATCTGTAGTGGATTCTATCACTAACAGGTTTCTTCAAAAGTTAAACATACACTTTCCATATGACCCCATAGTCTCACTTCTAGGTATATACCCAAAAGAAATGAAAAAACATGTCAACATAGAGCTTTAAATGTGAATATTCATAACAGAATTATTCATAAAAGCCAAAAAGTAGAAGGCCATCCAAATGTTCAGCACCTGGCAAGTGGTAAATAATATATATATGCTGTGAACTGAAAGTTTGTGTCCTCTCAAAATTCATATGTTGAAACCTAACTCCCAGTGTGGTGGAGCCCTAATGAATGGGATTAGTGCCCTTATAAAAGAGACCCACAGAGATCTCTCATCTCACTGACATGTGAGGTCACAGGAAAAAGACAACCATCTATGAATGAGAAAGCAATCTCTTACCAGTCACCAAATCTCTCACCAGTGCCTTGATCTTGGACTTCCTCGCCTCTAGAACTGTGAGAAATAAACATCTGTTGTTTATAAGCCATCCAGTCTGTGTATTTTGTCCTAGTAGCCCTAACTGACTAAAGAAATATGCTATATCCATATAATGGAATACTATTAAATAACATAAAGGAACGAACAATTGATACACATGCATGGATGAATCTCAAAAGCATTGTGACAAGTGAAAGAAACCAGACACAAAAGACTAGATTTTGTTTAATTCCATTCACATGAAATTTCTAGAAAAGGCAACACCATGGAGACAGAAAGCAGTGATTGCCTGAGTCTGGGAGAAGCAGGAATCTACTACAGATAAACACAAGGGAACTTTTTGTAGTGGTAGCAGTATTTGAAACATGGATTGTGAGAATGGTCACATAATTGCACACATTTACTAAAAATCATTAAACTATACATTTAGAATAGGTAAAGCTGTTAAAAGTAAAAAATAAAGAGAAGACTAGGAAGTATGGAGAGGGTGTGAATGTTCATGGAACAGGAGAAAAGGACATGCACATATTCACTAAGAAGCCACATCATAGATTGTGGAAGCAGGCACAGTGTTTCTTTGCCTCCTGTGTTTTATTCTTTGCATTTATATGTTAGACTCAAATTGTGCACTGTATGAGTTTACAGAATTTAAAAGAACATTTGGTACATATGGCACATTTTCAAATGCTCTAACAGCTAAAAAAAAAATAGGTGAAGTAGAACATTACAACTGCATTTGCCACAGCTTCTTTATACATCTCATCACCCTACACATTTGGTTTCTTAAGTCTTACATGCTATATTGCCTTTGCACCAAGTGAATTATACCAAAGTTTTACACCGTTTTCAATAGCTTGCAGGACCTGCGAAGTCAAGTTGAATTGCTGTCTCTTGACATCGTTGAGTACCATTTCTCATGACTTTTAAGAAAATAGCTCCTTTGCCTGCCACTTTTGTGTGTCAACTTCTCCCTGTACCCAAATTTCCTCTCATTTCTTTCATCAATGGAAAAATTTTAGAAATGGGGAGAGAGAATGTAAATAATAAAAAATTAAGCCCTGTGATAACAAACAAAACTTTTCCTTCTTCTCTTCATGAAAATAAGAACAATAGCATCCCATTGTAATGAGTTGGAGGAGGATACAACTCTTCCTCCTCATTGCTTTATTCTTCCTTTGCATCAGTCTCCACCATAGCTTACCTGCCACTTTCTGCCTGGAAGGCCTGCCTATGAATTCTCTCTCCCCAGGGTTCTGTGCTTTATAATTCTTGTAATCTACATGCAGTTTCATTGCCAGGTGATGTACAGCACAAGAAACATGACGGTTTAAGTTTTTACTCAAAGCCTCACATGATTCTTTCTCCACTTGAAAAAAATACATCTAAGATAAATTGGGGAATATTTTAGTGACTGATATTTGGGACAAGTCATATTGGAAAATTTGTCAGTTGCTGAAAGTGTGACTATGTTCTATGTGCCACTGACCTAAGTATATCCACAGAGAAATAAATTAGAAATGTAATTTTTTTTTTGAAAGAAGAGTAGGGGAATAGTTATCTCAATAGTCTTTCAAATGACAAGGCTTGGAGGTCTTTGAAATGTCTGGTTCCATTCCAGTGCACACCCCACCTTGCATTCTGCAGGGATTTAGACAGCTGAAAGGTGTACCTTCCGTAATGTGTGTGTCTGTCTGCTGGTTCAGTAAGTGTTTCATGATAAAAGGGTTGTTTTTCTCGGCCTCAACGCTATTGACATTTTGAGTCAGACTATTCTTTGTTGTGTAGGATGTTTAGCAGCCTCCCTGGTCAGTACCCACTAAAAATAAGTAGTCACTCCTCCCTACCACAGTTAAAAATTGTGACAACACAAATTATCTCTATACATTGTCAAATATACCCTGTGGAACAAACTCACCTCCAGTTAAGAAACTTTGGGTACCTCCAGCCTGAACTTATAGACCCCAAAATATTGGAATCATTCCTAAACTGTGGGCATAGAGGACCTAGCCAGTGCATTCCAGGATATGTACAGAGTGGTATGAGCCCAGAGCAAAATTTCAAATGTAATCTAAAAGTACTTCAACACCCTGAGGGAGGACAGGGTATCATATCCCATAGCAGTTGCCCTATTATCATACCTTACTGTGGACTCCTCTGAAATGCTGTAATTTAGGCTCTTGTTAGGTCACTGAGTTACCTATGAACTATCAAGAAGCAAAGATACAAACATACATAGTAGTGACATAAAAATGAAAACAAGTGTCACATTTTAGTAATTAACAGATTAATGTTCCAATCTTCCCTAAATATCTGTTACCAGATATTGTTCAATCTAGTTGAGATTTTATTTTTTAGAGAAATCTGATCAAGAGGTACAAATGGTTAAAAAAAAAAATTAAAAGATTTTACAGGAGAAAAAAAAACATGTAAAACTCAGCAGCATAGGAGACAAATGAAAGCCTCTCCCTCATGGGGGAAAAAAGTGTCTTTTATTTCACTTACTCAAGATTAACAAACAGACATTTAAGAAAATCTGTCCTCAAATGGTCATTTCTTTCCTCGTGACAAAAGATCCTAAATATTTTTTATTTGTGGGCAGAAAAATACTCTATTAACAAAAATGGTTGCAGACATTTTGTAATTCTTTTTAGAAAAAATAACCAAAGACACCAAGTCTAATTCACTGTAGCTGAAATTTCATTTATAATCTAACCACACTAATGAGCTGCTGCCCAGGGACTTCTAATTAGATTCACTGTCTTTATGTCACTGACATTAATTTCCTTACTTCAACTTCTAGAAAAAGTTTGATGTTTTCTAGATTTAAAAAAAAATCCGGGACAACTTTCAGGCTTTCAATAGTTTTTAAAATAATTCTAATATTTTTAACTGCTACCATTTTATGGAATAGCATATTTCTGAATTGGAAAGACACAATGTTGATATTTATATACATGACAATACTCATTTTATCAAGATAGCTCGTAAGTTTGTATTTGAAACTATTGTCCATTATAATGTTTTTGTTCTTTATGTGAACTCTAGGGTTAAGTCAGAAGATTAAGTCCATATAGCCATCAAGTCATATTCTCTAAATTAAAATTACATTTAAAGGACTTTGAGAAGATTCACTTCCAACTAGTTTTCTACTGGCTAATTCCATGACTTAAAACAAAATGCTACTATTTGATGATAATTGTATTGCATTGAACTTCCTGCATTACTCTCAGGATGAAATTGAAAAAGCATACTTGTCAAATGAATCTTATGTGCATCTTTTATTACATGACTGAATAAATAAACACATTGCCTAGTTTATAAACACCAGATTTGTAAAGAACCCATACTTCTAAAAGACCACAACTGCCCTACCTCCCTTCCCCCGCCCATCCCCGCCCCAGGCTGCATGCTGCCCCTACTGTGAAAGCCATTGTGGAAGAACTGAGAACTTTTAGAAAGCATGTGGATCCCTAAGTAGCAGGTCTAGAAAGATGACCCAGCAGGAAGACATGTGGTGCCCACCCGCTTCTCAAAAGCATCTTCCACAGTACAATGTCAGAAGTTTTGTGTATCTCTTTATCACAATGCCTAATAGTCTTTAACTTACAAATCTCTTTGAATTAACAAGCTTCTTTAAAATGCAAATGACTCCCAGAGAGGTAATTACATTCTTTAATTAATTAAGGCAGATTGGACTGCTCTTAATATCTAACTAACTACTTGTTATTTGAAATGAAGGATTACCAGGCAGTAGTAGCAGCTCAACAGTAGGAGTAGCACAAGGAGCAGCTGTCATGATAGTTGTGGTAGCAACAGCAGCAAACACTGACTCTGTGCCAGGCCCTGTGTATAGACTCCAATGGAGACTGTCTCATTTAACCCTCTCAAAACCCTGGGGAAGAATTTTCAATAGGTAATGTAGTGGTTCTCAAAATGTAGTTCCTAGGCCAGCAGCATCTGAATCACCTGGGGATTTGTTACAAAGACAAGTTCTCAGGCCCCACCATAGACCTTCTGAATCAGAAACTCTGAGGGTGGGCCCAGCAGTCTGTGTTTTAACAAGAACTCCAGGTGATTTCAATGCTTGCTAAAGTTTGAGGACCACTGGGCTACAGATTTGTAGAAAAAGGCCACACACAGGCGCACATGCATATGAGTAGGCTCATACATGCACACTAAATTAGTCAAAGTTTACAACTTGTTTATGAAAGAATAGAGACAAGAATCAGAATTTATAATAAACATAAGAGAAATATACTCTGAGTTACCACTAAACAAGTGAAAAACAAAGCTTTGGAGATAACCCATTCTGAAAGTCTGCATGTTTAATCATTCATTTTCTTCTACATTTATATATCATTAATTCTGGCATTTCTCATGATCCTGCACTGGTTATTCCCAGGTTGACTTCCACACTGCTCTGTCCTCTAGGTGAATGACCCCCAAACACTCTGGCCCTCTAGCTTCTGATTGGATTGAGTAAATGGTAGGAATCTGAGTAGTTATTCCCTCCATCCCTCTGTGCTCTGCCAGCTTGGCAGTAGCTGTGTTCCTTTACACAGAGCCATAGCTCCTGAGAGACAAGCCCTCCCTCATGACTATAGCTGTCACAGAGGTCTGGTAACAGAACCCTCCCCTTCCCCCTTCTGGCCTAAGGGTGCCAATGGCTTTCTCTGTTCCCAACCACTGGATATTTTATCATCCCTTAGTGATTCCCCACATCCTACTACATCTTTCTAAGTAGTCCCATCATTGAATTGTCCCCAGAATGGATCATCTGTTTCCTGCTTAGATCCTGAATGATGCAGACCACAACCATAAATTGATAAGCATGATGTTTAATACCAGATCCCTATTAGCTTTTTTTAAATGAATCTTCTTTCAGTGCACCAGTTTGCATCATGCCACCAAATTGCAAAAGACTTATCACTTCATGAAGACTATGTAATTCATGTAAAACACTTAGTACAGTAAGTGCTCAATAAACAGCAAATGATGTTATTATCATCATCACTGTTGCTATTAGTAAGTTAATGTTTATTATTAGAACTAAAAACAATAGACATAATTTAGAGGAAGGCAGATTTTGGATGAACAAAGATGAGCTTTTCAGTAATTACAGTGTCCAGTAATGAAATAGTCCAACTTTTAATTAGAATTTATAAAGTACTTTCATTTCTGTGGTCTTATATCATTTTTACAATAACACTATGATGTAGATATGTATTTTTCACCTCTTGTTCAGCTGTGGATACGAGATTTAGAGAGCTTATAAGGACTTACCCAAGAGCAGAGCTATTGAATATTGGTGCCAGCATTGAAATCTTCTTGTAGGGCCAGGTTTTGCCCACAGTACTCATCTAGAAGTTACAAAGGGCAATTCATTAAGGAGCAATGTGGGGAGGGGGGAGAAATGAGCTGTCTAGTTCACTATGCTTGGGTGGCACCCCCTCATTCCCCTGGCACAAATCTGCCCTCCTGAATCATGGTCAGATATGCTCTGATTTACCATATTGTAAAATCTTGCTCTGACAAAAAAAGAGAAAATAAAATTGAGATAGGTCAATGCTTCATTAGTTTTCAAATGTGTGATGACTCAGGCTAAGAAGAAGTGAAGGCACTGAAAGGGAAATATGTGATAGTATCATGATGAAATATATACTTCTTAAATATTTGACCACTGCTGAGAGCCACCTGGGAGAGAATGAGTAATCCGTGGCAAACAACCCAGCAGAGTGGAAAGGGAGGGAGTGCATAAAACAGCAGTAAGCCATGGCCTCTTCATCTTCAATCTTTCTGAACAACAGGAGGAAAGGGCTTTATGGGTCATGATGCAAAATTGATTGAGTGAGTTGTCCTTCATACTGGCTGATCCTCTGTATCTGCATTTCCAAGTGTCATTAAGGATCTCAGAAATATTATGAAATTTATGCTTAACAAATAATTATCAAGAAGGGCAATAGCCTTATAAATACTTGGTATTAGGGAACTCAGCCTAACATTTGATTTTGTTAATATAAATAATATATTAACAAGTGAACAATTTGGACTTGATCCAAACCACTATACTGTAAGTGCTTTGCTGAAACTTACCAATGGTATTTACTTCTATAAATAACAACCATAATTGTAATAGTTTTCTAGATACATCAGTTTATATCTTATGACAAATACCCATTTAAAGATCTTTATCACTGCAAGCATTTTAGAGGAACCTTTGAATTAGATGGTGGGGGAGTGGTATCTGACCACCCCTAGTGTGAGATGGAAGAAGAAATTCAGAATTCAGACCTGAGCTGGGTCTTAAAGGATGTGTAGGATTGGAGCAGATAGAATGGAAAGGGATAAAGTGTTCCAGATTAGATGTGGTAAAATGATGGTAATAGAGTCTGAGGTAGTCTGCATTCTGGAAAAGGCTTTAGGACTTTAGTCCACCTCAAACCATCATTACCCATCTAAGCATGAGGAGGTTGAACAGAGACTTAAATGGAAGCAAAGTGAGTTGTAGAAAGAGGACAGTGTCCAGAGTAAGACACACTTGACTTCAAAATTCTGGCACTTCCATTTAATACTTAATTGCCCTTGATAAAGTTTCTTAGCTTTTATAGGTCTAATTCCTAATTGCAAAGTGGCAGTGATATCTTCCTCATGAAGTTCTTGAGGATTAAATGAGGGAATGTGTGTGATAAGCCCAGTACAATGCTCAGTAAAAAAATAAAAATAAAAGCATGTTCTCAATATATTGTGGGCATAGTTATTATTTTCTAAATGTCTCAAGGATCATTAGTAAAAAAATAAAGGATTCTTGAAAAATTTATTTTTCCTGTGTTTTGTCTAATTAATGTTTACTCCAATATCGAACTCTATATTAAGTTGAAAGGATGTGACCCATTTGAATTAGGCATCCCTATGTTCAAATCGGTCTTAGCTTGCTACTTTTTATGCGTGCCCTTGGTAAAGTCAAATGACCTCTGAATTTGTTCCCTCTTCTGTAAAATGGGGATGATAAGTACTTTGTAAGACTAGAGTAAAAATTTGGGGAGACTGTATATAAAGTGAATAGCATATACTAGATGCTTAATAAATAACAGCCATTCTTATTGTTACTCTCCTCAGAGCTTCCATCTACATTAATCATTCTGTCCAGTTTATCTCTAGTTTAAGATTTCTTTTGGATCATTTTCTTAGTAATGACATAAACTTTCCCAAGAAACATAATACCCCTTTTCTACCCACCTAGAAAAACTAACATAGTATTTTAACCTTCACAATTTATACTCAAATATATGATTTTATTTAATCTTAACAACAACCTTGGGAGGCAGAATTAGCTCTATTTTACAAATGTATATGTCTTTTTGGAACAAAGCTATTGGATTGTCCATGGACAGTCAGCCAGAAAAGGGCAGGAAGCTTGCAATGGAGCCAGCTCTGTCAACAAAGCTCATACCCTTTCAACTCTCCAATGGCATCTGTCCCCTATATCTTGTGGTCTCCACCAAACAGAATGAACTGTTCTTTGGCATCTGAGTGACCACTAAAGATTAATTTATCATGGGAAGAAGAAAAGGCTAGTATTTCTCACCTTATGAGTCTATTAATCAATGAGAATTCTATCTTTCAATGATCATTTCTATACTGACGAAGAATGCTCAAGTTCAGACATGAGTTTCTCAAAATGTAGACTTCTGTGGCTTTGTTAGCACCTACTTTTATTTTATTTTATTTTATTATTTTATTTTATTTTATTTTATTTTTTATTTTTTAACACCCGCAGCACCTGGTATTCCAAGGTGGTCTCCCATTCAAGTACTAACCAGGCCAGGCCCTGATTAGTTTCCGAGATCAGATGAGATCGGGCACATTCGGGGTGGCATGACCAAAGACTGCACTTACTTTTAAATATCCCATCTAGTTGGAGTTGTGAGTTGTGCTTGTGAGCATTTATCATCAAATGTGTGTGCTGCTGTTCTTTCAACTAGAAGCTTTTCAAAGGCAAAGACCATATCTATTCGACACTCCACACCTATATAATGTTCAGTAGTGCCAAATACAACAGTACATCAAATGACAACCCACAGAAAAAAACACATCTCTCAGGAAACTTGCATTCATCACTGCCAAATATAGGGGTGACTACATTTATAACATAACAACGAAAACAACCATACAATATACTGAGGACTTACCTCATGCCTAGGCTCTTCACATACCTTCCCTCAATTAACTTTTGAGTTTCATGAAGATAGTATTACTACCACTTTGCAGATGAGGAAACAGTCCTACATATAATAAGAAACTTGGTCAAAGGCATTCAACTATTATGTGGGGGTGCCAGGATGTGAAGCCAGGTGTTTCTTACTCTGGATGCTGTGATCTTTCTACTATTCTACATTGCCTTCTTTGAAGCCTCTACCCAGCCTTCTCTGTTTGGATGGGTGCATATAAGTTATTGGTGGACTAAGAGGTCAGCAGCCTCTTTCTGAATCCACACTGCCCCAGTCTCTATCACCAGCATTTCTTCTTCTGTGATCATCAATCAGCATTGCCACTCTGGAAGGTCTTCTCCTTCTCCATTCCACCTACCCGAAATCCTATACATCACTTCCCCAGGAAGCCTATTTTACCCATGCTCAGCCAAATCAATATCTTTTATCCTTGACCTACTAAATCATTCTTAGCTAAACCCATATCCTTTAGCACTTAGTCATATAATATGACATAGTCTTTTTCACATGAGCATGATATAGTGGAGGTCCAGCCCTGGTTGACCACTAACTAGCATTATGACCTTGAGTAAGTCGCTTAACCTTTCTGAGCCTCAGCTTTCTCATATTCAAGTAAGTAGTCTCCAAAATTCTCTCTAGTTTTAAAAATACTATTTTCTTGTCCATAGGTCTTGACTCCTTAAGAAAAAATGCAATTTTTATCAAAGGCTTATATTTTGTTTTATCCTGTAACATCAGACAGAGAGAAAGCATGAAGGATGGGATGTGTGAGAGACCTAATATAAACATTGTAGTTCTAGATGGGCAGTCAGCAAAATAGGATAAAATTATTTCATCTACAATGAAAAATAAACTGAAAAAGACTCACTTATTATAAATAAAGCCCCACAAATGAACCATTTTCAGTGAATAAGACAAAATGAACCATTAATGCAGAATTCATAGCAAAAGATCAGCATATAATTGGGTCATCGCTCATACAAATGAGAACCCACCTTTGTTATTTGTGGGAGGAGAAAACCAAATTGTTAAAAAATATATATACACCCAGGATTTGCCATTTTTAACATTCAACCAAAATTGAGGCAATCCATTAACACATAAAATTTCCTTCTTTAGTTGGCTTCACTGTCAATGTCTTCACAGTGAAAAGTGATTGAAATTGTGTAAAAACAGAAAGTTATACACCTTAAACTTAAACATGTTTTTGACAATTATATCTCAATTTTAAAACAATTTTAAAAAATGAAAGAATAAAAATGAAAGGTAATCAGGATCAAAATCTTGTTTTAATAAAGCTCCAGTTTTGGTTCTTGTTCTCAAAAAGGAAGATAAACTTGATTTACTTACTCTCAGGGCTATTTCTGAAAATATTCATGAGTACTGATTTTCCATTTTGTTCTTTTGGGTCAATAATTACTTTCATCTTAAATCCCACATGGTAAGTGTCATCAAATAGCAAGGGATGATGGATATACTTATATGGATAAAGAAGTTAATGAGAAATTAGACTCCAGAGAATTTAGGTAAATACTGGCACATCATAACTCTCTGAAAATTCTTTTCTGAACGTTTGTATCCATTATATAGTATGTGGGCAAAAAAGTAAGGAAAATAGAAGATAATAAGTGAAATAGAAGCTTAGAGATCATCTATTTTTATATTTACTAAAATTGTTTTTTAAAGAGACATAGAAAAATATGGTATCCAAAATATTTTCTAAAATATGTTTTTTCTCTATTTTTATTAATAATTTACATACCATGAAATTCATTGTTTTTAAGTATATAAGTCAATAGCTTTAGTATATTCACAAAGTTGTACAATTCTGTGGTGGTTCCACCTTAAGATTGTAGCTGTTAGTTGTTAGTTGCAGATATAGTTAAGGATCGTGAGATGGAATCATCTTGGATTAACTAGGTGGGCCCTACATCCAATGACAGGTGTTAAAGAGAAGAAACACAGAGGAGAAGGTGATGTGAAGATAGAGGCAGAGATTGGAGTGATGTATCTACAAGCCAAGGAATGCCAAGAATTGCTGGCAGCCCTCAAAAGCTAGAAGAGAAGTAATAAATAGATTCTTCCTCAGAGCCTCCACATAATGTACCAACACTGCTGACATTATAATTTCAGACTTCTGGCCCCCAAAAATGTGAAAGATAAATTTCTGTTGTTTCTGATAATCTAGTGTACAACCCTAGGAAACAAATATAAATTCTCACCATTATCTAATTTTAGAATATTTTCATCACCACCACCCCCCCCACAAAAAGAATCATTAGTAGTCTTCCCCATCCCCCACACAGAGCAACCACTAGTCTACTTTCTGTCTCTAGATTTTCTTATTCTGTATATTTAATACAAATGGAGTCATATAGCATGTGCCTTTTGTGACCAGCTTCTTCCACTTAACATAAAGTTTTCAAGGTTCATCCACGTTATAGCATATTATTATTCCAGTCCTTTTATTGGGTGAATAATATTCTACTGAAGGCATAAACCATATTTTGTTTATCTATTCACAAAATGATGAGCATTTATGTTGTTCCCACTTTTTGTCTACTATGAATATTGCACTGATCTTTTATGTACATTTGTATACATATCCATTTCATCCTATTAGTTTATTTGTTGCTTCACAGTAAAAAGTGATTAAAATTGTGTAAAAAGTGCTATATAAGTGTTCATAGTATTCTCTTATAATCCTCTTAAGTCTATAAGGTTGGTAAGGGTGTCTTCTCTTTCATTCTTGATTTTGGTCATTTGAGTCTTTTTTATCATGGTCAGTCTAGGTTAATATTGTCAATTTTGTTGATCTTTTTAGAGAACCAACTTTTGATTTTCTTTATTGTTTTTCTATTTTTTTATCTAATCATTTCCATTCTAATTTTCTTTATGCCTTCTTTATACTTGTGTTGGGTTTAGCTCTCTCTTCTTTACCTAGTTTCTTAAGATGAAAAGATAGGTTATTAATTTAGATCTTTCTCCTTTGTTAATATAGGCATATACAGCAACATATTTCTAAGCATTGCTGTAGCTGTACTCTATAAGTTTTGTTATGTTGTTTTTATTTTCTTTCATATCAAACTATTTTCTAATTTCTTATGTAATTTCTCCTCTCATCCATTATTTAGGAGTATGTTGTTTGATTCCACATATTTGTGAATTTCCCAAAGTTTCTTCTGTTAATTTTTCCTAATTTCATTTCATTGTAATCAGTGAACATACCATATATGATTTGTCCTTTTTAATGTATTGATATTTGTTTTATGGCCTAGCATATGATCTATCCTGAAGAATATTTCATATGCACTTGAGAAGAATGTCTATTCTGCTGATGAGTGAAGTGTTCTATAGTAGTCAGTCTACATAATTTATAATGTTCAAGTCTATTTCCTAGCTCTTTCTTCAGTTTGCTATCCGTCGTATTGTTGAATTGTCTATTTTTTCCTTCAATTCTATCATACTTTTCTTCATTTTGGGGTTCTGTTGTTAAGTACATATATATCTATAATTATTATTCATTTTTTGATCAGTTGATCTTTTTATCATTATATAATATTTTTCTTTTTGTCCAGAAACAATTTTTCCCTTAAAGTCTATTTTGTCTATTATTTGTATAGTTACTCCAGCTCATTTTTGGCTGCTGTTTGCTCGATGAATCTTTTTCTGTCCTTTTAATCTATTTGTGTCTTTGAATAGAAAAGCATCTCTTATAGACAACCTATAGTTGGATCATGTCTTTTAATCCATTTTGGCAATCTCTGCCATTTAATCATTTACATTTAATATAATTACCAATAAGGTAGGATTTATGTCTGCCATTTTGCTATTTGTTTTCTATATGTCTTATGTCTTTTTGTTCTTCTATCCATCCATTTCTGCTTTCTTTTGCATTAAAAATTCTTTTGGTTTTCAAGGCTACTGCAGAAACCCCTGGTAAGAGGGGCATGAAAATAGAGCAAATTAAAATACCACAACACTCAATGTTTTACCAAGATTCAGCTCTTTTTTTTTAATACTCTTTGAATTGTTGTAAACCTTTGATTAATTTCAAGAGTTTTGAAAAAATTGATTTTGACAGTTTTTGCCAATGTTCTCATTGCTTGTTTTGGAGAAGTGGCTTTTCAGAGGTCTTTATCTGCCATTTTTTGCTGATATCACTGTTGTCTTTTCCAATAACTTCATATAGAGACAAATAGGCCATAATTACTATTATTACTATTCCCACTCATTTATAGATGAAGAAAAGTATATATATTTCCTATTGCTGCCATAACAAATTTCCAGAAACTTAGCAGCTTAAAACAACACAAGTTTATTACCATACAGTACTCTGACATGGGTCTCACCAGACTAATATCAAGGTGTTGGCAGAGCTGCATTGCTTGTTGGAGTCTTTAAATAAGAATCCACTTCCTTGCTCATTCAGGTTGTTGGCAGAATTCAGTTCCTTGCAGTTATAACTAGCACTGAATTCCCTATTTTTTTGCTGGCTGTCTCCAGCTTCCACAGGCCACCCACATTCCTTGGCTTGTGGCCAGTTTCCTCCATCTTCAAAGCCAGCAATGATGGGTCAAGTCTCCCTCATACTTTAAATCTCTCTTGCCTTTTCTTCTAACCTTAAATGTCTTTGACTTACCTTTCTGCCTTCCTCTTCCACTTTTAATCCAGATTTTCCTTTAATCCAGGAAAATCTCCCTATTTTAACATTTGTAACCTTAATTCCATCTCTAAATTTCCTTTCCATATAACATATCACATATTCCAGGGATTAAGACCTGGACATTTGTGTGGGGTCAGGGAGAGGCACACTATTTTGCCTGACACACTGGAGTACATGGAACTTATGTGACAAAAGTGACAAGTAGCAGAACTAGAACCAAAATATAGATCTCTGACTCCTTGTTCAGTGCTCTGATGCACAGTAACATAAGCAGCCTAACTACCTCAATGATCCTGTCAGGGATACTCTGGCTAGCCTGATACTTCTGAGTCTAGAATTAAGAATGTTATAGTTTGAAGGAACCTCTGAGTCCAGCCCCATCATTTCAGAAGTAAGGAAAATAAGACCCAAGTACGTTAAGCCCCATCCTCAGTTCCTAGAAAACCTAGATCCACAACTCAGCCTCCTCTTCCAGCTCATGTGATTTTCCCACTACAAATGTTTTCATTTAAACATATATCCTCAAAAGATACATCATCTACTCAAATTAACTTTAAAATACTCAACTATTGACAGCCATTCAAACCTTGGCCCATAAAACTAACATTTTCCTTGTCCTGTCAACCACTTCCAGCTATCCATGACTTTGTAGCTTCTTCTCATTTAAATTTTATGACTTAAATTTTTTATTACATCTATGTCAACTATAATTTAAAAAAATAAAAATATAAAAATCTTTAAATGAACCCCCACAAAGAAAAAAGTTTTTTCTTACAACTGTTGTGAGCGTCCATCTAAACAGTTTCATATAGATTCCATCCCAGAAAAGGATTAAAGAGGAAAGATTATCCATATTCCTTTTCTTTTCTGTGTGCTGATTGATTTTTATTAAATCCCACCCAGAGCAAGATTTTCCTTTATGATTCCTCTAAATGACATCTCAAGTTACTTATACCAAGCCAGAAAGAAAGAGAGACTGCTCGTAAATGACCCTGAATCAACCTTATAGATTCTGTAGGCTCTGAGATGGAAAGTAGTGGGAGAGCCACTTAACTGAGGCTATTGCATTTAGACCTGTCATAACAAGATTATGTCATACATGCAGTAGAGTCCATCCTCAGTCACCTACACTCACAGAACAGTGGTGCACAGAATCTAAATACCATTTCTAATAGACTTCAAACTTATATGATTTTTCACACCATATTAATCATAATGCATTTTTTCTGTGAGCTAATAATAAAATCAGTATTTACAGAGCAGATGGCCCTAGTAGCAGGCTTATCTCCCATCCAGAGCCTGCTCAGCCCAGGCCCTGCCTGTGACACCCAGTCTGTCCTGCTATCAGCTGGGACTCACTTAGGATTAGTTATCTTCCTCACCACTTGTGTACCCCACAAAAATTGGTCAGACCTTGTACATTCTCCTTACCCTTCAGCAGATTTCTATGAAATCAGGATCTTGAGATCAATACTTTTTCCACAGGCCATTTCAATATTTTTCTATATCTGTACCCAGTCTTTTTTTTCTCACTCTTTTTCCTCAAAAAAACAGGTGTCTCCATTTCTATTCAAAACTAACTCTTCACTTAATTCACTTTATTCTCTTCCATTTCTCTTTTCCATAAATTTTAATTTTTTCATTAATCTCTAGCTTTCCTCTGGCCCCTTCTCTTGTGCCTTCAGTTTGTCCTAAATAAATAAAGCCCCACCCCTCTCCTTCCTTGTGTTAACAAATCCTTCAAGTAGACCGAATCTCCTTTGTCCTTGCACTCACCTTAATCTCTTATAATTTGGCTTCTCTGGTCAGCTATTTTATTGACATTCCACATTTAAACATCAAAACTTCTTTCCTAATCACCAAATCCAATGTTTTTTTTTTTAATCCATTTTCTTCTTCTTTCTCACCTTTGCCTCACTTAACCTGTCCAAGCAGTTGCCATTCTCATTCATGCTTTCCTTAAAGTCCCTAGTGCTTATTTCTTTCTACCTGTTCCTGTCATAACTATCCTACAGCCAGGAAAATATACACCATCTTCTCCAAACTGGAGTTTACTTTTTCTGTTTCTAACTTTTGAAATACTTTCTATGCTTTTAATGCCCACAGACTGAAAGTCAGAGCTATGTCTTCTCATCCTTGAATTCTCCATAAGAACCTACTATTACTGTCATAAGTGTATCACACATGAGGCATTTAATCAAGATCAGTAGACTGATGATTAGTTTGCTGACTAGTGTAAGGGGAGGTCCCCTTAGAAATGTTATTCTTAGCAAGGAAAAGCTGTCCTGGGATGAGAAACCTGCTGTGGGATAGCCTCACAATGGATAACCCACCTGCAGGTTGTTAAGAATCACATGGATTTCAGTATCTGCCTAGTTTATTACCCTCATGCCCAGAACATTCTTTTATCTCAATACGTAGCTGAATTTAAAGAATAGTTTCGAGTTACAAATACTACAAAAGATTTTCAAACAACACAAACGTTTTTTTGCTAACATTACACTTTAAAACTTGAAGACATTATTCATTAATTTAGCATGGCACCATAGACAGCTGGGACAAATATAATTACGTATTGATTACTATATGAAAAAAAACTCTTTAAGAGTCAGACTGTTTCTGTGTCAGAGCATTTCTGTTTTGGCCACTGATTTACCTCATGACTATTCTGTAAAGTAAATGGAACCAAAGTGGCAAAAACATTGAAATCGGTGCTATGGCAATTCTGTATAAATAAGTTCACATATTCTAGCTTTGCAAGCCTGAGGATAGTCTGATAAAATAATAATAATAATAAGGTGGTCCTTAACAAAAAACATGTTTTTGTTATTGAGGATTTTTATGGTTTGGCAATGAATTATTCAATGCCTAAAAGAGCATAATGAAAAAAAGGTGAACACTTTTTAAAGGCACCTACATTCAGCATATCCTGTAACTATGACCCTTTAGCAATCATACAACTCTATTAAGCATAAAGCTATTAGAAGAAATAATCATAATATTCACCTTGTAATCATAACATCAGTCTTGAACAATGTTTTATGATCTACTTAATAATAATCTTTATACATTTAAACAAATAAATATTCCCCAAAAGTCACAATTAGAATCATTCAGTTTTAACACCCAAACACCGAAGCTTAAGAAAAATCAGAGGAGACTTGGAAATTTTTAATTTAGGTGGTGGAACTTAAAGAAATAGAAAATATGCTGCTCCTTCACATTTCCCTTTTTTTAGGCTATCTTGGCAATCAGCTTATAAAACTAACCGTATCTGCATTCTATTATTCCATTACAGGACAAAAAGTAGGAAGGAAGGAATTAAAAAGGGCATAAGTATTGATAAGTTCTGAAAATTGAATATCTATAGAGAAATGTGGGTATTTTCAAGTTGGCAAAAATGTGTGAGTTTCAAGGCTTAATGCCAAGACCCATGTCATTAGTGTTTCCCACTGTGAACATCATTCATGAGCTATAATACTGGCACCTCCTCAAGCACAGTATTTTGTGGTCAACCAGTGTATGAAAGAAATATAAGCTTTAGAGTCAGACAGTCCAGGATCAAATTTCGGCTCTATAACTTACTAGCTATGTGACCTTGAGCAGAGTTCAGGTTCTTCACCTACACAAAGAAGTTGATAGCCACTTCAGAAGGTTGTTTGTTAGAATTAAATGAGATACTATATGAGGCACCTAACAGAAATTTCTCTCTTCTTTGGAAAAGTGGTATAACTGCAGCCTGGGAAATGACAGCTCCCAGCATTAGAGGGTTAATAAAGAGAGTTATTCTAAGCTGCTGGTTCAAGGATAGGCATCCTGTCCCAGACAGCCCATCAGCCCCACTAATGGGATTTAAAACAGTTGTTGCCTCTTCCTCAGTCATATAATGATTTCTGGACAGCCTGAGAGGCCCATTATCTGCAGTCCCTACTTCTGCTCTGTCTGGCGATAATGACTTCTTAGCACAACAACAGGGCCGCGGTCTTCCACTTCCTGCTGCACCACTGAGCAAAGGACCCTTGTTGAAGTCAAAGACAAATTGTCATCCCACCACAGAGGCAGATGGTCTGTGAAATGCTGCCCACCGACTACCGCAAGAGCTCCTAGAGAGTTGTCCTCTAAAGCAAGGGTGCCCTCTGAGGGGTTTCCTGGGAGAATGTGAATATGATAGATGAGTGCATTTTGGTGAGAAAGTGAGATCCCAGCATCCGCAAAGGCCTCTGAGGTTGATGTCCAGGTGCCAGGAACCTCCCCAGCCTCTGACTTGCAGTCTTATCTCACTCAGTTTTTACAACAGGCAGGGCCCAAGGGCAAACAAACAAACAAACAAAAACCAACTGTGTAAAAAAAGCCAAATAACTCTGCTTTAAAAATCAATGTCCAGATGTAATAATTAACTAAAGTTCCCATTATCATTTTTTCTTTTATTCTCTGTATTCTTTATCTTACTGTTTTTACCTTATTATATATAAGCCACCTCAAATCTGGTTTAGTAGTAGGCATGACATAAATACTAAATAAATAAAACAAACAGGCTAATAAATTAAGGGCTTCTACCATGCTTGAGCGGCTCCTAAAAGAATTCTTGGTGTTAATCATGGAAGGTAATGCTCACCTAAATTAAGGAAGATATAAAATGTTAATTCTATAGTGTGATTTGTCAAATTAACACTACTGTAGGATTCCAAATAAAAGGAAAAGGATGCAGTTGGTTGTGTTTATAAAATGAATGCAAATAAATTTTTAAAAATTAATTTGAAAGTAGGAGAAAAATTTTCTTCTACAGTTAGACAACTACCTAATTTTTTTCTCAACCATGTACTCCAAGATAAATATCAAATTTATTAAATATTACCTCAAGCTTTAATAAACAAATGTGTATAATTTAAAAATATTTACCTGGTGAAACTGAAAGTCATGTCAAATGCTTATTGAGTTTAATTGTATACTGTTAAAGCCATTTTGAAAAGCAATCTGGCATTATATTTTAAGTACACAAAAATGTTAATTCTTATTATCCTATTTCTGGAAATCTATCCTAAAGAAACAATCCCAAATTTATAAAAAAATATGCAAAAAGACATAACATAAAAAATAAAAACAAGCCAAAAATGTACTATTATAAGAAAATAAATACATAAATAATGGCATGGCTCTATGATGAAATTTTTAGTGACATAGCAAAAGATAACTGAAAATAAAAAGAATTTAAAGTGTCTATACAACCAGAGGGGAGGTAGATGGGAGGAGGGAATTTAAATAATTTCTCCAATTAAAAAAATTAATAAAATAAAATAAATAAATAGATAGATAAATAAATAAAATAAAGTGTCTATGTAGTATAAAATCAAATATGTAAAACAGACAGAAGTATAAAAGTTGCTAATAGTTACAGGTCATTGTATCTTTATTATGCATATTTTCCCAAAATTTCCAAGTTGTCTCTATGAGTATATATTGTGAAATATATGTAAAATATAAATACATGGGGTTAATTTGCAAAGAAAAACTCACTGATTGACATAACCTGTGCAACCTTTGTCATCAGGCAACCTAGATCCAGAAGAGGAGTGGCTCAGCAGAGGAGAGAGAAGTAAGCCAGGAGTATGAGTGGTCTGTTTAGAATGGCTGGTTGGAGGACTGGCCCCAAAGTGGATGGTCAGCCACAAATCACTGGGTCCCCAGGGCAGGGTAAACTGAAGTACAAACCAGAGTGTCCAATTTGGTTATAGACCTGCAACATTGCTCAGAGCCTGACAGCAACCAGAAAACAAATCAAACAACTGAAACTGACCAGAAATGACATAGATTATAGAATTAGAAGATGAAAATATTAAAAGTTATTATAACTACATTTAGTGTGTTCCAGAAACTACCAGAAAAGTTGAATAAGTAGAAATGTGGAAGGTATAAAAAAGCTCAAGTCAAACTTCTAGAGATCAAAACCCTCCAAAACCATTTTTGGGTACTTAAAATATAATGCCACATTGCTTTCCAAAATGGTTTTAACAATGTATATTTAAACTCAATAAGCATTTGGTATGACTTTCAGTCTAAAAAATAAGAATGGCATGTGATTAACAGTACATTAGACATTGCAGAAAAAAGATTGATGGACTTGAAGACATAGCAATAGAAACTATCTAACATAAAATTTTAGAAAATAAAGACTACAAAAAGAAAAAAATAACAGAGCCCCAATTAGCTGTGGAACAACTTTAAGTGGCATACTATACATGTAATTGAAGTCCCCAAAACATGGAAAAAGAGTGAGAGACAGAATAAAATCCTTTTGAATTTGATAAAATCTATAAACGCTCAGTACCAAAGAGTTCCAAAGTAGCTCAACAAACCCCAGCACAAGAAAATGGAAGAAAACTAAACCAAGGCATATCATATTTAAATTGTTTAAATTCACTAATAAAGATAAAGTTTAAAAGGGGTCAAATATATGATGACAGAAGGAAATTTAAATTATGTGGTGAACACAAAATGCAATATACGGATGATGTATTATCAAATTACGCAATTGAAACCTATATATTTTCATTAACTAATGTTACCCCAATAAATTTAATTTAAAAAAATTTTAAACAGCCATATGAAAGAGGGTGAGATTTTTTAAAATCAATCTAGAATTCTACACACAGAAAAAAATATCTTTTAAAAATAAAGCAAATAATAACTTTTCCAGATATACAGAAGGTGAAAGAATTTATTAAAATCCCTTAGGCAGAAGGAAAATGATATCAAATGGAAGTAAGGATCTACACAAAGAACACCAATTATACAAGGGTTAAAATAAAAGACTTTATATAATAATAAAGGACCTTCTTTATAAACCCATTTAAAAGATAAATTACAGCAATCTATTGTTAGGTTATAACATATGTAGAAATGAAATGGAAGATATAAATATCACTAAGTCCAGAAGGATAGAAATGAAAATATACTGTTGAAGATACTTATACTGTAAATAAAGTCTGGCATCCAATATGTGAAGTGTGACATTTCTAACATCACTACAGAAACAATCACAAAAATAACTCAGAGCTAATAATTTACAAGAAAGTTAAAATGGAGTCATAAAAAATATTTAATACAAATGGAAGCAAACAAAAACAATAAAGGAGAATAAAGAACAGGTGAGAAAATAGAAAACAAAAAACAAGATGATAAATTTAAATCCTATTCTAGCAATAATCATATTAAATATAAATGATCTAAATATCTTAAATAAAAGACAGTAAATTTTTATATTAGATTTTTAAAAAGCAAGAGTCAAATATAAAGTCATAATGAGGATTAAAAAAGGATAGGGAAATTATGTTATGCTAACACTGATTTAAAAATGTTGGAGTGGTTCTATGAATATCAGACATAGTATATATTCTGGATTTTTAGAGCAAAGAATATTACCAGTGATAAAGAGGGTCATTTCATACTGTTAAGATGCAATTCACCAAAAGAATATAAAAAGCCTAAAAGTTTTTGCACCCACTCACTAATGACAAACTTCAAAATGTATGAAGCAGAAATGATGAAATGACAAGAACTAGGCAAATCAACAATTACAAGATAAGATTTAACATTTTCTGTCAATAATTAATAGAAGAAGTAGACAGAAAAATCAGTAAGAGTCCAGAAGACTTGAAACAGACTATCAACCAATTTGGTATAATTGAAAATTATAGACCACTGCATCCAACAGAAACAGAATTATTTTCAAGTGCACAAAAGCATTTACAAAGAAAGATCATAACCTAGGCCATAAATCAAGTCTCAATAAATTTCCAAGGATTCAAATGATACAAAGTATATTCTCTGAAGAAAATAGAATTAAATTGGAATTAAAACAGAGGGATATGTAGAAAATCTCAAATATTTAGAAACTAAATAATACACCTCCAAATAACCAATGACTCAAAATCAAAATGGAAGTTAGAAAGTATTTTGTTTGAAAATAATAAAGTATTTTGTTTGAAAGTAAATAAAAATAAAACATGTCAAAAGTTGTGAAATGCAGCTAACTCAGTATTAAAAAGGAAGTTTAGAGCACTAAATGCCTATATTAGAAAAAAAGACACTAGCTATTAGGGAAATGCAAATGAAAACCACAATGAGATACCTCATACCTGTTAGAATGGCTATCAGCAACAGGATAAGTAAAAACAAGCGTTGGGGAGGTTATAGTGGAAAGGGAACCCTCATACACTCCTGGTAGGAGAGCCACTTTGGAAAACAGTATGGAAGTTTCTCAAAAATTTAAGAATAGAATTACAACATGACTCAGCAATCTCTTGTCTGGATATCTACCCCGCCAAATTAAAAATATTTATCCATAAAGATATATGCACACTGATGTTCATTGCACCATTATTCACAGTGGCCAAGACATGGAAACAACCAAAGTGCCCTTTGACAGATGATTGGATAAAAAGGCTGTGGTACCTATATACAATGGAATATTACTCAGTCATAAGAAAAGATAAAATACTGCCATTTGTGACAACATGAATGTATCTTGAGATTATCATGCTAAGCAAAATAAGTCAGACAGAAAAAGTTGATTTCAGTTATATGTGGGATATAAAACTGGAAACTACAAACAAACAAAAACTCATAGATGCAGACAACAGTTTAGTGATTACCAGAAGGAAAGGGGAAAGGAGGAGGTAGAGAAAGGTAAATATATGGTGATAGAAGGAGATTTGACTTTGGGTGGTGATCACACAATGCAATATATAGATGATGTATTATTGAATTGTACACTTGAAATCTATGTAATTTTATCAACCAATGCAGCCTAAATATTTTCAATTTAAAAAAGCCTCAAATTTATGACCTCATCTTCTACCTTAAGAAACTAGAAAAAGAAAGGCAAATTTAACTCAAAGTGATCAGAAGCAATAATAAAGATCAGAACAGAAATCACTGAAACAGATAAGCAGTAGAGAAAAATCAATATTTCTAATAAGCAAAAGATTTAATCAGACACTTTAACAAATATGATACAAAATGGCAAATAGCACATGAAAAAAAAATGATTAACATTGTTAGTTATTAGAGAAATAAACATTAAAACCACAAAGAGACAGTACTGTAATATATCTATTAAAATATATAAAATTAAACTTGACAGTACTGAGAGTTGGCATAGATTCGAAGCAACTGGAATTCTCATACATTGATGGTAGGAATGTAAAGTGGTACAATTACTTTGGAAAAGAGTTTGGCAGTTTCTTAAAAAAATTAAACATGTGACCCAGCCATCTGTATATCTTACATAAATGCTCCAGAAATATAAGAATATATGGCCAAAGACTTGTGTATAATGTTCATAGCAGCTTTATTTGGAAAGTCAAAAACTGAAAACAACCCAAATACCCATTACCAGGTGAATAAAGAAATTGCAAGCTTTCCCGTCAAGATGGTGGAATAGGTAAATGCTGTGCCTGCCTCCTCTCATGACATCAAAATTACAATTAAACTACAGAATGTCCATCATTGAAAATCACCAGAAGTCTAGATGCATAAAAGTCCTACAACTAAGGACATACAGAAGATATCTTGAGACTGGTAGGAGGGGCAGAGAGGCATAATGGGCTGATCTCAACCCACGTGTGGTTGTTAAAAATGAAGAGGAATATCTCGGCTGTGAAGGTTCCCCTGGAGGAGCAAGGGGTCCCAGCCCACACCTGATTACCCAGCCCAGAGTTCCAGTGCCAGAAAGAGAAGGCCCCATAAAATCTGGAATTGAAAATCAGCAGAGATTGTGGCTGAGTGAGACAGAAGGTGGCTGGAATTCCTTCCAAAGGGCCAATCCCTGGATTTACCTGCTGACTAACTCACTCTAAACTCCAGCACTGGTAGGCAGCTCAAAAGTCTCCAGGGACACATAAAAAGGAACTGAATTATCTGGCTGCAGGATAAGGGCTGGAGGGGCAGTGTTCTCTCAGACAGAAGTGCTGACGGAGGCCACTTTGTTGAACCCTCTCCTCACCCAGCATGCAGATGCAGGCACAGACGCAGGAGCAGACAGAGGAGGAGAGTGTATCTGAGTCTCCATCAACCTGGCTAACAGCCTGGCTAACACCATGGCGATTCCGAGACCCCACCCCACCCAACTTGCAGGCCCACCCAAACTGCTTCCAGTGGATATTCCATACAAATAGCCTGTTTGGGTTTATGTTACAAACTTTCCTAAAACCTCTTAAAGGTTCACAAAACCTAAACAAGCAGCATCTGGCCTCAGTGTGCCCCATACCTCTTGCTGAACAGCCCCAACCCTAACACTAGCAGCAGCTGGCTTCAGTTTACAGCTTGGACTCTTGAGATATATCCAAGCCCAGCATGGGTGGCAGCCATTGGCGGATTGCTTGTTGGCTGATGTCAGGTGGCCCTGGGCAGGGTTTAGGTTGCAGCTGAACTTAGTCTGTAATGAGGCCCCTCCCAGGTGGCACCGGTATGCACACTCAGTGGCTGGCTCCCATTTGAGGCCAGAGCACCACCTAGGGCCACATCCAAAGACAACACACCCAATGGGAAGACAAAGAAGGCATCATAGCTCTGCTAAACCAAAACCTGATCCACAGGGTTAGCCTCTGCACAATACCTTCTCCACTGTAGTTGCCAGCCAATTTTCATAACTAACTCGTGAGCAAGTCCTCTCATTGATGTGCAAACAGCAGCCAAGGCTCAACTACAACGGGAGGGCACACACAAACCATACAAGGGACACGCCTGGAGCACCCAGCTCAGGTGACCAGGGAGACTATGCCACTAGATCCCAAAGAACATCTACTACATAAGGCCATTTTACTAAAACTGGGGGACATAGCAGCTCTACCTAATACATAGAAACAAACACAGTGAGTCAGCCAAAATGTGGAGACAAAAAAACATGTCCCAAATGAAAAAACAGAACAAAGCTCTAGAAAAAAAAAAATGGAGACAAGTAATCTGCCAGATGCAGAGTTCAAAACACTGGTTATAAGGATACTCAATGAACATAGAGGAAGAGTAGATGAACGCAATGAGAACTTTAACAGAGACAGAAAACATAAAAATGGAAATAGAAAACATAAAAAAGAATCAGTCAGAAATGAAGAATACAATAACTAAAATGAAAAATATCTTAGGAGGAATCAATAGTAGATTAGACAAAGTAGATTAGACAAAGCAATTTAAAAGATAAGGTAGCAGAAAACACCTTATCAGAACAGCAAAGAGGAAAAAAATGAATACAAAAAAATGAGGATAGTTAAAAGGGCCTCTGAGACAACATTAAGAATACCAACATTCACATCATTGGGGTACCAGAAGAAGAAGAGAGAGAGCAAAGGGTTGAAAACCTATTTGAAGAAATAATGACCAAAAATTTTTCTAACCTAACATATAAGGAAATAAACATATAAGCCCAAGAAGAGCACAGAGTTCCAAACAAAATGAACCCAAAAAGGCTCACACCATGACACATGATAATTAAAATGACAAAGATAAAAGACAAAGAGAGAATCTTAAAAGCATCAAGAGAAAAGCAGTTAGTTACCTACAAGGGAGCTCCCATAAGACTGTCAGTTTCTCAATAGAAACTTTGCAGGCAGAAGGGATTGGCACAAAATATTTAAAGTGATGAAAAGCAAGGACCTACAACCAAGAGTACTGAACCTAGCAAAGCTATCATTTAAAGTTGAAGGACAATTAAAAACTTTCCAGATAAGAAAAAGCTAAAAGAGTTCATCACCAACAAACCAGTACTTCAGGAAATGTTGGAGAGACTTCTTCAAGAAGAAAAAACATAAAATATAAATAAATAATATAATGGCAAAACTACATATTTATCAACAATTACTTTGAATGTAAGTGGATTAGGTGCTCCAATCAAAAGATAGGGTGGCTGAATGAGTAAAAAACAAGACCTTATATATGCTGCCCACAAGAGACTCACTTCAGATTGAACAATACGTACATATTGAAAGTAAAGGGGTGGAAAAAGACATTTCATGAAAATGGAAACAAACAAACCAAAAGAGCTAAGGTTGCAATATTTATGTCAGACAAAATAGACTTTGAAACAAAGGCTACATCAAGAGACAAAGAAAGACCCAATAATCCCACTTCTGGGTATTTATTCTAAGAAATACAAAACACTACTTCAAAGGAACATGTGAATCCATTTGTTTATTGTAGCATTATTTACAATACTTGAAATATGGAGGCAACTTGAGTGTCCATCAATGGATGAATGAATAAAGAGGTAGTATATATATACAATGGAATATTACTAAGCCAGGAAAAAGAATGAAATCTTGCTATCTGCAACAATATGGATGCTCCTAGAAGGTATTTTGCTGAGTAGAGTAAATCAAGCAGAGAAAGACAAATTCCATATGATTTTGCTTACACGTGAAATCTAAAAAATGAAATAAACAAACAAAACAGAAGCAAACTCATAAATACAGAGAACATTTTGATGGTTGCCAAATGGGAGGAGGTTTGGGGGAGATGGGTAAAAAGGGGAATGGGATAAAGAAGTACAAATTGATAGTTACAAAATAGTTATGAGTATGTAATGTATGCCATAAGGAATATAGTCAATAATATTGTAATAATAGATGAGTACTAGATTTACTGGTGTGATCACTTTATAAGTTACATGTATGTCTAATCAATATGTTATATACCTGAAACTAATATAATATTGTATGTCAATTGTAATTAAAAATTTAAAATTTTTAAAATGAAATACAAATTGGTAGTTACAAAATAGTCATAGGGATAAAAAGTATAACATAAGGAATATAGTCAATAATATTGTACTAACTATACATAGTGTCAGGTGGTTACTATATTTATCTGGGTAATTGCTCCGTAAGTTATATAAATGTCTAATCACTATGTTGTATACCTGAACTAACATAATATTGTATGTCAACTATAATTGAAAAATAACAAATTATTTTTTAAAATTATACTATCCGTGTATATGGCCATACCACCCTAAACAATCCCAATCCCATCTGATCTAGAAAGCTAAGCAGTGTCGGGCCTGGTTAGTATTTGAATGGGAGACCACCTAGGAAGATCAGGTGCTATAGGCATAAAAAAAAAATTAAAAATAAGAGATTTTAAGCTGACAAGGTCCTTGCAATCTGTGAGGTCAACCAAGAATTGCCTCACCTAAAAAAAAAAATTATGCTATCTGTATAATGGAATACTACTTAGGAATAAAAAGAACAAAACACTAATGTGCAAAACAGCACAGATAAATCTCAAATAATACTTTGTGAAAAAATCTAAACCACCCAAAAAATTAATACATACTGTATGATTCAATTTAGATAACATATTAGAAAATAAAAACGAATCTATGGCTACAGAAAACTGAAAGAAGTTGTCTGGGGATGGGGTGGTGCACAGAGAGGCAGGAGGAGCATTACAAGGGAATAAGGAATCTTTGGCAGCGAATATGTTCATTATTTGATTGTAGTGATCACAAGTGTGCACATGTGTCACAAATTATCAAATTATACTCTATAAATAGGAACAGTGTATTTTATATCAATTATACTTTAGCTAAGATTTTTATTTATAATCAAACGCATGGAATATTTGGAACATTACCCAAAAAAGACAACTCCAGTGAAGTGCTATAGGTGTGGGAGGAGGGAGTGGCAAGGAAATCTAAAAATGTCATAAAGAGGGTAAGCAAATCAGAGACTGCCTATGAGGCAGAATCCCGGCAGACAGACTACCTACTTAACAATTTTGCCTGAGCAGCAAAGTACACCATCAGTGGATGAATCCAAAAGTCAAGTTCAGTTAAAGGTTGTACTTAATTACAGTCATATTTTTTGGCCCATTGGATTTCTTCAGTCTCTAATGCCATGCTGACTTGTCTGATTGTTAAATCACATCGAAACCTAGGATGATGACACTGGCCCAAAAAAAAAGGATTTGCGACTACACCCAGATGCAAACATGATTACATGTTTGTTTCCTATGATTCAAAAAGAGAAAAAGGTGACTGGCTTTCCCCACTAGCTTTCAAAAGTATAGAATTGTTGACACTCATATAAATATGGAAGAAAGAAAGGAAGAGACAAAAAGCACACAGTGAAAATGAATGGAAAGTTGACTTTATTTTATAACACAAGGACCAGAAATCACACGTTGTCTAAAAGATAACCACAAGAACATAATATAAAATTTAAACTTTCAACTATGTCTGAAATCTATAAGCTGCAATCAGATCTACTATTGGCAAGCCACAAGTACTTTGTGAGACACAGGGACAGAGGCAAAACAATCCTTCAAAATTCGAATACTAGGCCTGGATGCTGATGTAATAGAGAACAATGATTAAACTTTCAATCAAACAGATTTTTTAAATATGTTGCATGTCATAGCCAGAGATTTCAAATCCAAGACAAAATCTGGTGTTAGTTACAACAGAGATGAATTGGGTGGTCTTTTAGTACACAGATGATCACAAAATCAGCATAATGTGGAAATCAATTCAAGGACTCTTTTCTTCATCTCAGCTCATGAAGATTCCAAATTAATAAAAGCAATGTTATAGATTTATGAGCCATGGCCCTGCAAAGCATTTTATGCTATTTTCAAAGTTATTTACCATGTTTCAAAGCAAAATTATTTAATATGAACTCCATTCTCTAACTATACCTAAATATCTTTACTTTTTAAACAATTGAATTCTTGATTATTTTTTCCAGATGCACAGGGCTTCAAAAAAATAAATAAATAAATCTGGGTAAATTTCATTCCCAAACCATCTGGAGAGCCAGAAGAAATGGGGCTGGTCTCAGTGCCAGCTCTCTCTAGAGCCTATTTTATGCTCACTCACATCCAATTGAATATATCCCTCCCTATATAGGAGCATTTAATTGAAATATTACAAGCTCCCACGTGATCACTTTCTTCTCAAGTTTATTTCCAGGGAAAGTTCTGCAATTGAATGATGTCGGATGCTTATCAGAAAAATGAAAGCACAGTGTGATTTTCTTTATGTTACAACCACCAGGAACTAAATCCAAATTTCTTGCTCAACTTCATAATCTGTTTAGCCTTGGTGCCTAAAATGAAGGGAATTTTCTCCTTCTGAAATATGACCACTGTTTCTTAACAGGTATTCTATCCCAATATGCAAGCCACATTTTAGAACTAGATAAAATGTGTAACTAAAGTAAATGTAATTGAGAGACAAATATTAAATGTCATTACATGTTTATAAACTACAGTAGCTTTCATCCATCCTACAAGTATTTTATGCTCATTATTATTATGTCAGGCTCTGCATTAATGGCTCATATATGTAGATTTAAAAAACTCGGTTCCCATATCAAAGGACTTATAGGCTAGTGGGGGAAACAGACAAGAAAAGTGAAATTTCTCTGGATGGTTGCAAAACCTTACAAGAAAGAAAGAGTTTTAGAGATTCAAACATTTCATCTAAAGCCATAACTCCTTAGAAAGACAGTTATTATAAGTGACAGCATCCTTCTGCTTTGTCCTTCAATTATTTCTCCAACCTTAACACGTCCTTCTAGTCAACATCTATTCATCTCGCATATGAAGACAATGACCTCAATTTCAAATATTCTGGCACAATCCTCAGGTCTTATATCAGATCAAATGCCCCATGTTTCAGAATGCAATCATCAAATACATTTATTTCTACCTTCACATCCTGGCTCAAGCTGCCCTCCCTACCCAAAAAGCATTTCAAACTCATCCATCCAAATCTTAAATGACCTTCAAGGCTCAGAGCAGGTACCATTTTTTTCCATTGCTACAATAGCCTATGCTATCTACTCTCTGAACTCCTGACACACATGAGAATTGAGACCCACCTTTACCTCCAGTTGTGTCCTGTATATTAGTTTTACCCCATCAACTAAACTCTTTAAGTTCTTTCAAGAACCATGTGCTCTGATAAAGCTGAAAACACAGCAGATGCTTGAAAATATATAAATTAATCCTAATTTATGTGGAAATAGAGGCCAAGTGAGACAATAATTTTCTCAAACTAGCAGGGTTAAATAATAAATACACATTAATTGCAACCATTCATCATGTATAACCATGCCAAGTTCTGTGTTATTCAATATTAGAGAAAAAATAGATTCTGGTTTCTCTAGTTTTTAAGAAAGCACTTATATGTTTCACTCAAATAGACCATATTAATATCATGTTTTATTTGTCAAATATCTACTTTGTGCCAAGAGCTGTATATCAGCTATTTTACTTAATTTTTATGAAACCATATGTAGTAAGTATGATTACCATCCCTCAAAAATATTCAAGAACTTATCCATGTACTCATTGCGTGGAGTTGAGTCAAGATTCTAAACTAGGTCTTTCAGTCTTCAAATCTTTTGTTTTTTCCCACTCTGCACCACCTATGAATTCACCCACCCACCACCACCAAAACATCCATTCTTACATGAACTCATTAATTAATAAAAAGTGTATGAGACCTGTTCATCTAATCCATACTACACCAAGTTTATACCCAGGTCCACATTATGTAGCACCAACTGAATAGTTTGCAATTTTTCATAACATTTTAGTTCTGGAGATGTTAAACTCCCAATTTTCTAGCATTTGTAAAAATTATATAGTCATTCATCTGAAATATCTAGGTTCTTTAAACAATGAGCAACTAAGAACTGTATTTTGTATAGTTCCCAAACCCTACCTAAATGGTCCAGACTCTAAATTGTTTTACTACAGTGTTGTCTGTGTGTGTGTTTTGGTGTTGCTTGTTTAAATAAAATGATACATACTCTAGATTTCAGCCTGAAGAGCTTATTTCTTTGTCTTTTTCCTCTGGTCAAATCACTGTATTTAATTCATTGTACATGTTTAGAGGTAGATTTTCCCGCCATACCAAGCCATTGCAGATTTCACAAGAGGTGTAATAATTACCATTAGATCAGGGAAATTTATTATAGAATGCATTTCTTTTATACATGCACACATTTTATTAATGCAATTGGTAATTATTTACTTATTTATTATCAATAGTGCCTCAAAGTCGGTGCAACCTTAATTACTTCCTAATTATCCAGACCCCTATTTCTTCATAAAGACAGACTTGAAAACAGCAGTTCAATAGCTCAGACATTTTACAACTAACATTGATTTCTCCTCCCTCCTCATTTATTGATGGGCCATTCTCTCTTGTATTTTTTTCCCCCTGATAAAGTTGTAAATGACTCTGCTTATTTTATTTAATTCCTTCAGTTACCATTAGCTCACTTGGCCTATTTATTTCCTTTGCCTCTTCTGACTGTACTCGTTCTTCTGAGATTCTCTGGTTTGAATCTTTCCCTGTGATCCATTTTCAGTAAATGTTCCTTTCACCTTTAAACTTTAATGTTTCATAGCCTATAAATTCTGTGCCCCTCCTTCCACAAAATTGTGCTACAAAATAATCATCCTCCACTCATGCCAACATACATACTATTGTTTTTGAATTGTCCCCTTTTTCATAGCTTTAATATACCTGAAAGTTGCAGATACAATATCACTTATATTTCTACACACACAAAAAAAACAGACTCCTCAATGAATAGCATATGTATTTACCTCCTGTAGCCTGAGGGAAACAGAAACAATCAGAATAATTCTATAAATAGAAGCTTCATCAGTTTAATCTTTTCAAAATTTCCACAAACATAAGCCATTCTGCCCAAGGTAAAATTCCCTTCAATGATATGCTCTGTCCATAGCATAAGACCCTTATTTATCCTGCATTCTCATTCTAAGCTCCAAAATGTACTGCCTGGGGAACTGGAGAGGAAGATAACCTTTCCTCTAAATAATGGAGAACATTTCTTACTAACATCTACACCTCAGGTGATAATTTTTTGGTATATTCCTTTCTCTCCTTTCTGAAAGTGATCTTTATCTTGCTTCTAAGCATTCTAGAATATTAAAGACATAAACAAAAAAAAAACTATCATTTTAAACTTAACCCATGGAATGAGACATGATGAAGAATAGTATTGTATCAGTTTCTTATTACTCCTATAACAAATCACCATAAACTTGATGGCTTAAAGCAACACAAATTTTATCGTACAGTTCTGGAGGTCTGAAATGGGTCTCACTGGGCTAAAATTAAGGGGCAACAGGGCCGCATTTTTTTCTAGAGTCTCCAGGTAGAAAAGAATCATTTCTTTACCTTTCCCAGTTTCTAGAAAGTGCCCACAGTTTTGGCCCCTCACAAAGCCAGCAGCGGGTAGATGAGTCTTTTTCATGTTGCATCACTCTGATACTGACTCTCCTGCCATCTTTTACCTATAAGGACTCTTGGGCCACCTGGATAATCCAGGATAATCTTTTCAGCTGATTAGCAAACTTAATTCCTCCTTGCCCTGTAACATACCATATTCACAGTTCTAAGAGTTAAGACATGGACATCTGGGAATGGGGAAACATTATTCTCATCACAATAATATGAATAAATTTAGGTTTATTTTAAAAAATAAAAGAACTTGCATTTTCAAATGAATGTTATACTCTTCAAAGTAGACACTTGGGAAGACCCCACACTTATTCTAATCATGCTACAAAAGTTAGAGGGATTCTTTTTTGGGTGCAGCATTGGCCTTGACATGCCCCATACCTCTTTTTAAGCAATTCCAAGCCCAGCACTAGCGGCAGCTGGCCTCAGTTTAAAGCTTGGCTTCTCCCAGACACCTTCAAGTCCAGCACAAGTAGCAACCATCTGCAGATCACTTTATAGTTCATACTAACTAGTCTAGGCAGGGCACACACAGTAGATGACCTTGGCCTGCAACAGAGCCCTTTTCAAAGGTCCCAGAACCAACATATCCAGTGACTGGCTTTTGACCACACAAGAGCACCAAAACTGAAAATAATCCAAATGCTCATCAAAGTGAAATGAGTAAATAATATCATTTTATAATAGAATAATAGACAGCAATGAAAAAAACTACTATATATACAACTTAATTGATTCTCATAGACATAATATTGAGCAAAAGAAGCCACACACACACACACACACACACACACACATACACACACACACACACACACACACACAATCATATGGTTTCATTTATATTAATTGAGAGATGGTACAAGAGAACCTGCTGGGTTCTAGAACTTTTCCATATCCTGATTTGGGGTTACACATCTAGCTGTGCACTTAAGACTATGTGCTTCACTGTAAGTTTAGCTTCAATAAGGAAGTAAAAGAAAAAGTAAAACTGTTATTTAGGATCCTTGCATCTATGTTCACAGATAAAAGGGGCAATAATTTTCTTCTCTTGTTTTATCTTGCCTCGTTTGGGCATCAAAATTAGACTAGCCTCAGAACATGAGCTGGGTGCTTTTTACACTTTAAGTGTTTTCTAAACCATGCAAGAACCTTGCAGAAACATTATAAGGAGCAATTAAATAATATAAGAATATATGTTGAATAATGCATAGCCTTGAAACATATAAGGAAGTATTCTCTTATCATTACCACTGCATTTCAATTCTTCTCTTATATGTGTCAATAGCCATCTGAACTGTTTACTTCACATTGGAAATAATTTTTATTTAGCTTCAATAAGGACACCCCTGAAGATTCTGAATTAGTTTTGTTTGGAAAGAGAGTAAGAAAGGATTTATGGATGTTAAAATCAAGAACAGATAATAGAAGTTAACATAGAAATATGGATCAAGTTCTGAAAGTGGTTTTGGTAAAAATAAATGAGAACTCACTTGTACTTAACTTTTAGACTAAAAAGAAATATTAAATAAGTGATTTTCTATTTCAATATTCTTTCATCATGACCCATTTGCTGCTCTCCAAATTGCCTTTAATATGAAAAATGAAATCATTTCAAAACGTTTGTGTTGAACACTAAAATGATGACATAGATGCCTTGTTTAATAATTCTGGTGTGTTTTTCTAAGTCCTAAAAAAATAAATGTAGTGTTTAAATATAATTATAATGAGTGAAAAATTCACCACACTTTTTAAAAATTTTAGCTACTCTAAGGCTTGAGACTTGAGTGGCAAACTTCCAGGAAAAGTGTTAGCAGAATTGGCAAGGAGAACAAGGGTAGTGCCACGGGTTTTCACATTACACTTAATCACAAGAAAACCCCAGTGAGGAAAATATTATCCCCTTTTAATTATAAGGAAACAGATCATAGTGAAATAACATGTGAATAATCACATGACCAGGATACTCTTACAACCAGCACTTGAATCAAGGTCTCTCCTCCTCCAAGGCCCACCCTCTTTCCACTTACACAAACCAGGGTGGGCAGAGGTTCCCACTCCACTTGAAATTGAACTGGTGAAAATTGAAAAGTGACTCACAGTAATCACAGACATAAGACATTAGCTGCAACAGGCACATTTGAATGTCATCTGAACATCTTGTGGTTTTGAAGAATTATCCCTTTTCCCAGGACGAGCAAAGTCCAAGCCCATTACATGCCATACATCTTCCAGAAGACATAAATATTTTCCCTTGTTTCTTCATTTCTCTCACTTGTCAGACATAATGAAAACAGAACAGCTTACCAACAGGTGCTGGTTTCTCTTTTTTCAATAGACTATTAAAGCTTAATTAAGTGACAATTATAAAACTATTAAAAATTAAAGAATGAAAAAAAGTTCAATGTTTTCAAAACATTCGCAAAAACCACAGGTATATCAGAGAGATAGGCGGGGAAAGGACTGTTGTTTAATGAAAATGTCCATACAACAATAAATTACTAAGTGCCCAATTTTCAGACTTCTCAGTGAGGTAGCTCCATCAAGTCACTTCCAGTCTGTCCACAACACCGCACCAGAGTGGTTGGTCTAGACTCTAGAGCAGTCAGAGCTCCTGGTTAAAGACAATGCAGTCATGGTATGGCCCTAGGTCAGTCACAGATGGGGAGCTGAGGAGGACTACATGGGAGCTCAGCCCTGGGAACTCCTTGCCTGATCAGCACACAAATCATTTAGCAATCATTATCATAATTACTGCTAAATTATTGTTCTGCTGGGGGACAGGGAGAAGGTCTATTTTTACACTCTGATTTCACTGCATTTTCCAAGATGACTATTTAAATTTACAGAATCAATAATTTCTTTTCTCACAATTGTCTCAGAGAAGCCAAGCCTTGCCTGGTGACTTTTAATTCTAGTTCTCTATTCTTAACTTTTCAGTGGCTTTGGGCAAGGTATTGGAGTGCTCAAGGCCTTAATTCCTCTAGTCACTAAACAGCAATAATGAGACCTGTTCTCCTTGAGCTGTAGACTGATTGCTTAAAGATTGCTAAGCACTTTGAAAAAAAAAAATAGCTGAGGGGGAAAAATTCATCTTTAGGGGAAGGTGAAAGGTAAACAGCATCTTTGAGTCTATTATTGGCCTCTTTCCATTTATTTAGAACTTTTCTCAGCTCTTTGAAGTCACTGAATTCCTTACCACCTCAGCATCTGCTCATCCCTGAATCCCTGTGCATCTTATCCCTGCTCTATATCCCCTAATTAACTCTTGCACATCCATATGTGTCAGTTTAAGTATTTCTTCCTGAGGAAAGCTTCATAAAGGGAAGGACAGTGTCTGTCTTGGTCACCACTGTATGGCCAGTACCTAGCACAGCACCTGACCGACATATGGAAAAGCTCAGTGAGCATTTTATTTATTTATTTGTCTGTTTGTTTGTTTAATCTATGTGGGTTCTTGGACAATTCATTTAATCTCTCTGGGCCTTGGTTTTCTCATTTGCAAAATAAATAGATAAAACAAATCATCTCCAACATCCTTTCAGGGCTAACAATCTGAGATTATGACTTGGGCATCAAGTCCTCACTCCACTCTCCTATTGTGAGAACTTCAGCAAGTTTCCTAATTTCTCCAAGTTTATTGCCACATTCATGAATTGAGAATAATACTACCTCAAAAGAATACTCTGAGGATTACACAAGATAAGCATGTGAATGTATACAGAACAATAGCTAACTTACAGTTAGCACTTAATACAAAATTTTCTATCCCCTCAGTCTTCTCTGCCTCCATACAATGGAGTACTATGAAGCAATAAAAAAGACTGAGGAAGATCTATATAAATTACTATGGATAGGATCCCAAAGATATATGGTTAAGTGAAAAACAGAAAATACAAAACAGTGTTTGCAGAATATTGCTATTTTTACAATAAGAAGTAAATGTCCAGATAAATAACTACTTCTTTATATTTATATTTTTTAAAAGAAACAATGGTGGAATAAACTAAAAACTAATAAAATTAATATAATGGTTATTTCTATAGGGACCAAACCAATAGGATGAAGGAGATAGGCATTAAAGCTAGAGGCATGTCTCTGAAAGAAACTTATTTAATAATTTTTACTTAGGCATATGTAATTGTTTTACACAGTGAAAAATAATTTTTAAAAATTCCTAAAACTTGAAACAAACTGGAAAGAAATGAGGCTAACTTCTTTATTATGGTAAAACATATGTAATATAAAACTTACCATTTTTACCATTTTTGAATATACAATTCAGTGGCATTAGTACATCCATATTGTCTTGCATCTATCACCACTATCTGTCTCTAGAACTTTTTCATCATCCAAGCTGAAACTGTACCCAGTACATATAACATTCCACTTCTCCTCTCCCAGCTGCTGGTAACCACTATACTACTTTCTGTCTCCATAAATTTGACTATTCTAGGTTCCTCATATAAGCAGAATCTTTCAGTACTTGTCCTTTTGTGGCTAACTTTTTTCACCTAGCCTAATCTCTTCAAAATTTATCCATGGTACCGTATGTCAGAATTCCATTACTTTTTAAGATTGAATAATATTCCATTGTACGTATATACTACATTTTGTTTATCTCTATTTACCATTGATGGACACTTGGATTGTTCTAACTTTTGTTTATTGTAAATAATAGTATTGTAAATACACAAAAGTATACAAGTGTACAAGTGTTCAAGTCTTTGTTTTTAATTTTTAGGGGTATATACCCAGAAGTAGATTTGCTGCAATTGAAGCTAACATTTAATCAAGCGGGTAGCATAAGCACTCAGGAAATAATTGCTTCAACTAACTTGAAAACAAAATCACCACATTTTTACTGTATCTCCCTAGATAGGGATATATCCTAAGAAAAAAGAATAGAAAAAATTTTAACAAGAAATTATATTAAATATAAATCAAATAAGAAAATGAAAAATAAAATAAGTAATTATATCTATGTCATTAGGAATCAAAATTTTCATCATTAAACAAAAGAAGTGGCAACATAAAATCAAAGAATATAATTGAAAATGCAGTCATCTTAAATTTTTCTTTCTAAAAGGAACACATATTCCTGTCTACTGAGAAGGCCTAGAAGCAATAAGAATCCAGATGTAATGAGCCTTCTTAGTGCCTAGCCTATGGTCTCTAAATATCATTTTCACCTAAAAGAAATGAGGGCTCCTTGAAAAATGGTTGATTCCAGCTCTGGGCAGAAAATACTCAAAATGATCATGGAATATGGTTTTATACCAGGAAGCAAGGAAGCTATCAGAGAATACTAGAATCATAGCAAAAGAACACAGGAACCTATTTGAAGGGAATGCCACTGGCTAAAAATGGGGAAATTTGAACACCTAAAAGAATAAGAACTATAGTAGATTGTTGCAAGGGTATCAACTTATTATTTTGAAAGTTGGTAAAAGAGAATAATTATGCATATATTGTAACTTTCTTCAACAAATTGTTTTTAGAATAACCAAACAGTTAACAAGAGGCAGTTCTTTATTATTTTTTAAAAAATAATTCTCAGTAGTAAGAATAAAAAATATATAGAATTTTTAAATGACATATTTTATGATTCATTATGAAATAGTGGATCTAGGCTGTGTTTATAAAACATTATTAGGTAACTGGTTGATGGAAATTTTTGTAATGTCTGTATCAGGCTGACAACACCTGAACCCACTAATCAATCTTATCATCTATAGTGGGTGATACAAGAGAAAGCACACAGCACCACCTGTGACGTATTCTTTCGAAACAATTGAACTCTAGTCAAACCTAGTTTCTTCAGCAAATAAATAACATTTAGAGAGGTGTGTGTGTGTGTACCCATAGAATAGAGACATAAATGACCTGTCAACCAAATGCAATGTGTGAGCCTTTATCGATTTTAATTCAAAGTAACTATAAAAACAACTTTCTGAGACAATTGGTAAAATTTAAACTGGGCATTACATTATGGTTATTTTGTTAGATGTAGCAATGGTACTGTTATTGAATTTGAGGGGGAAATTCTTATCTATTAATGCCATTGAAGTATTTATACAGGAAATGATATGGGATTTGCTTTAAAATACTACAACCAAACTTAAAGTTATGGGGGTAGGGGGAAATAGGTGAAAAAAGATTGTCATAATATTGTTTAGTTATTGAACCTGGGTAATGGGCCATTCAGATTTATTTCATCATACAATTCTTTCTACTTTTACATGTGGTTGAAAATTTTTATAAAAAGTTAAAAATAAATGAATTAAAATAAGTGAAAAGCATCTTGCTTATTTGGAGAGACCGAAAAACAGAAGTTTAAAGAAAAGAAGTTGGCAAATTAAAATTATTAGAGGGTTTCCAAATTCTAACTTTAATGTACTATATATTGGTAACAAAAATGTGCAAGCCAGCTCAGCTTTTTTCAGAATAAAAAAGGTTATAAGAAAGAAAGAAAGAAAGAAAGAGAGAGAGAGAGAGAGAGAGAGAAAGAGAGAGAGAGAGAGAGAGAGAGAGAGAGAGAGAGAGAGAGAGAGAGAGAGAGAGAAGAAAGAAAGAAAGGTAGCTATGGCTAGCTAGTATCACCAGAATCTGGACCTCTGTTTTCAAGTTCAAAAATTCTATTTCATTAGCTAAAAAAAAAAAAAAGGACCCCCCTTTGTACTAGATTTTAGGGCCCATGGAAAACTAATTGATAAAGTTAGAATGTATATTACACCAATCCTTCAATATTAGGTCACATACTATTATAAATCTTGATGAATTGTTCCTATCTTCTTGGCTAGTGCCCATTTGTAGAAAACAGGCCTTCACAGCCCACACATAGTCAGTCTTCTAGGTTAGCACTGAGGAAACTCCAATGCATTTTCTATACTTTATTTCTATTTGCATTTATCATTATATCACAATTACTATTGAACATACTTTCTAATGCATTACAATTCCCAAATTTACTATTTATTTTTCATTGCTTATTTTGTATATTGGTTTCCCTTTGTGGTTTAACTTAGCTATAATCAAATGTAATGCATTTTTTAATTTAATTAATATGCCACCATCATTTTGTCTGAAGACTCAATAAAAATTTGAGCAGGGTCATGTTTCTGCCACTCAGTATCTTCCAACTGGTGTACGAATTTATAGATGGCTTGACTATTAAGTTAAGTATTTTACAAAGTGAGTTGTGGTAAAATTTTTACTTCATTCTATTTTCTCTAATGGTTCTAGAATATTAGGCTAGAAATAAACCCTCCCATAAAGAAGTCTAAGTTTCTTCAGAGTAAAGGAAAGTCACATTTTCCATTTGCAAAAAATATATATATATTCTAAATGAATATGATCAACTTAAACTCTAGGTAACTAGATAAATGTTGTTTTATAAATACTATCAAATAAATTTAGTCTGTATTATTTCTTACTGCAGTCAACAAGGCCTTCTCCTTCTCTTTCTCCTTCTCCTTCTCTTTCTTCTCTCTTTCCTCTTTCTCTGTCTCCTTCTTATCTTCACACTGCACATACTAGCAAAATAACAGCCAGAAAACAACAGAGAAGTCAAAGCAGGTCATCATAAATAAGAGAAGCATGACAATTCCTCCATGATAGAAATTTTAGCAAAGTAAAACTAGAATAAAATGAGATTGCTTGTGACATTTGTTATGTCACAGTTTAAAGGGCAGGATTTAATTTTATGTTAAACTTACAGTAAAATTCAAAAAGCAAAGGAAAAAATAAATAACTTTATTCAAAAATTATTCAATGCTTTCAGCCATGTAAATATATATATACACACATATATATATATTCATAAGGTTATATATATGCATAATATATATGCATAAGGTTATTCACTGTTTGCACTGTTTGTAACTGCAGAATATTTGAAATAGGCTAACCATTCATATAAAGAGAATGGTTAAATAAACTATAATATAGTCACAATGAACTACTAAAAAGAATGAAAAAAAATCTTTATACACTGATGTGGTGGAATTTCTAGGACAATATTGTTAAGTAAAAAGAATGTAAAAAGAGTATCTATAATATGGTACCTTTATTAAAAGAAAGAGGAGATAAGAAATTATGCATATCTCTGATAATTTGTTGAAGAAGAAACACAAGTAGGATAAGTCAGAGTCTGCTGAGATTGGTTAACCCCACGGGCAAGGAGCAAATAGGGGAAAATAATAAAAAGAATGGGCAGGGTAGAAATGTTACTACTCTGAGAATACCTTTTTGAACTGTTCTGTTTTTGAGACCACATTAATGTTTCATATGCTCAAAAAAAGAAAACAAATAAAATTAACAAATATGAAAAAAAACTAAAAAATGTATCCATTTTTAAAATTCTTTTGCCAAAAACAATATTCACTGAATATTCAGGATACAACTTTCTTGATGGTTTTGGAAATGTATTCTTTAGACTTTATAGCATATTTCTATATTTCTACCACCATGATAACATAGATTAATAATAGTTTAGTTTTGTTACATTGAACAAAGTGATACTTACATAACACAGAATCTAATTTTTTAATGTAAACATAATTGTGTAATTATCTCTAGATGGGCCTAAATTTGCAGAATCAAAGTAACTACCATGTTCTTGCCCTCTTATATGGACATTGTAGTCCTCTTTATTTAATGTGGAGTCCTTCGGTACAACACTCATAATGTTCCCTCAGTTTACCCAAAAGAAATGAGAAGCTGTGAGAAGGTACCTCTGACATCATAGGTAACAGGATGAACTATATAAGATAGCACTAGCTGTTTTTCTTCTAATAGATTACTAATTATTCTTTCTTTCATTACTCTGTTGTCTGTCTATAAAATAATAATCCTTTTTTCAATTTCATATTTTACAAAGGGATTCAACTTGTAGTCCCCGAATCTCTATGATTTTTTCTCACATAAATTGCATTTTTTCTAAATAGATAAATGAATGTGCCAGAACTACTAAATTATACACAGCACTTGCTAGAACTGAACCCTGATATTAAGGATCACTTTGAGACAATTTGATCCTTAGTAGATGACTGCCTTTTCCTAGCAAAATATTATCACTGATAGTACAATAATAATAACATGACAAAATCACATCATCCATAAATGGACAGATAAATTCACCTATCTGTGGTAAAATGAGATGATCATTTGTCTATTATAATATTAAAAATTGGATTCCAGTGAAGAAAATAAACCTTTAAAATCCATCTCAACTCTAAAATGTGCAATTTATGAACTATATCATAAATCAGGAATAAAAGCAATTTATTGATTTCATTTTAAAACTATGAACTAAGGTTAAGAATTTACACAGAATGAACATGCAAGTATTTTTTGCAGCATGCAAACCTCCTGTATATACAGTCAGTAGGGTCTATTTCAAAAGATAAAGTAATAATCATCACTCATCAGAGAGCAAGGTAGTCAAGTGACCATGGAAGCCTGACCTGAGAGGGAACCATTCACACATTACACAGCTCAGGGCCTTCCCTCTGGGACCATGTCTTTCTCAATGTCGCTTCCATTAGGAGAAGGGAAATGGCCAACTCTGCTTCAAAGAGCCATAGATTTTCCTGATGCCATTACAGCTATGGGTAACACAGTCTCATCTCTTCATTTGCTGGAATTTTGGCTTTGTAGTGGACATATTGTTCATGCATTTCTCATCAGAATCTCATTTTCTCTATATATTTGTGCTTGGAAAAATGCTCTGTACTTATCTTCATTGCTACATATGAGTAGTTCTCTTTTCTCCTTGCCTGGCCTTTAATAATTCTGAAGCTCAGCATTTTAGTGTGGATGAGATTGTATTAAGAAAGAGTATCAATTTGAAATTTAAACCAGAAACAAAAAATTACTAGCATGAAAACTAAATACTTATAATCCAAAATGTATTAACCTTATCAACAAAAGCGTAAGTCACTCTCCAATATGACACACACACAAACAGCTCACATTTAAAGCACATCATGCAGATTAGCATTTGTAAATTTACTACAAAACTACTTCATAAAACTAATTATGTTTCCTGCTGATTTACTAAAAGATTAAAAATAGTCAGTGTCATAAAATAA
>PVKZ01000080.1:1528427-1568427 GCA_004027375.1 Macroglossus sobrinus | reverse complement strand
GAGTTAAGTATTTACTCAAATCACTAACTCCACCAAGTAAAACACAGATATCAATGACCATTTTTTTTAATCTAGGTTTTATTATTTGTTTGGTTAGAAGGTAAATTTTAAATTAGAATACTATATATATATATATATATATATATATATATATATATATAAGTAAACCAACTGAGTTTTTGTACATACTACTAAATTAATTTTGCATCTTTAATTCAATCTACTTCTAGACTGACAAGAGAATGAATCTTTGTGTATATTTCCAAGGAAACATTTGTTTAAGCTTATTGATGCTGAACTCAAATATTTACTCTAATATTCAACTCACACACAAATCTCATTAATGGAATTTAAACAGGTAAGAAACCCCCAAAAAACTCCACTGATTATTTTAACACCTAGTTAATGGCTTAGAATAATTAATGTGTGTAGCCAAAGTTTATGTAATCTATAATTAAAACTAAACACCACTTAAAAAATGTCCTAGAGTTGCTCAATTATATGTTAAAACTGAAACAAATACAAAAACTTTAATAAATATATTTTCTTCCAAGAAATAACACACTGTGACTTTTTTGTTATTGTTGGGTTTGATGTTTTTGCCTCTAAGGAGGTCAGCAATATGGAAACATAAAGGCCAATTTAATTTGTGCATCTGCGGCTGCCAAGTATTTTAATTCAGACAGCTGTGACTGAAGAGTTAATATTTTACTTGTCAAAATCCAAAAGAAGGCCAGTGAATCACTCTAATTCTCATTAAGAGGCTTTCCCCCAGTAGCACCCTAATTCAAAATAATGAAAGTAGAGACTGAGTGCAATTCTAATACCAGTTGAGACCTATCTTTTAATATTTCTTCAGTGATGGATTAGGGATCGAGGAAATTCATCTCAGATCATAGAGCCTAATTTAATAAGGGATCATTCCAAGAGTATTGCATTTTATAATAATGTCATTTAATGTGTCGTCTTCCATTTTTACTGTCCCCTATGTATGCTTACATGATGGTGCCATAGGGATAAACTTTTAAAGAACCAGGATCATTTTTAGTTTTCATTTTCCTTAAGTAGGGAGCCCATCAATGAAAGCATCTATTAGTACCTTTATTATCACAATATAAGAAAGTGAGGGAAATGCCTGATTTGGAGGAAAACATATAGAACTGTAAGTAAATATTCAACTTTTTACTGAGTCTTGAGCATTGAAGAGGGTGAAATGTTTAAGAGAAGGTTTTAAATAAATCAAATTACATCATCTAATATATTATAATATTACAAAAGCCTGGAGATCTAATAGTTTAAATGCACAAAAACAGCATTCTAAAAATCTAATCTTGCTTACTCCTATTGCTTCTCATTTTCAGCTGATTTACAAGGCGAGTGAAGCTTTAATAACTGCTTAGTAAAGGCTAATTATTCATGCTGCTTAACTTTACAGAAATAATATGAAGGGCTATTTTTCCACAAATTGCATTCACTTACTAAATGAGGAAAACAAATTGTCAGGAACAAAATTATATGAAGTACTTAACTTTATTATTTTATATTAACATCTAACTGTATTTAATCAACTTTGCCATTTTTATCTTGGCATTACACTGCATGTGAAACACTTGGCAATTACTAGGGCACTAGTTAAGCAAGTTCAGGTCAGAGCATCATAACCATATAAATGTCAATACATTATTATTGGCTATAACTCCTACAGCAGCAGCAGGAGTGCTGCTTAACCACAATTATGTTCTGTAAAACCTTTAGGACAGCTGGTGTTATAATAAGAAAGTTTCCTTTCAAATATATTCTTGTGATTGGGTCTTTACCTTTAGATAATGTCTTTTATAGTTTCCTTTTCCGTTCTGACAGCATTAATATAAACACACACACTATCTGTGGATCTAAATTATGCCCTAGAAACCTTACTTTGTTGTAAATGTTAATCTAATTACCGCCATTTTTCTAAAACACAAATAATCTGAATAGGAATATAATACATTTAAAAATTTTTAAACATTTTTGCTTTTGTATATCCTCTCCTGTATATATTTTTTTTACAATTCAATAACCTTTCAAGTATTGCAATTGTTTTTTCTTAAATTTTAAAATAAATCTCTTTTAATAACCTTGGGTTTTTTTATTATTATTATTCTTTCTTGACTAAAATACACCTTCATGCTATTTTTTCCCACTTATCTTCAGAACTTTAATCCCTATTTCTCTTTTTTTCTTTATTATAATGTCTATTGTATTCTAAAATAATTGCCTGGGACCTGCTTTTTTTCACTATTTATTTTTTCTTTACCATATTTTCCTTCAACATATAAACTGTCTTTATTTCTATTTGTTCATTTAATTTCTGTTATCTATTTCATTCTATCTTTTCATCTTTTATTATTTCTTTAAGAAAAAAAAACCTGAGTTCTGCTGATAAGAATAATGTAACATGTATACACGTTTGGCACTTGGAATCTCTTTAAGAAAGCAGTCAGTTTGCAAAAAAAACACAAAAAACACGAAAATGAGAACAAAACTTTGATATTCAAAGCCGTGTCAATAAGTCAAAAAAGACCACTGAGTGTTCTCATCTGGAATAATTAGAAGTGATTATTTAAATTACACATGGAGTGGTAATTTAAATTAAATATTTAAAACTAAGTAGACAGTACATGATATTTTTAATGATTTAGAGGAAATAATTGTAGTCAATTCTGACTTTTTGACTAGTTTTTTTAACACTAGTTTTTCTAGTGTTATTCTGTGAAAATATTAATATTACAACATTTTAAATATTTACTATGAATAGATTAACATAATGCATTCACTTGGAAACTAGAAAACCTTTATACGTGACCACAAAAAAAAAACATCTCTCCACACATTATGATTAGAACTTTAGAAGATTAATGTTTTTTTAAATAATCAAATATATTTGCAAAATAACAAAGAAGGGCCTAATAATTAAAAAGACAGTTTGAATCTGAATCTGCTTCCGTGGTGGGAAGAGAAATGGGGATTTTCAGATGAAATTAAACAGATTGATATTTATACACAAACTTTCATGACAAAATTGACATAGGATGAATCAAGGTGACATGAAAATTCAGAAACTTGCCACAATAGGAAAGACCCATCCCAAGATATAACATACAGATATCTGAAATAAACACATTCAGCACAGAACCAGAATGAATTTAAAGGGTTGTGCTCTGCATGCCAACCAAAAGAATCAGTTATATTGTTTTCAAAATGTTTTCAAAATCTACAACACATAATTATAATCATTTTTAACAACTGTCTTATCAACTCAATTACATTGATCTCCCCAAAAAATTGGAGTTCCTTTTTTCACTTAATTTAACAGTTTTTTGTTTTGACTCAATAAATCATAATGTATATGCCACATTTTCTTTTTCAGTCCTTTTAATGCCAAGATCTGGAAAGTTTTCCTTATGAGAAAGAAAATTCGAGTGGCCATGACATTAAAATCTACAAGAGACCTAGTGATCAGAACAGTTAATGGTTACTGTTTCCAGAGAGTAAAGTCACCAGGCAAAAAAATATTTTTAGAGAATTTAATGCATTAAATATGAAATTACTTCTAGAAAACTAATTAACATGTTTTTTTTAAATGTGGTGGTACATCACAGCATATCCATTAAACCAGACCACTGATAAGCACATAATCCCCATGTCTGTGCACTCTTTCTCACATACTTTGTCCCTTGATGAAATAATTTTCCTGTGCTAAACCTTCTTGGAAATAGTGAAATTTCAGAAGAATATGATATAAGCTACTGATTTATGGTACATTAGTTTGGCTCAATTAAAAAAATTATTAAACTACTTTACCATTAGTCTTTTAGTTATTATTTATATAGAACTTTCACATCTGTTAACTTCTCTGAGCCTCACAACAACCCAAGGTACATGCTATTATCCCCATTCATATAGTTTTATCAATTTACCAAAGATCACACATTTAATAAGTGGCAGAGTTGGGACTTTAAATCAACTTTTGATACTGAGTTTGGCCCACTATTCTACCTAATATGATATAAAACGTAAGCAAAAACTGGAGATAATGTAGTTTGTTTCTGAAAATAAATTCTTTGCTTCATACGCTGTTACCTTTAAAAATGGACTCCCATTGGCCTATTCGCTTTACATTTCTCTATTTTCTGTTATAACTCAGTGGGAAGAAGTCTTCTTATTTCTTCCATAATATCTTTCATTTTAGATCCAGAATTCACTTTGCCAGGAGGCAAAGTAGACAACAGTCTATTTTTAGAGGTACTGGAATAGTGCCCTTAGTTTAAAAAAATTAAAATCATTCATAAAAAAATTATTCATGTTAACAAGTAAACAGGGAAGAAAATCTCTAATTCTTCAATTAGAGATAAAGTTAATAATAAATGTAAACATCCCAAGGAGAGTGATACAGGGAATTACATTTCACCAAAATGTTCCAGGAGAGTGGAGAAGAAGAGTGCCAAGGACCTAAAATAGACAGGAAACTGAAAAACAAAAAGGCAAATAGAGGAGACCAGAAGACACAGAACTAAATTGGAATTGGCTGTCTCTGATTAGAGCAACCACTATTTATTACTGCCCTCTGTGGAACCTTTCTCAGCTATTTATAGATGGAAGCAAACTCTAATCTACATGTTACAACAACCTGGCTTTGTATATCTACAGAGAAATTTTTAGTCAAGTTGTTAATAATAATTTGTAAGAACCAAATCATAATGGTATCAATGTGTGCTCCATTCCAATTTCTTTTGTTTTCTAATGAAATGTTTTTGTTTCAATCCTGGACTTTCTTTTGATTGCCTAATACCAGACAGGCGAACCAGCGATTTCCTTAGTAATTATGATTAGCATATTATGAAGAATACATATCATGCTCCTGCAATAAATAAGCAATCAAGAAGATAAAAATGAGAGCAGAGAGGTTGTTGTCAGTTCGTCAAGCCCTCAACTGATTATAAATTCTGCTGTAACCAGCAGTGCAGATTAAAGAGCAAGTATGGTCATAAGCTTCTTTCCTGGTGCATTGTCCCTGAATATCATATGGAATCCTGTAGTTAAATTTGTCCTCTACCAGAGCACCTAAATATAATAAGAAAGTTAGCACTGCCATTTACTTTTAATTTCTTTCCTTTTGAGAACACCATCATTGTCTATGGATTCTGGAGTTATACAAAACCTTCAAATTTTAACTATGAAGTTTAAATTCTTAAATTATAGTCTCAATTTTACAATGCCATAATTATAGCTGAGATCATATTCTATCTTCTATCACTCAAAACCTTCACAAAGCCTTGTATCATTTTAGTTTTAATTGTACCTAATTTATAAGATGAAAATGTTAAATTAAGAATAAAAACAGAATATTTTGTTTTCCACATTTCTCCAGATAGTTGGCTGACTGGATGATTTGATTGTAGGAAGCATCAGTGAAATTAAAAGTATTCCAGGTAAAGCCACTGAAAAAAATCAGTTGAGACTGAGTCAAGCATCTGTCTGTCTCAAAGAGTAACTCAAGGCATTATTTTTTTAACTTTTTAAAAATTAAGTTTACTGGGGTAATGTTGGTTAATACAACAATATAATTTTCAGGTGTACATTATAATATGACATCTGTATATGCTATTGTGTGTTGACCACTCAAAGTCCAGTTTCCTTCAGCTACCATATATTTGATCACCTTTACCCACTTCACCCTCCCCCTAACCTCCCTACATTTGACTCCTTTTACCCCATTTACCTCCTCCCAGTTCCCCCAACTCCTACCTCTGGTAACCACTCGTCTATAGTCCATGTCCATGAGTCTCTGTTTGTTTCTCCTATTTATGTGTTGCTTGTAGATTTATATCCCACATATATGTGATATCATGTGATTTTTAACTTTTTCTGTCTGGCTTAATTCACTTAGCATGATTATCTCGAAGTCCATCCATATTGCCACAAATGGCAGTGTTTCATCTCTTCTTATGGCTGAGTAATATTCCATTGTATATATGTATCACAGTTTTTTTAGACAGTCATCTATCATAGGACACTTTGGTTGCTTCCTTGTCCTAGCTACTGTGAATAATGCTACTATGAACATTGGTGTGCAAATATCTTTATGGATATGGGTTTTCAAGTCTTTGGAGTAAGAGCCAGTAGAGAGATTGCCGGATCATATGGTAGATCAGTTCTTAGTTTTTGAGGAACCTCCATACTGTTTTACAGAGTGGCTGTACCAATTTGCAGTCCCACCAGCAGTGTATGAGTGTTCCTTTTTCTCCACATTCTCTCTAGCATTTGTTATTACTTGTCCTGTTGACTATAACTATTCTAACAGGTATGAGATGGTATCTCATTGTAGTTTTAATTGGCATTTCCCTAATAGCTAGCAATGTTGAGCATCTTTTTAAATATTTATTGGCCATTTGTATGTCCTCTAGGGTGAAGTGTCTGTTCAGGTCCTGTGCCCATTTTTGATTGGATCATTTGGTTGGTTGTTGTTGTTATTGAGTGTTTGAGTTCTTTGTATGTTTTGGATATTAGGTCCTTATTGGAGGCGTTGATTATAAATATTTTCCCATTCAGATGGTTGTCTCTTTACCTTGTTGATGATTTCATCCGCTGAGCAGAAATTTTTAGTTTGATGTAGCCCCGTTAATTATTTTTGTTTTTACTTCCCTTGCCTTTGAGGTCAAATTCATAAAATCCTCTTTAAGTCCAAGGTCCTTGAGTTTAGTTCCTATGTTTTCTTTCAAGATATTATTTTAACTTGATTTTTATAAGTACAATAAAGAGATTATCTGAGAAGGAAATTCATAGATTGAATTATATCCAACTTTCTCAACAGTTAATTTCTTTACAGTTAATTTCTTTACAGTTGATTTTAACTTTACTAGGACATTGATGGAACATGATCCTGAAGAGGCTACAGAAAATGGTTCTGCCCTGGTCCTACTAGATATTCTTCTTCTCTTGCCTTGCTCTGTCTCATGTGTAGAAGTTTACACCAGATCATCACTTCTTAAACCAAGGCCAAGGCAGCAATTTGAGAGAATTTTCACTCTCACAAAGTTAAGACTGTATTCATTCATTCAGCAAATATTTGATAACAAGCCTCTGTGCCTAGCAGTGATGAAGCCAATACACACCCTGCTCTCAAAGAGCATGCAATCTCCTAAGAAAACAGATGTTAACAAAGTAAGTACAAATGTGATGAGAATTACACAGGAGAAATTCAAAGTATGGTCTGTGGGGTCACAGAGAATATTACTAAGAGAAAGATATGTAAGATAGGACCTGAATGAAGTAAGGTAAAAGGTGGAGAGAAAGAGCATTTCTGTGAAGGGAATTGCTTGTACAAAGGTCCTGAGACAGAAACTTAAAATCAGAATGGCTGAAATACATTGAATAAGGAAGCAAATGGTACATAACAAGGCTGGAAAAATAGGCAGAGCCCTGTAGGCAATGTGAGGGGTCATGAGTATGACTCATAGGCATGGGAAAGGGGAAGCCACTGAGGAGTTTTAAGATGTGTGTTGTGAAAATGTCACTCTGAGTGCAAAGTGAAGAATATAAGAGGGGAGAGAAGACGCAGAGGCAAAGTAGTTGGAAAAGGCCAGTTAAGAGGCTCTAATATTTTGAAATAGGGTAATGCAATGGTTTAAAAAAAAAAGGATGTATATCCAAGATATATTTAGGAAAATTGATGACTTAATGACTGAATAAATGTGAGTGGTAAAAGATGTCAAATATCTCCAACATCTATCAAGTGAGAAAAGCCAGTTTTGGAATAATTTGTGTCCTATAATCCCATTTTTACAAAAATAACATAAATGTACTTATTACAGACAAAAATTAATATGCATAAAATACATAGAATAATATCTGGAAAAATATTTTCCCAAAGTGTTAACTGTGTTACAAGAAGTAGAAGGGATGAAGAGGGGAATAAAGGAAGGTATTTCACATCTTATACTTTGAATTTGTATATTTTATTTGTTTACAATAAAAATATACACATGCATTTTAATTTCATAAAACAAACAAAAATTTGAGTTCACTGAAAAACAGGATAGCAGAGGAGGTGTGAAGTTACGGCATCATGCCATAACGCAGTGACCTATATGAGATCCAGAAAACACTGCTCCTCTTATTGATCCAGAAAAAAGGCTGGACATCACATTGTGAGTTTTAGGAAGGAAAAAAAGTGTTTCAAGGAACTTCAAGAAATCTGGAACAGATATGAGTGTCAGAAACTCAGCTTTCAGAAATAGAAAAGATATCCCTGAAGAAAAACCACAGGAAGCATAGATGTGGTCACAGAAAGAGATGGAATTTTTAGGCCATGTCAGGGATGCTATTCGGGGCAAAACAGGCAACCAACCTTGGAAATCTGGGCCCAGAAGTCAATTTCCCTTAGATGGTCATGCCTTTCAATGGGTTCTTTCTCCACCTATCACAAGCTATTTGTAATTCTGAATTGATACATCAGATTCTGTACATCAGTTGTTCATAAAGCTGGGATTGCCTGTATCTTATCCTGGGAGAAGAGAGGAAAGACAAGATGTATCACATGGTTCTTATATTCTAACTACTGGATTATAATATTGCATAGCCAATTCAGTAAAGTAACTGAACTTGAGGATAAATGGGTCCTGGAAGTGTGTGTTTATAATACTTGTACATGGAGACATATTTTAAGCACAGCATGAAGAGCTCTAGGGCAACAACCAGGTTCATTCTTCTTTGTTTCATGGACTAGGACTAGGCACCTAGTAACTAGAAGATGTTCAATAAATGTTTATAGATTGGTTGAACAAGCAAGAGATCATTCATGGATACTCTGTAAATCAATCTCATAAATCCTATAAACCAAGAATAAATAAAAGGACTCCTCTCTGAGTACTTTGTGCCACGCACTGTCCTAGATATCTTATATATATCACTTTATTTAATCCTCGCAACAACCCAATTTAAGTAGATTTTATTTAAAAGATGAGAAAACTGAAGCCCAGCAATTGACTTGCCCATGGTCATTTTGGTAATCAGAGAAGCTACATTTAAACCAAATTTATCTGACTCCAAACTTCATGGTCTTTTCTCTCCAGTCCAGCACCTCTTCAAAACAAATCCTCTAGTCATGCTATAGAGAAAAACTCTAATGTATTTAGTTTGAATGCTGTAATTTTGAATCTTTCACTTGCCTAAGTAGTATATGGATACATCCATATTTTTTGTAGATTTCTAGTAGATATTTATTTTTACTTTACACTGTTGTAAAGTAAAACCAGATTACTCTTCAAAGTTGTTGTTTTATATTTTATGTGACTATTAAAAGTTTACACTAGAGATGGTCTGTAAACTGTTTATGGATACCCCCCACCTGGATTTTATCTAACATAACTCAAATTACACGAATGCCCAAACCCTTGGAGTTCCCTCTCATGTCATAAAGAAGTGTGAGACTCTCTGTTGAGTGCTGAGTTTCCAATCACTAGCTCTCCTATGCCCCACACCTGTGCAAGCCTTCTACATCTCAAATTGCTGAACCAGGGCCCTTCATATCTTCTTTCTCAGCAGCTCTCCTCATCTCCTGTTTCTACAGGTGGAAGTTACTGGAACATCTTGCCATCACATTCGCATACTTACTTAATCTGCGCTCGCTCTTCCCTTCCTTCTAATCTCTTAATGTTGAGCAAGAATCCCTCTACCTATGTTCAGATCTCACTCCCACCCTTGCCAGCCTTCTTAGGACTCTTGACAAAAATGGCTATTTCCTCTCTTCCTGTATTTTGAACCTCTCATTACTGGAGACCACCTATCTGTTTTTTGTTTTTATTTTTTAATAAAAACTTTAAACCTTCCAGGACCCATGTACCCTCAAGTTTCTAGTCTGATGCTTTCCTTCACTTCACAAGAGAATTAACTTCAACTCTATATTCTTACTTCTCACTTCCCTTCAACCCTACTCCTAGATGGACTTTTGTCTCTACCTCTCCCCTAGGTGGCCTTTCCACATATCATAAAAGGCTTCCTTGTAACCAGATCCAGTAGACATGACTCAGGCCTCCTCTGAACTTGACCTCTTAGTAGCATTGACATAGGTGACTACTGTCTTCTTAAGACACACTCTTCCTTACTTCCAAGAAACCAGAGTTTTCTCCTACATTTTTGGCCTCCCTTTTCAGTTTCATTTTTAGGGATTCTCCTGCTCTTCTCCATCATGAAATGTGGTGCTCCTCAGGCCTTCCTAGATTCTCTTCTCTTTGCACTATGTACTTTCTTATGAGGCATTCTCAAGTACTCCACAACTTCAGCTACATCTGTACATTGACAACCCCTAACCTCTATCTCAATCCTAGACCTCTCTTCTGAGTTCCAGACCAATAGATAAATTTATGTACCTTCCTGTCATATCTGACACCTACAATTTCAATGTCAACAAGTCTGAAATTGAATGAATCATCTCCTGTTTATCTCCTTCTCATGTATTCCCTATCTTAATAAATAATAGCACAATTCAAACAGCTACCAAGTTCCATACCAGGATTCTTCCTTTTCTTTTCCATCTTCCTCACACTTACACTCAATCTATTATCAAATCTTACATATTTTAATGCCTAAATATCTCTGGAATCCATTCATTCTCTCCTTTTCCGCTGTTAACACATTATCTCTCACCCAGACTACTCCAGTAGCCTCTCTACTGTTTCTTGTTTTGCTCCTGTCCATTCAATGTGTAATAGTTGGAATATTTTTTAAAACATATCTAATGATAAATTTCTAGAAGTGAAAAAAAAGAAAAAGATATCTAATGAGGCTTTCTCCGCAATGCCCTACCACAACAGAGTATAAAATATTTCAATGACTTCCCACTATGCTTTGGATAATGACCAAACTCTTGACTAGTCCTGCCTACTTGTCCAACTTTATCTGTGCTTTTTTCCACCACCAATCCCACTTAAACTTTTTATGCTGCAGCCTTACTAGCCCTCTTCCTGGAATATGCAATGCCCTTCCCACAATCTCACTCCCACCGAGAACCTTCATATGTAAAATTTGTCTACCTATAACGTTCTCCATTTACTGTCTTATTCCCACCCTTCATTGACCTAATTCCTAGATATCCTTCATGTTTTAATTAAAATGTCACTTCCTCCAAAAAGCCTTTTCTAACTCCCTAAAACTGGTTAAATCTTCCTATTATATACTTGCGATATTCCCACAGAACCTAGCAATTTTGTACACCCATTGAACTTGAAATTATTTGTTCCATGTGAATAGAATTGCTGGGTCAAAGGCTCTGTGCATTAAAAATTTTGATACTTATTGTCAAATTACCAAATAGTCACCAACTGATTTTATATTTATTCTTTTTACATTATCAATATTAATTACATTTACATACATACTGTTTTGCCTATATCTCACAGTTGTTTAATCATAGATTTTAAAAAATGAATTTAATGCTCCTCATAAGTTCTTTTAGAGCCTGACTTCTAATTTTCTAATTTCTTTATCTTTTTTCATCTGTTGCCTAAATTTTATTAAATAGTTTTTCTTTTCAAGGACTCAAACGGTATGTATTTGCTTAATGCTTGCATATTTGAAAATGCCATTCTGACATTGTAATCAAATAATTACAATATTTTTCATAATATTGTATTATATATAGATAATACTGTATTGGCATAAGAGTAGACAAATTAACCAATGAGACAGAATAGAAACTTTGGAAGTTAATTTCTTAGATCTTTTTAAATGTAAAAATTTAATATATAATAAAAGTGATATTTCTATTGATGAAAAGTGTTGGCACAATGAGCTAACCATTTAAAGAAATAAAATTAGACTTTTATCTTATACCACATACTAAAATTAATTCAGATAAATTAAAGACCTATATAGTAAAAGATACCATAAACAATAAATAATAGATTTTCAAAACTATTTGCCATACAAACGACAGCTAAAGGGTTAATATTTATAGGTTATAGAAGAAACAACTAAAGAGAAAAATGGATAAAAGATTTGTATATAGAAAATTCACAGAGAAGCAAATCTAAATCATCAGCAAGCACGAAAAAAATGCTCCAACTCAGTACTAGAGAAATGTAAATTAAAGGACAATAAAATAGCAATTTATGCCCTAAGAACAGAAAAATTAAAGAAAGCTATAATACCTTTAAGTGTATTATAAAGCTACTATAATTTTTAAACTATTAAACTAATACAAAAATAAACAGGCAGATAAAATAAAATGGAACAGAAAATTCAGAAATATATCTGAATAGTTGTAAGAATGTATTATGTAATAAAGGTAAGATTTAAAAGCAATGGCAAAATATACATTATTTGAAAATTAGATTGATTAAATGACCAACCATTTAGAGAAAAAAAGTTAAATCTTTACACAATACACCAAAGTAAATTTCAGATAAACTAATGATTTCAGTATTAAAAATAGAACCATAAATGCACTAGAAAAATATACTTGTGTGTGTGTGTGTGTGTGAGAGTGTGTGTGTGTGTGTGTGTGTGTGTGTGTGTACACATACATATACTCTTGAGGTAGAAGGCTTTTATAAAGTATGGCACTAATGATGAAAACCATAAAGAAAAAGAATAATAGATTTAACTACACAAGAATAAAAATAAAAAATTTAGTGTATGACAAAGTCGATACAGTAAGTGATGGGGAAAAATAATAAGCTAGATTCTACTGCACGTTTTTCATGAAAATGAACCCAAGATATATTAATAATTTAACACATTAAATAAATGGGAAATGTATTAGAAGAAAATATAAATGAGTGGTTACATGATCTTTAGGTAAGAAAAAATTTTTTAAGTATGATTTTTAAAATGTTAAAAATCATAAAGTAAAATATTGCTATCATTGACGGCCTAAAACTTTCTAACTTCTACATACATAAAAAAAGAATGCATACAAAATGTGTACATAACTTAAAGGTATAATGCAAATTAATAAATGCCACATATGATAAAAAGGAGTTGATATACTTAATATATAATGGTGAATATCTAAATTTAAGAATTGGCAAATGATTCAAACAGGCAATTCAAAACAGAAGAATAATAAATAGCTAATAAAAACCTAGGAGATGTTTATCCTAACTAAGAAGTAAATAAATATAAAATAAAATAAAATGAGATGGCTTTTCAAATAAATACACATATTAAATTATAATATTCAACAGTGGTAACATTTATAGGGAAAAAAGACTCTCTCATACAAAGATGGTAAGAATATAAACAATCACAGCCTTTGATCTAGCACTATTGCTTCTGGGATTTAGTAATAAGAAACTAACCAAAAATATACACAAATTATTAGTTACAACACTTATTGCAGCACTGTTTATGAGTATCTTATTATAAAAGGTTTTAATAAATTGAGGCAAAAATTGTTATATAGACCTATATTTATTGACATAGAAGTATGTCCATTTGATGCTATCAAGAAAATAAATGTATATTTTCAAAAATCAATGTATATAATACTTTATGAGTATTTATACATTTACAAGTATCTGGAAGAATAGTATTAATTTTAACCAGCCATTTTAAAACATATCTCCTAACTCTCTTAATATTTTGACCAGTAACTACCTCTGGATAATGAGATTTCAAGTGGTTTTTTTTTTTACTTTCTTCTTTTTTCTTTTCTGTACTGTTGGAATTTTTTACAATGTGCTTGTTTCATTTTTAGAAAACTATTAAAGCTATCTTTATTATAAAATTACATATATGAAATATACGGTTTCAATATAGTAAAAATGCATGTATATCAGTAGAGTAAAAAGAGACAAGAAGTATATATATTAAAGTACATATATTAAAAAGTTAATAGTGGTTAGAAGAACTAAAAGTTTTTCTACAATAAACATGTACTGCTTTTATAATAAGATAAGAAGGTTATTATTATAAAGAAAAAAAAAACAGTTTTTAGACACACTCTGCTCTGTATGTGTTAGGCAAATCAGCCTGAAACAAATTTCATTTCTTTGGAAACAGATTAAACTGGACTAGATGATTGTTAAGATCCCTTCCAGCCCTCGCATTTTAGAATTCTGAATAAAATCATGCTGTATACTTTTGAATGGGAGTCCTATTTGAAAATAAAAACTAATTTTTACCAAGTCTCAACAGGAAAACATTATACTTTTCACCTACTATTTTATCCAAATTGATGCCACCAAAATGAAATTCTCTTAAAATAGCTATAAGTGAAATGTATGAGGGAAGGAAAAGTGGGGAGAAAGGAGGAAGGGGAACAGAGAGTTAGAAGAAGAGAGAAGTAGTGTAGAGAAACCTAAACAGTGGCCCCTCCTTTCAGGAGTTTTATAAGTGATCACCAAAATCCAAAGAGCTGTGTATCCTTGATTTATTTGAATTTCATCTTTTATTTCATGCTTTCATATGTACCTACATAGACACATATAGGCTCATATATAACTTGTTCTGTATCATTGCATATATTTTCATGCTGCTCATTTAATGAAAGAAATATAACTCAGTTAGAAATGGATATAAGGTTAAGGGTGCTAACTGGAGAGATCCTTATAATTTACAACTAATGAAATATATATGCTTATGAACTATACACGTCAATGAAATTACTTTTTATATCACTCCTAAATTTTCTAGATTGATTAGATTATAGTTATGTCAGAGGCATTTAAAAGAAAGATAATATCTGTAAATATCTTAAGAAACTAATTTAATTTCAATATTTTTAAGTTTTTAAATTTGCTTTATAATTTAAGACTATACGAAAAGCAGTCAACTCTTTCAGAGATTTAAAATAATCTAATCAATATTCTGATTCATTAACATATTAGTAGAACATAGAAATACCACAGGCATACAAAATAGGTAACTGGGTACTAATTTACACATTTTAACTCTAGAGACTTGATTAAAATGGAAAAAAAAACCACTCTGACTTATAAATTTACTTCACTTTAGTATTACATACCACAGAAAAAAAAGTGACTAACATTATTTACTAAATCTATAAAAGGGCATGGTACCACATTCCATCTTTTATGAACAGGTTAACTGCAGGTTGATTGTACAACTGTTTCCCATCATTTTCCAAATATTGTTATGGAGTTATCTTTCTTATTCATTGCCCTCTGCTCATCTTCCTCTTCCATTCCTGTACCTAAGGAGGAGAGCACAGGTGAGAGTGAGAATGGCATGTCAATAAATATGGCTTCCACCTTATCTTGGGAACCTTCACAAGACCCTCCAGAGTCTTCTAAATTGCAAATTAAGAAATTTTTGCTCCAGTCATACTTTCACTCAAAGGTTAATTATTATTAAGTTAAAGAGCATGCACAAGAAGAAGAAAGCACATCCCTTATTTTCCCTGTCCCTACCCTCTGAGGAGCACTAAAGAAAACAGAGAGTTTTATATTTACACCACTTAGACATAATACATTAATACTCTACAGAGGAGAACAGAGATCTTGTTCTCCTTTATTTCAATCAGCTCAATTCAGATACCTATCTTACCTAGAACAGAAAGAATAATTATTCTCTAAATTACTAGGTTAAAATCAAATAGCTAGTAGTTTTGAAATATATAAAACAAATTAATGATATGAATATCAGTACAGCAATCAGTAAGTAATAACAACATATATGAGTATTTTTTTAAGTACGAGGAAGCCTGAAATGTACTGTTGTTTTTTTTTATTTTACATATTCTATTTGAAAACATATTTCTTAGGTTTGATCAAACACCAGAGTCTTTTAACACAGACATCATCTAACCTTTTACAGCAACATACATCTTATAAAGCATCTAAGAGTAAAGTTTCAAGGACTTACACGCTGCTTTCTTTTGTTGATGTGACTGGAGCGAATATCTTAACAAAACCTATAGTTTGAAAGCATGAAGGCAAAAGCTAAATTACTCTGGTCAAAACACAAAAATGCCATCCTCATTTCCCACCAAAATCCTACCTACCTCCGTCCCCACAGATGAATAGCTGAAAGCAGTAAGAACAGAAGAGAGAAATTATTTGCTTTGTATGAGAGTATTGATATAAACACCAAGAGACTAATGTCACAAAGAAGATGCATTTAGTCTGAATTCTAGAAAAACATTTTGATTGAGAATAATCCAACAGTGGATAAATTTGCCTGGTGAAATAATTAGAAGAGAGTCCTTGCTCAGCCAGGATGTAGAAAGAATCCTCTGATTTTTTTTTAATGTATTAACTTAGATAGTATTTTATCTTGAGATTGCCCATGTTTTATATTATAAAGATGAAAACATTTTTGTGACACAATTTTTTCTATTTAAAAGACAGAAAGCTCTTACCTCATATTCAACCTTCTCATCACATCTGTTTACAATGCTTGTATAATGCATCTTTTAATGTGCTTTAGCTCATAATTAATGAAGAAAAATTCTAAAATCTCAGAAATACAAAAGTAATGTTTCAAAGGAATGTATTGATTTGATGGTATTTATATGTTTACATTAATGATTCATAACTTTTACAGAAATAAAAAAATATTTAAACACATATGAATATCCATAAATAACAACAGAGCATATATAAATTGAGAATTTGGAACTTTGCAAAAAATTGACTTAAAAAAAAGCTTTCATGTGTGATTGGCATCTTGAGAAACAGAGCTGCCATATTTTTATAGAAAGCAAAATGCAGACTTTTGATTTTACTTATACACAAAGAATAATGCACTCTTCTTCGTTTGATATATATTGATGCATCATTTTAAATATTTACACAAAGAAAGCAAATCCTAAATATGTTTACTCTGAGTCACTCTGTTTGACCTCTGACATAATACCATTTCTTGACTTAGAATCATTGACTCCAAAGGCATATACATTCATTTATAAAGTATGTCCTACTAACTTTAAATCGTTTATCTTTAGAGAAAGCTTTCTAGATTCAGATTTACTTTTGAGTTGAAATTAAAACTTAAGCTGAGAAATGCATGTGCTATATAAATGTGAATTCCTTCTGCCCCTATTTAATATGTTGGTTATTTCTTTTATTTATAGAAATGCAAGAACTATGGTCATTGGTGAACTATTTTAATTTAATGAACAGAACATTTATATCTATACACATAACACTGAAAACAGAAAAATTTTAACCTTGATTTTAGAAAAAGCACTATTTTGAACATATTTCCAAAACTGATATTCTAAATTGTAGTTTAACAGAAAGAATGTAAAGTTGCCATTTAGCAATTAAAAACAAAACAAAGCATCATAGCTTTTATTCAGCCAATGAATTCCCAGCTCTAGAACTTTAAATTATAAATAGATGGTATTCCCAATACCAGTTATTTATCTCTAAGCCATAAAAGAGTGGTAAATACTCAGAACTAAATGGTTTTTATCCTTTGGAAACAATATGAATATTAGTGACGCCTGACAAAAATAGCCTTTGCTCTGTTTAACATTTAATCAAGTAGTTAATATTAAAACTGGAGACAGAAAAGATGTGTTGAAAGCAGTTACTTGTATATTGAGATTTGGAGAAAAACTACATGTGGTTTCCATTGTCCCATAGCCAACATTTTGGAATTTCTTACAGAATGATATATTTACATTTCTCAAAACTGAAAAAGTCTGCCTTCTTATTGAAGTTTACCATATGTCAAAACACTTCAAAAGCTAAATATTTTATATAAAGAGGGAGAAACTGACTAATCTATAATGTATATAAGATTAATCAAAGGAAATATAAGAATGTTGAAAGCAGTGTTCTAGTTGTCAGTTAATTAATACTTGAATAATCTTTGATAAATCATAACCAATGTTTCAATTCATGTGACTATCAAATGTGTTCATTAGATTCTTATACAGTTTGTTAATTCAGTAACTTATGTGTAAAAGTTAATAAAATATCTATTAACCAGTGCAAGGATACTCAATACAGGCTCTTCATATTTATTCAATTAACTGAACTCTTCAGTAAACACAATGACCTCAGGGCCTAACTCATAAAGAAATGCAGTATTTGCATGAAATCTTGAATTTGCTTGAAAAATTAATTACATGGCAAACTTTTCTCTGTTTATGTACTTAGCAATTACCCCCAAGCCCTCGAAAGCAAATGTTATTAAGCACAACTCACCTACATCAATGAGATGACAGAAGCATCAAAACTTCAATCTGTATCCAAAGGCTACATGAGTCGACTTTCTCTACATGCACAGACATTTTACTGTTCTGTAAGGCATGCTGTTGCAAGCATAATATCCATTTAACATATGGTAAAGACGGAGAACTGTAAAAGGCACCTAGAAAAAAAACCACACAGCTAATGACAAAGAGCAGGTAAGTGAATACTTCAAACCTGAAAACATATACCAATCAGCAAGTCTGAATAACATCTCTCCCAGGATATGAACAAAAATGACTAACACAGATTTTATTGCTTGCATCTTTTAAATCATAATAACTGAAAAGATTATATATAGATCTAATCCAAGTGAACCTAGAGTCACAAAGTGTTACCACCAGAAGAATAATTATGTCAGATGTCTAACTAATAAATATTTTATCAAGACTTGGCAAATAAAATTGAGAGGAAATTCTAAAAGGTGACAGAAATCACTGGCAATAATAATGGAGACTTATAAAACACATTCCGTTGTTGATAAAGTAGTTGACTTCTTGAGAGAACTGTAAAATTATCAGGGGAAGGGGAGCAGATGTTACACATTTGGACTTGGTAAAGCATTGATACACTGCTTCATGAAAAGTGACTTGAAAAATTAGTCCAAATTGGCTTGGATCTGATCAGTGTCACACAGATTGAAAACTGCTTGAAAATCAGTAAACAAAAGATCATAACAAATGGCTGTATATCCATTCAGAATAGAGATCAGCTACTGGAATTGGTGTTAAATCTGGTCTTAGTTAATAGTCCTATGAGTAGTTTTTTTTTTTTAAATAAACAATTTTAATAGAATTTTCAAATGCTGCTACTTTGAAAGACAAAGGCTATAAAAAAAGAATTGAAAACAATAGTTACAAAGAAAAGAGTTAAATATGCAGCTGATAATGTGAAATTTAGCCTCTAAAACTTCGCTCCAGAAAATAAGACATGACTAAAAGAATGATACTGATTTTTTAACATAGTACCACAGTTTAACTGATTCAAGTGTCTTGTCCTTCGAGGTAGTCTCCTGAGAAACACTTATCCAGTAATACTGTCACTGTTGAAAATATTTTTTAGAAATTCGCCGTATAAATCGCCTTAAGCAAATCAGTACCAGTAATCGTTAATGCCCTTTATGAGCCATATAAGAAAATGTGCTATCACAAAACAGCCATGCTTAATTTTTTTCTACACTTCATATGTAATAAAAATTTATATTCCCCAGCTTCCTCATCAGACTTAATGCCAAACAGCCTTTGGCTAGTTCCAAAAATTAAAACCACCCTCAGAGAACTAAGATTTGTCTCCACTAAACATCTAAAAAAGAATATACCACTGACATATTTTTTCACAGGTTTATTCGTTCCACCAGCACTTAACGAGAATCTGCTATATGTCTGTCCCTACTATTTAGCTCTAGAGAAGCTGCAAGAACTAAGTAATAATCCTTGCCTTCAACGCACTCACATTCTGTTTGGAAGAAACAATCACATAAATAATTACACTGCACTGTAATGAAGCTCTGGTAGATATATGCTCAAAATTCTATGACAGCACAAAAGGTATCTGGGAAAAGGCGTTCCAGCATCAGCAGAAGTTTGACGACTTCTAGTAAGACATTCAGGAACTGGCGGTAGCTCCAATGGGAGCACAGGGTAGGTTGTGGAGCAGCTGCAGAAGATGAAACAGAAAAAAATATGCAAAATCAGGTTAAACATCATATTGCAGGTCTGAACTTAATTTTCCAGGCGTTTTGGAGCTCCTGAAAAATAAGCCAAGGAGTCACATGATCTGGTCTGTGATTTTAGGAAGACAATTAGGGGCAGTGATATGAAGAATGGATTTGAGGAGGGAGAGAGTAGACCCTCAGAGAGTAGCACTTAGAGAGTTTTTTAATCCTGTTTTAATCAGGCTTTGGCCTCCACCACCCCACCAAATTGCCTTATCAAGATCACCAATGACCTGTATAATGGTCAATTCTCAATGGTCAATTCTCAGTCCTCACTCCCTCTTCCTTGATGAACTTCTTTCACTTGGCTTCCAGGACACTGTGCTCTCTTGGTTGTCTTCCTATCTTGTTGGTAGTTCCTTTTCAATCTCCTTGAATTGATTTTTACTCTTCTCCCCAGGCCCCAGAATGGAATAGAGCACTCCATTCAGGGTACAGTCTTTGATTCTCTTCTCTCTAGGAAGTTTTTAGTGATTACATCCAGGTTCATGGTTTTAAGTACCTTCTATATATACCTGGAAATAATCCAAGTCCCCAAATGTGAGACTAGATGCATAGATTGCTATGTGCACTCAGTAGAATATTACACAACAGTCAAAGGACTACAAGTGACTTCAGCAATATGGGAAAACCTTAACAGATAAAAATGAAAAGTAAATATAGGACGATAAAAAGAAACAGAAAATGTTTAGATTTGGATATATTTCAAGGACATCAGTAAGGACAGCAGAAGGGAGAAAAAAATAAGAAATGGAGGGAAGACATAAGTAAATTAAAGAAGGTAAACATTTTTCTTAATATACATTATATAATTATTAGTACTAAGATATAATTTAGAAAGAAAAATTAGAGTATATTTGTCTCTTTAAGTAAGAAAATAGGTCTCAGTCAGTGCATTTCCTGATGCACACTCCAGGAGTAATCCCCACATTGGGTACTCCCTGCCTTCCATGCTTCTCTCCTCGAAGATTTACAGACATTTCCAAGATGACACACCTCCCCTTGATCATCTTTATCTTCCTATCTCCCATAGATTACCAGTGGCAGGCCTTTAGTAGATGCTCAAATGTTTATTGAATAGTTTGAAATTAATTTAATTATGTTTCTGTCCTTAAGATTTACAAGAATGTTTAAGGAATTATTTATTTTTATATTTTTTAAAATTGCACTGGGTCATGAGACACAAATATCTTCTGTGAAGCAAACAGAAGTGTACCGAATCCTTCCTGGGATTATTTCTTACTAAGTAGCTGTTACAGCATATAGTTAGACATCAGGGTTTAGTAAGAGTCTTCTCCTAGTTTAGCTCACTTACTAATTAATCTCCTTTTCTTTAGTCTTTCTCTACTTATAATTTGCCCTGCCTCCCATCCCCATTCCATGCCAACCATACCTTTCCCTCCTTTTCAACCACCACTGCCTCCAACAGTGTTGGACTCCAAGTAGAAATCAGAAAAGGATATTTTAATAAGTTAAACCAGAAAGGGAAAAAAGAGTCCAAGGCACATAGTAGGTGTTTAATAAATATCTGTTGAGTGAATGAATAAATGAGTTATGTGCAGCTAGGCTTCTAGAATGAGTAACTTGAAAGAGCGGAGAAGGACTGATAAACTGGAAGAGGTAGGAAGTAGCTCAAGATAAAAACATGAGTGCATCTCATACAGTGGGTAGAAATTTCTCCCCTAAGTAGTGAAGAGCTGGTGAGTAGAGGGTCACAGGAATTGATACTGTTAGGAAGGAGTTTCTCCCTTGTTCTGTAGTCTACATGTCGGTCAGTCAAAGAGCATAACCAAGCTTTAAATATTCAGCCCATTGACCTACTGACTATCTCATTCTGTACCCAATTAAAGTGAGATGAGACATCTGGGGGTGGTGGAAAGAGTAGACAGTAGAATAGGTAGAATAGGACCAAACTCCCCTCATTGCTCCACTAACCTCAGAAGGTATCATGGTATCCAGCAATCCCTATCCCCGCCTGATTCCTCAGGCAGACCTCTGCTGAGCAAAGTTCATGGCATGAAAGAGAATCATCTCTGTACCCAGATCCAATACTTTGTTGCTAATACAACTGCAACATTCCAGAAATGAATCTTTCCCCTGTCTGTCAAGACCCATCTATTCTAATTCTTCACCCTGATCTTTAAAAAATACAAAAAGGACCAATTATCCTCTGAGTTAGTCGGTGACTCATTTGTACTCAATGAGGAATTGCACACACAGTCACACAACTCCTCCAACAGCAAAACTGGTGCTGACTATTAACCTAGATCAATAGTCTCAACAGAAAAGGTCAAAGGTCCAATGGGCTCTGGGAACCCCAGACCACATTACTCTCCACCTTGACCAACTTGACAGACAAGCTCAAATTGCTCAGGCTGTTTCCTTTCAGCGCATTAGCAAAGAACTTCAGAGCTTGAAACTAACAGTCCTTTTCTCTATACTAAATACTTTTTAAAGAGTAAATAATAATACACAGAAGATGACAAATAAGAACAAGGATAATAAAACAAGGCAAGGATTTTCGATGCTGACTTACTTTTCATAAAGGAATATACATCATCTTGCATATTTCCTCTATAGGCTTCATTTCCTAATAAAAGAGATTTGTGGGGGACTCTGCTGAATGACATAGGGAGATATTTTTGTCAGAGTAAGAGCATACTCTACAGTATAACGAAGTATCCCAGCCCTGAGTTTTGGGAGACTCTTGCCATTGAACAAAGGCCCGTTGGCATTAAAGATTACTCAGAAACTTAACACATTTCCACAAATTTAGTGGCTTAAAACACCACAAATGGATTATCTTACAGTTCTATAGCTTAGAAGTCTAACACAGGTTTCATTGGACTAAAATCAAGGGAGGGGCAGGGCTGGGTTCCTTCTGGAGGCTTTAGGGCAAATTCCTTTCCTTGCCTTTTCCAGCTTGTAGAGGCCACCTGCATTCCTAGGCTCCTCCATATTCAAAGCCAACTATATTGCATTTATTTCTTTGACCATTTTTCCTTAGTCACATCTCTCTCTGAGTCTCCTCTTTGGCCTTTCTCTTCCACTTTTATTGACCCTTTTAACTACAGTGGGCCCACCCAAACAGTCTAGGATAATCTCCCTATTTTAAAGTCAGCTGATTAGCAACAATAATTTCACAACAAACTAATTCCCCTTTGACATATAACCTAACATATTCACAGGGATTAGGATGTGATTATTATTTCTTTTTAAAAATATTTTTATTAAAATATAGTTAACATACCACATTATACTAGTTTCAAGTGTACGCCAGAGTTATTCAGCATTTATATACCTAAAGAAGTGATCACTATTAAGTTCAGCAACCATCTGACACCACACAATGCTATCACAACACTATATTTCCTATGCTGTACACTAGAATATAGATATCTTTGAGGGGCCTTTATTCTGTCTATAGCACTTCCCCATTACTCCCAAGGCAAAACGGAGGACCAGTCTCTCTCCTACCAAACCTTCCTTTGATGGCTAGTTCCACTTAATTTCACGTGTCTATAAAGTTTTGGTCTAGATCTAACTGTGCTCCCCACCACCCTAGGGAGGGTCTTGGATACTTTTAAATGATCACTGGGCAAGACTAAGTTTTAATGGAAACTATATAAGCCTTAAAAGAAACACAACTGCTGACAAGTGAGAATTTCAGTAAATAAATATATTGCCCACAAGACAGGTAATTATATTTTAAACCACTAATGCCAGTAAACGTAATACAAAACACAATGTAGCATGAGTACTAAAAATTTGGAAAGGTTGATGGACTTTTGAAATCATTTTTATGGGTAGTTTATTTTCTTCTTCCTTAGCACGGAAGCATAAAAAATGTATTCAATAAATAAGCAAACAGAAGGACAATCAATCTAATATCAAAGTGACTAGAGAGTTAATGCCAGGTCTCAATTTGTATGCTGACATTCCAGAATATAGAGGGCTGGAGGTCAGAGACTCTGGGTAACCTCTGCATTAAAAACCCCTTTGTGTTATCAGGGAGAAAGACAGAACCTTCTCTATTCTATACAAAGGGATAGATTTAAAGTCATAGTCCTCCCAAAACTCTACCTATAAAAAGTTTTATTCCAAACTCCAGGCCACACAACACACACACACATAATCAGTACTCATACTGAGGAATTAAAACAAAAATGCACACTACCTCCCAATATTTTCCAAAAATGTTTCTAATCACAGAGAGGTAAATTCAAAATTCTCTCTATGTGACAATAATTTAAAAGGCAAAAAATGAAAATAGACAAGTCCATTTGTGGAAACTCATTGTATACCAGGCATTTTGCACATCTTATTATTTGATCCTCACAACAATCTGCAAGGTGTGTGTCAGGATATGACATAACCTCTAGGAAGCTAAGAAATTACCTGAAATATGACATCTAATTAATACATGGTATAGTTGAGATTTGAACTCAGGAGCATCTGCCTCTAAAGATTAGTCACATACCATAATATCACGCTGACTCCCAAACTAAGATGTGTAAAAAGTGTTCTGAACTCAATATTATATAAAATATGAAGCAAGTATTAGTAATATAACTAAATGTAGGCACAGGAAAGGAGGACCTCTTCATTTTGTCTGTAATTAGACCTCAATTATTCATGTTACAGGTCCTTACAATAGTAATTAAACATTCCTTCCTTTGTATTATATGTGTTTTCAAACTGCTACAAATGATTGTTGGTCAGCAGCCTTTGCATCTTTTGTCATTTTACTGCTAATGATCCACAGACATGGACAGCCAATGAAAATGCAGATGGTCCTATGGAACACAAACCACGGCAATGACATACAATTTAACTCTAATTTAAAGCGTGCTTCTTAACTTCTGGGTGTCATTCCACCATTCCTTTATAAGGCTACTCATTTTCAAGGAAGGCTGTTCCCCAAAACAGAGCAACAGGCCCCACATGCGTTGTACGGCCATTCAGATGCATACGATGTTCCTGAACATATCTTTAAGCAGATGCATTTAGCACATGCTTCCTAATGGTATCATATGTATTTATGAACTGTCTCCTCCTAGATGGCAAGCTCCTTGAGGGCAAGTGCCACACCTGATATCCCACCTTATTAGCTGTACATCACAGAGTAACAATCCTATCGTCATGTGTATATAGCATTGTGCAATCTATAAATCGCTCTTATAGATAAACCCCCTAACTACATTGTGACATTTGCCACATCTTCCAAATGAGGCTCCAGAGGCTAAGCAATTAGCTACAATCACAAAGTAGTAGGCAATGTTTTCTTCTTCCTCACACAGAAGTATTCATATCTGTCTTGCATTATTTTCTTCTGCCAAGATTTTTATAACAAGGTTAATGCCTATTGAACTTTTTATTAAAGTAAATATTATATATTTATATAAATATTATACATTATATATATGGTTTATATATACAAGTGCAAGACACTGTCCTTAGAGCTTTATAAATATTAACTGATTTAATCCCCCTAACACCCCCATTAAACAGTGCTGATTTTATCCCCATTTTACAGATTAAAAAAAAAACTGAGGCACAGAGAGATTAATTCATCCAAAATCACAGGACAGTTAATGCCAGCAGAGATTTTAATCTAGGAGGTCTGGCTCTGGAGTCTGTGCTCTTAACTTATTTTGCACGGCCTGAATAAGAATCTACAAAGATCCTTGCTCAGGATATGTAAGCAATTGTTCAACAAGGGGGAGAAAACTGTGTTTATGCCTCCCTTTGTGATTTATTTGATTGTATTCTAAAACCTTTCTTCATGCCGATAGAACTCCATGTAAGTACTATACTAAATTTTCCTGTACTGAAGGCATATGCGATGGTTACCTTGACTGACACATAAAATAGCCAAAACAAAATACACTAAGACTTGAGGATTTTTTGTTTCATGAATTAGAGACATAAAAGGATTGCCAAGGCATGAGAAGTGTTATAAGCTCACATCTGTAAGTCTTTCTTGGAGATTTTCATATTTCTTATATAAGAATGTTCCCTGTCTTAACTATTTCAGTGTTCACTTTATATTGGAGCTTGAAAATTATCTTTTTTAATCTTTAATTTTCAACAACTTTTTCTTCACACATAGGCCAAGCACTTGCTTTCAATATGATGTTTAACATTTTGTATGTTTTTATTTCAGTTGTCTTGAAAACATGCAAGTAAACATGCAAACATATTGTAAGAGTTTAAAATTTGGCGTGTGTATAAATATATCAACAGGAGTTATGTATTATGTATTTCCAAGTCTATATAAATTAGATTTTGAAGAACAAGCATCACGGTACTCAGGCAAGTCATAATAAGAAATTCCATGTAAAATGTAAAAACTACCTTGAATAAATTATCCATAAGTTAACACTCTCATTAAAATGACATATTTATTATTTCTAGGTTTGTGACATTCCTTTAATGCACTCTAACTGTTCTAATGGCACATTAAGAAACCATTTCAGTTCCCCCCGCCCATTGGAATTAGCAGACTTTATTTATATTTGAGCTAAAATAATTTAAAATAATATAACACAAAACATTGACCTAAAATAATTTAAAATAATATAACACCAAACAATCACCCATTTCCCAATGTAGAATACCATTTTCTTCCCAGGAACATTTAATTAAACAGGATATAACTTTAGTAATTATTTTTGCACAGAATGACTTTAAAATTAATAGCCAACTGTTAGGACTGTTTAAAAATTGGGAGACTGACAATCAAAACAATCTTAAATGCTTTGTTTATGTGATGAAAAGGAGTGATCCTTTAATTCCCTCACACATTAAACTGATTTTACAGACTTTCTGTACTGGTGTTTAACATAGTCAAGTGCTTGAGGTTACATAAAATAAACAATCTTGAGATCTTATTGCAAATGTTTGCAATTTATGATGTAAACTGATTTGTGAAAAAATAACAGGATCCCATGTCACTGAAGCCAAAAAGGCATTTTTTAGAAATCAAAATAGTTCAGAAATTTGAGCATTGCATTATACTAAAGTATTACCATCTGAGTATCTAAAAAGTTATAAATCTGGAGGAAAACTCAAAATAGCTATTTATCAGTTCAGCTTCAAGCAAAGGCCTGTGATCTCACCGGGCATCTTGTTATCATAGGGTCCTTAACATTAATAATGTCTTGAATAATATCTTTTAGCGCAGTTTCCCCCAGTCATGAATTTTGCAGCTCGCTCCTGAAGGCTTTGCGCACCCTGAAAGATTTGGAGGGAAGGGGGACGGACGAGGCAAACTTTTAATTAATTATTTATTACGATTATTGAGTTTTGACCAAAAGAACACGTATGTTGAACCTTATTTGAATTTGAAGGGAAGACCCTGGGGACCCCTTCTCGGGTGGCTCTGGAAACTCGGGCTTTGGAACACTATGGAAAGTTTGGGTCGTGGCGCTCCAGAAAAGTTGGCCCTGCGCGCGAGTGTGTGGGAGACTGGACCCGAGTGACCGCCAGAAAAGGCAGCGTCGGTCCTGGCTGAGCCTCTGCAGAGCGGACGCGGGAAGAGGCGAGGACGCCCCCGGCGCCTCTGACTCGTGCTCACCACAGGCGCAAGGTTCAAGTCCGGCGGGCGCGGCCCAGAAACTTTGGCCTTTCTCGCGCGGGGGGCCCGCTTGCTTCCGCGGGCTCCTCCGCACCCGCGCTCGCGCCGCGCCCGAACCCCGCGGGACACCGCGCCCAGCCCACCTGGGTCCTGCCGCTCGGAACGTCCCCGGCCGACCGAGGCCACGCTGCCGCGCCCCCTTCTCGGTGCGGGGCGCCGAGCCCGCCTGGGTCCGGGCGCACCGCCCCCTGTGACCTCAGGCTTCCCCCGAGCTCAGCGGCGGGGACCGGCTGTGCACTTCGTTGGCTGCGCCCACCGCCCGGCCGGAGTCGGAACCGCCAACTCCCCGGGCTCAAGTTCTCCCTTGACCTTCGACCTCCCTCGAGTTGCTCCGGGAAACGTCCGAACCCGCTTTGGGGGCTGGATGAGGATTGAGACTTGGAGCCCGCTGGGTCGGACCTCCGGCCCGGGCGCCGACGGGAGCTCGCCCGAGGCCACTCGGCCGAGGCCCGAGGCTCGGCGCGGCCGCTTCAAAGCGCACCCCGCCCCAGGCAGATGTTTATTATGAAAACTAGGGAAGCTCGTCAACTGGGAGACCCTCAAAGCCTGAGCGCTGACTGCATCCCAAGTCCTGGTCAATGATCTTTGAAAGCTAAAGATAAATAAAAACGAATCACCCACAGAGTCGCGGAGGAATAGCTCAATCGGGGTGGGGGTGGCCGGGCGGGGTGCGGGGAGTGCGACTGGAGCACGCGGGGCTTTGTCTGGGGGTTGGGGGGTTTCCTCTACGCGTCCTCTGACCCAAAGGGGGCCCCAAGGGACACTCCGGATACCGTCAATTTTCGCGGGGGGAGGTGCCCCCCACTTAGAGCCCGCGAGGGAAGAGAAGTTCCTGTCCCGACCCTTGCCAGGGCCGAGCCCTCCCGGTCTCTACGTACCCCCAAATAGGCAGCGCCTTCGAGCTTTACAAGTGGGATTTCTTCCCGGAGAGGGGCCCAAGAGGAGGAGGGGGTGGAAGGACTCTACGCTGTTCTGAAGATGGCTAAGACCCGGCTTGTCCTAAACACGGTCCTGGCTTCTGCCTTTTCCTAAATTTAACCAAAGAAGCTGTTGCGGGCCAAGAGCTAAACTGGAGTGGGAGGTTGGGGGATCCGCCTTTCCCAGGCCTCTGCCCCACTCCGCGGCTCTTGCCCTAATCCCAAAGCATCATCGCCTGCCCAACCCCGGGGAGGGTCGGTGACCTGGGACTGCGTGTCTATTATGCCACAATTAACCCAGGTGGATTTCGCGCCATGAGATCCCGATTTCCTTCCTCTTCAAAGTGTCCCCCAAATAAACTTCACGGGTGAAAGCGCAGCAAAATGAAGAACGAGAGTTCACCTTGGAGAAGGGGTTATTCTATTCTGTCATATTACATATTATCTCTTCCTTTATTGACTTGCTGTAAAATCCATCCGTTTTCTATACTGGGTGGATAAAATGGGGACTGGGTGGGGTTCATTCAGCGCGATTGAGAGCCATAGAGTTACCATTCTCATGACTCCTTGAATGTGGCATAGTAGGAGCAAAGGCAAGCGCTTTCCAAGTTGGTATAATCGAGAGATAGATATACATTTTTCAAAAAGTAAGATGTAATGACTATCCCAGATAAATAGTAACGGGAACAAAGATGACGCGAACCCCATCAAATGAAACAATACTATTTTCATTCAGTTGATCGCAAAGTGTCTTCAATTAATACTTGGCACTTATTTAAAAGTTTTAACAGAGATGAAACCGAAACATTTTGTAACGACAATGTCATGAAATAACAGCATATTCTTCTGTTTAAATAACTTAATACACGAGAAAAAATATGGAAAATATAAATAATTTGTTTTCATGGAGAACAAATAGTTACAAAGCTCAACTGCGTACCAAAGTTCAGTTAAAAGAGCTTTTCCTCTTTCTTGTAAATTATAAGGAAAAAAAAAAACTAAGGAGGCTTTCTAGAGGCTTTCTGGGATATGGATTGCTTAGTCCAGGGTATCCCAGTTTAAACAGGTACATGAACTGAAACAAGCAAAAAAAATTACTTGAATATACATCTTTGTGAGATAAAATGCAAATGTTGAAAGTCAACCATCAGTTCACACATTATAGCCAAAATAAACTTTGTTCGTGTGTATCAACATATTTTACACAAACCTAGTGCCTGTATCGAGCTGGGTGTTAAGGTGAATGTGACAGAATAGAGAGGGGGAAATAAAGCATGGTCCTAAAACAGGACTTCAGGTAATCAGCAAGAGGGAATACAAGAAAGGGGGAGGGGAGGGGACTATCACCGAGCGCCTACGTATGTGTCAGGCACCGTGTGAGGCGCTGTACCTTCATTATTTCATTTGGTCTTCTTGTTTTCCTTTTCCTTTCCCCACATTTTCTGCCCGCCTCCGTTTTCTTAGGACAATCAGAGTGTAAAACTTTTCCCTTCGACCTTTTCCTTTGTCCCTCAAGATCAAAGGCAGGGCAAAATACATAGAGATATATCAAATTCCAGACGCTTTTGGTATTGTTTTTCATATTGCAGATGAAAATGAAGTAAGTGCATGTGAATCAAGTGGGGAGGGGGGAAGACACCATCAATGGAATACAAGTAACATGCAAGCCGGAATTTACGGTCAGCAGTCTGGACAGTTCTACCATAATTTCTCAGAGAAATCACTGTCTGCGGTATCATTTTTTGTATTATCATTTTTCTCTCCTCGTTTTCACACTGTCTTCCCTCTTCTTGCTCTTCCATTCGTGGTGGTTTTTAACTCAAAGCATCTGATTCAACGTAAAAGGAGGCCCGCCTCTCTTATCAAATTTCTCGTATTAAAGTGAACTTCGCAGAAAAAAAGGTCAGTTTCAAAACCTGTGAACTTCCCAGCTGCGTACTTTTTTCATCTTAATTCTTTAAATAAGTATACCTCTTCCTTCTGTTTTGCCTTCTTAGCCCAATGGGGGGAAAAAAACATACACTTTAAGTTGGTAACTCCCCACCCCGCCCCCCATTCTCTCGAGATTCGTCCAGGTTATTTTTCCATATTTTAAATGTATAAAATACTTTAACTTTTTAATCTTCTTGTTCCTTAGTTCTCTCTCCGATTTCAGTTTCTGCCAACTAGCAGTAAGAAATAAGTCCCCATTCTCTTTTTCTGTTTTTCTTTTTCCTTTTCTTTTTCTTTTTTTTTTTTTTTGCTCATTTTTAATTAACAAGATTTTTATTTCCTGCACCAGTCCATCATTGAAGCTTTGCCATGAGCACACTCCGCCGTCTCTGCACTTCCTTGTCCAATTTCTCTCCAGACTTCCCCAAACCTGCCCCTACAAAGCTGAATTCTAGGCCCGTGGGTAGATGAACGGTCAGTAGCCACCGAGCTGGTGCGCCTTGTGGGATCCCGGGTCCCGCGCAGAGTCCCGCCCTCGGAGTCGAGATGCCGAAGCAGGCAAGGGGAGATCAGCTGAGCGCAAAGAGGCTCGGCTCCGGAGGTCCAGAAGGGGTAACGGAGAAACAGCGGGGCACGCAGGGGGCGTAGGCTGCGCTCTGCGCTGGAGGCGCAAAGAAGGCGCTGGCGTTGGCGTCACAGACCCAGGGCGGCCGCGTGCTTTTTGGCTTTCAGTCTGAGATCCGCGATGCTGGAGTTCTTGCTGGTGGTCTTCGCAGCGGCAGCGGCAGCCACGACGGAGGCGGCAGAGGCAGAGTCAGCGGCCAGCGTGGCCAGCGGCAGTCCGAAGGGCGGCGCCGGGAACATCATGTAGGGCGCGTGCGCGGCCAGGTGCGGGTGCAGGTGGTGGTGCGCGTGCGCGACGGCGCTGTCCAGCTGCAGCTGCGCCTGAACCTGAAAGGACAAGGGCGTCACGTTGCAATGACTATCCTAGGGTGACAACAGAATAGAAACAGAACATTAACGGCGTCCACCTTAGTTCAGGAGAAGGCTGGGGCGGGGGACGGGAAAGGGACAGTTGGTTGACCTTTTCAGTCTGTTACAGAATCTGGGGAACCACAGGGATACCCCAGTGCCCCCTGAGTCTCTGCAACTCGCTCTGTGTGGCTTATCTCCCTGGGCCCGGGGGACACGCGACTGCAGGAATGTGGCTGCCCCCTCGGGAGCTGCGTCCATCCAAGGAGACGGTGCTATTTGATAAAACATCGCCCCCTTCAAAATAACAATGGTGTGTTGGGGTGTGTTGGAAAAATGAGGAGAGGGCCATTACCCTCCTCTCCTGATGTTGTCATACACCTCTTACCTCGCTACTAAAGCACTAAAGTACCAACGAGCAAACCATGAGACCTTGTAAGTCACTTAGGAAAGTTACTGCATCTTCATCACAATTAGCACAATTGTTAGTACATCCACGCTTTATTGCTATAAGAATTACCTGGGGATCTTGTTTAAATGAAGATTCTGATTCAGAAGTTCTAGGTTGGGGACTGATATTCTGAATTTCTAACACTCTTCCAAGGTGCTGCTAATGCTGCAGACCTGCAGATCACCTTCTGTATAGTAAGGGTCTCCTTTTAAGACCATCCTTTCTCTTTCTCCAGTCATTTTTTTCTGACTTCAAAAGCCTAGCATCAAGATACCAGAGACCTGTGGTGCCAAGAAAGCTAAGATCTCCCTAACACTAACCCTCAACACATGGGTGCACCCACGTGTCTCCCTAGTCCAAGGCACTGACAACTGAGAGCTAATTCATGACTTCACAGTCCTACCAGGCAGGAATCCTGGCTGAGGATGAGGTAGGTCAGGCACTGGGTGGGAAACAATTGTGCCCTTAGGCGTGGAGAGTGGGGAGTTCAGAGCACTAGGATTTCCCAGGATTAAATCAGTGCTGCAGGCTGTCCTTTTAAAATGTAATCTTAAAGGTTTCTTTATGGCTAAGAAAGGTTTGCAGAGGCAGGGCATCCCTGGGAAGACCAAGACAAGGCTTCCCTCTCTACTAGAGATGAAGCTTTGTTTGCAGAGACAGCTTTAAAACTTCAAGTCTGAGTTGGGAGTACTTTTATTTATTTCTTTTTCTTCTGTCAGAAACAGTTAATGTGACTAAGAGGTAGAAAATATCTAAAAAAAAATATATTTAGAGAGTTGCCTGAGAAACACCAGAACATTAACCTCTGTATTGCATCTGACAAAATCTTAATCAAAAAGCCTTTTTTTCCTCTCCTCAAGCTCAATCTTTAGTATATTTTTAAAGGACCGATTGCTGCCCTCAAGCTTTTGTGGGTTTTCCATGAGGACAGAAAAAACTAGACATGTAGGCCCTGAACACTCTATAGGTTTTTAAAGGGGAGTTGGTCCACTATATCATCTCAGAATTGATTCTTCAACTGAACTACACCAACATTGGGGCTCAGAGAGAGGGTGTTTTCAACAGTTCAAGCAAATGACTAGGTCTTTTTTACAGTTAATAACAGGTTTAAACTGGGCTGTACTTGCCTGCTGAAATGGCATCCTTAAAGCACCTACGTTGACATAGGGTGCAACTCTACAAGCTTCAAACTGGCTGGCAGCCCCTATGAGAACACCTGTAAAAAATGAGGAACAAAACCCAATAATGTAAGGTTAATATTTTCAGCATTGTTTCCCAGGGTTCCAAATGGTACCAAGATAGAATTAATTCCTTGGGAAATTGACTGTCATCTTCCTAAACTGCTGCAATAACTGAAATAAATGTTATTTATTCCTGAACTTTAGGACTCTTATTCTGCCGTCAGAACAGATTTTTAAAATAAAGACCATGGTAATCTTTAAGAAGATTTTTCTGTCTTTGTAATAACAATATTCCTCATTCTCTTTCTACTTAGAATACCAAATGATCTTTGTCTGAGAAGCATACCTTTATGGAGTTGGTTTTCTTGTTTTCTACATTTAGCTCTTCGATTTTGGAACCAAACCTACAAATTAGATGGAAAAAATAAAATCTAGATGTTATAATTCAAAATTATTTTAATTACAAAAGTATGATAAAAAAAAGAGATAGTGTTTTACCCATGGATTGGGAGATATAGCAAGCAATTTTTGAAATACATAGAACAATTTCAATTTTCAAAGTTAAAAATGTAAATGAATTACAAAAAAGATTTTATAGACTTTTGCAAGATAAATTGTTTTCTGATAAATTACTATTGGTCCTGGTTTCATCTTTCCACATTACAGAGTTCCCAAGGCCTAAAACTCTCTCCCTGATACTTGATACCAAAGTGATAATGGGTTTCGATGTTTGCCCAGTGAGACCTGAGAAAAATGTGCTCATTAATAGCCTGTAATATTAATTAGCTTCATCTTCAAGAAAAACCAAACACCAAAGCAAATAGTGATATTTTTTTTTCCCTGAAGGTGGGGGGAGGGAAATAAGAGTGGAGGAAGAGGTAATTAGTGTCATAAAAGCTCACTACAAAGAAGTTTAGAGTTTCTCTGTTCCTCTGTGCAGCAGAGTGTAACACAGTAACAGAATAATTGTATTATTATCATGATAATCTAATTTGCTTCTATAGAAAAAACCACGCTCAAAGTTAGATAAAGCAGCATCCAGAAAATAGCTCAAAAAATTACTTTTAAGTATGAAAAAATAAAGACCAGCAGTAAAGTTCACTTCTTATGAGAAAAAAATAACATTCTGCAAAAGGGAAGTGGGGTATGAATCAAGTGACTCCTGGATACTATTTTCTCCCAGATATTACCTTCTTAAATAAACTTGCCAACTTTTAGAGACAATATGACAGATTTTTTAAAATTCAAATAAAATTTGCTTTTATACTCTAATAATACATCATTATGTTCCAATAATACAGCATATTGACTGATTCACAAATTCATGTTAAAAAAATGAAAGTAAAATATTGCTTCTGAGCTTTGTCTTGTTTTTAAGAGCAAATGTCATAATCAATGTAAATCTTCAAAAATTCCCCTGGTATTTAGTGTAATAGAAAGGTAGATTTCATGCCAGGGTGGCATCCTTTGTGTAACTCACATGGCCTGAGGCTTCTTGCCTCTTTTTCCCCCTAGTAGAGTTGGAACTGAGATACTAATGCTCATAACTGTAATAATTAACATCATTTCTTTAAGGGGTTGCTGAGTCTCTAGAGATCTCAGTACACAGAGCAAAGCAGGAGAGGCTTAAAAAGGAAGGCTCTGCTGTTGATGCTGTGATGACCAAGGCAGCTTATTATTACTTTTCCCCTTCAACTTGACTGCTCTGTTTTTGTCCTGATCCTATTACAAGATGCGGGGAAGCCCCATAAGAATTGCATAGTTCGCTGCAGATGGTGGTCTCTGCGTCCAGAGACCCAGGGAGTATCTGTTACAGTGATACTTTGTAACAGCTGCAGATGTTCAGGCCTAAAACTGCTCCATGTGTTCAAACAAATAATGACCATCATTTTCTCCTATCTTATTATTTGAGCGGAAATACAATCTGAAACATTTAAATTTGTTCTCCATAAACCTAGAATATGTACCCATGTATGTTTATAAATTTTCACCTTACATTCACCGGCACAACCAGTATAGAAAATCTACTCCAATCCTCACTTCATCGGGTATGGCACTTGCTGGGGGTTACACTTTGGAAATGCCAATATTAAGATCTGTGGGTTGTTTTAAAATCAGGTTTCTGTAGGTTCAGGTTCACTGCCTTGGTTAAGTGAAGGAACAAAGAGTGACCAGAATGCATTTATTTCTCCACTGTTTCACACACAGTTTGAGATCAACCGCTAATGGCAGACTGTAAATTTCTGCATTTAACAGTTGCTAATTTTCTTTATAGTCCCTACATCTATAAACTTAATTGGCATATCCGCTTGGCAAACCTAGACCCCGGAGCAGATCCTCCAGGAAACCCAACTCCAGTGAACAAAATATTCGTTGTAACTTTTAAGGCATCCAGAAGATAAAACGTTTTCTGTGGGATTTTTTTTTAAGGCTTATAAAAGTAGGCCCATTAGGATTAAACCACATTAAAGGCACCGTGAGGCGAGGGGGGTGTGGTTTATAGAAACTCTGGGAGCAAGCCCAGCACAGCTTTCTTCTGCTGGGAACATATGTTGGGATGGGGAAAAGGGAAGGGGGGCGGGTTATAAGACTAAGGTCTGCTTTGGAAAATAAGACCTCTTGTAAAGACATCCCTTCCCTTCTCACCTCACTCCAGGCACTTGAACTCACACCCTTGGTGTGTGTCCCCCAAATCTCCTCTCCAACCCCAGGCATGCTCCTCCTTCCCTGGGTCCAGCCTCGACCAGTTTACAGCCCGGTTACCTGCACTCGGGCCTCGGACAGCCCCAGACGTTGGCTCAGTTCTTCACGCATAAAGGCGTCCGGATAGTGAGTCTCGTCAAAAAGCCTCTCCAGCTCGTTGAGTTGTTCCAGGGTGAAATTGGTCCGACTTCGCCTCTGCTTGATTTTGGTCTGGCCTTCGTCCTCCATCCCTTTCGCATCCTCTTTGCGATCCTTCAGCTCCGGGGACACTGGAGTGGGCACCACGAACAGGGCCACACGTATGTCCACGCATGCACACAGCAACACACACAGCAACACACACACACACACACACACACACACACACACACACACACACGGATAAAAAACAACACAGTAAATCCCATTACCAGATTTGTCTCAAGAAGGATGGAGGATCCTGCCCCCTCCCGGAGTTCCTGTCCAGTCCTTCGCCCTGCCGGGAGGAAAAGGATCCTCCAGGCGCGCCAAGATCAACTCTGGGTGGCCGCCCGCGGGCAAGATGAGCTGTTCACCCACCCGTCTCCTCTGCAACTGTGGCCTCAACTCACCTCCTCACTATCCACCCCACGGCTCCCTGCCCTCCCCCGAGAACACCAAATCCATTCCACTCACCCTCTCGTGCACTCACTCTCTTCCACGCACAAACAAATCAAAAGCGCCGCGCCCCGCCAGTCACTGAACGCGGTCTCGGCAGAAGGGCGCGGCGAGGCCACGCACGGGCCTCTCACACCCGCGGTTCTCAGAGTGCTGGGCAGTTCTCCTGCCAGCTCTGGCTGTGGATGGCTCTCTGTCTCTCTCAAACTTGCTGGTCAAATTTGGTAACAATTGGGTGGAAGGGTCTCAGCAGGAGAACAAGACCCGTGTGCTGCGCGGTGCTGGAAGCCGCATCCGCAGGCACTGCGTGCTGACCCAGGGCTCCCGCCGAACCTCGCGGACAACCCACGGACCACCAGGCAGTCCCCGTTCCCCCGGCCGGACCCGGGTCGCTTGGGCAGAGGCAGCCACGCCATGTTGGCGGCCTGGAGGGCTCACCGCCCACGCCGGGCCAGAAGGCAAGAGGCAGAAAACCAGCCTCCTGTGGCCCTCGGAACAGACCGCTGCCTCTGCCCTCTCTTCTCTCCCCATTAGAAAGGCTGACTGGGCCCTAAATGCTTAAACCCGCAGAGATCAACAGGTTCAAGCGGAACATTCGCGATCCTCGGTTTCTATTGGTTACTCAAAGCCTTTTCATGCATCCACCAGCTCGGGTGTTTAATAAAATATGCATTTTTCTACTCTGGGTTTGCACACATCCGTTGCTACTTTGCTGTTCCTCCTTCTCCCTTTAAAAACAGGAGCCCTGGAAGTGTGAGCATACATAGATACCCGAGGGCTATGAATACACACACACACACACACACACACACACACACACACACACACACACACACCAAGGGGCAGTGATCAAGGGAGCCCGTATCAACATAAACTGCCCTCTGGAACCTTTGTCCTTTGCGCTTGAGTTGGAGACTTGTATTTTTAAGGCGTCAAAGCTGAGTTTGGATAGTCGAGGCTGTTCACAGTTTTTCCTAGCCCAAGTTCCTGATTAGTATGATTGTTGAAAATCATTTCTGGAAGAACTGACCTTCAGAGAAATTAATACTTGCCCTGAGCTTGGAAATCAACAATCCCAGAGCTGTGTCTACCCGAGGTTCAGACTCTAACCTCGCTGTCCTGCGCGCTGGCTTACCCAGGGCCCGGAGCTGCTGCTTCACGCTCGGGAGACTGCACTGAGCGGTCAGACAATTATGCCAACACTTCTAAATTTAAGAGGAGCTGGTACCTGGTGAGGGGAAGAAGAGGCTCTAGATCTCAGGCCAGCCTGGCATGCTTACTATGCTGATCTTAAGCATTGCGGGCATTTCTAATTCTAAGAGTTCGTTTTGTGGACATGGCCCTTCCTCCGGGAAGGAAGTGGATAACATTTTGGCAAATATTCGGAGCCAAGGTACTAGGAAAAAATTTCCACTGACAGTATAATGAAATTTAAATACGAAAACACACTCTCTAGATTCTGCCAAAGGGAGGGGTGAAAAGGCTTTGTCTAGTTTGTGTCAGTAACAATGGATACCTCTCAAACTTTTGGGGCTTCAAAGAGAAAGATGTCCATATTTCCAGCTGATTAATAGACTTAATATAATCTCCATTTCGCCCCCCAAATGTCCACTTATTGGCCTAAATAGGAACAGACCGTGTTATAAACAACTTAATTGCTTGCTTAAATATGTGATTCTACGCATGTCACATATTTTCTTAATTGAAAAAACATGGCAGCACACCAGTTACTGCAGGGACCAAGTGCCAAATTAATTTTATTGTTAAGCTCCTTTGAATTGGTACAGGACACTCACTCCACCATTTAGATAAAGCCGTTTACTAGCACTTTGTTGGCACCAAAGGATTTTCCCCACACAAAACCAGAATAGTGGGTGATGAGAAGCAGTAAAGGATCGTGTAAATACTGAAAACCAAACCAAACCAAACCAAACCAGCCAACCAACCAACCAACCAACCAAACAAACAAACAAAAAACACACCAAAAAAAGAGCCTAACGCGTCTCCCAAAGAGAAACAGCGTAGCCTGGACCTCAGCCTGCCTTGGCCTCATTCTACCTTCATAGCTGAAAGAGAACGGGAAGTTTTGGTCCCCAAGATTCAGGGATCCAGGGTCTTCGTAGAGTTTGAGTGATTCTTAGCGGCGGTCCCAAACCTGCGGATGACCCAAGGGAGGACTCAATCTTTCTCCCTCTTCCAATCTTTCCCTGTCTGTCTGTCTCTCTCCTTTCCTCCTCTCTCTCTCTTTCTCAGGCCTAGGAAAGCAGTTCTCGCAAACTCGGTACTGGATGCTAACCGTAATCCCGCCGCCTGCACCCGGACCCGCACTGGGCCCCGCGAACTTCCCATCCTCCCGCGGACCGTCCGGGCTGCTGCCCCATCCTCTGGCTGGTGAAAATGCGTTTTAGTGGAATGGGACCAGCCAGAGCATCTGAGAAGGGCGCGCGCAAACCCCACACGCCCCCCCTCCCCACACACACTTGGACCCCACCCACGACCGTGCACACCACCGGACCCCTACTCCTCCATCATCACTCTAGCTTCCAAACTGAGATCCAAGGGTCCTCTCCGCAGCCCGCCCCCAACCCGCTGGGCCTTGAGGTCCTCTCCCGCTTAGGAGGAGACAAGAAGGCGGGAAGGGGAACCGGTGCCGGGAGTCAGGCCGTTACCCTCGGTGAGCCGTGGGCTGCCTGGCTCCCTGCTTCTCTCGGCGGCGCCCATGTCCAGCTCCCGGACGGGAGAGCGCCCTCCTCCAGCTCCTCCGCCTGCTCCTGCTCCTCCTCCCGCACCTCCTCCGCCGCCTCCGCCTCCGCCTCCTCCGCCGCCGCCTCCTCCGGCCGCCCGGACTGCCGGGCTGCTGCGGTCGTCGCGGCCCGGTTCCGCGCAGCCGGTCGGCTCCTTAGCCCCGCGCAGCGGCCCGCTCTCGAGCACCTCCCGGTAGGTGATCGCTTCCTTCTTCTCCTTCACTTTCTGGTCAAAAGACTTGGAGACGAATGCTGTAAGTTCTTCCATCGCCGCCGATGCCCGACAGCCCCGCACTCAACCTCTCGCAGCCGAGCCCCGCTCTTTTTTTCCTTCTTCTTTTTTTACTGCTCCAACCCCCCCAATAATAACACATCAATGGGCAGGGGGTGGGGGAGGAGAGGGAGGAGGAGGAAGAAGAAGAGAAGAAAGAAGAGAAAGAAGAAGTAGAAGGAGGAAAAGAAGAAGAGGAGGAAGAGGAGGAGGAGGAGGAGGAGGAGGAGGAGGAGGAGGAAGAAGAAGGGGGAAGGGGCGGGGGCCGGCGGAGGGAAATGGGAACTGATGCTTCCCCACCGGAGCGCGCTTGTTCGATGTTAAGATCTTTGACAATTCTTCCTGCGGAGAGTTCAGATCTGATAGCAACGCTGCGCTTGAAGTCTCACTATTTATACTTCGCAAAGGCGGCCCCTTGTTCTGAGTAAATTACCTCCCTTCGCAACTCGGAGTGAGCCCCTTCCCGGGAAGCACCCGCGCCACTACCTGGGGGTGGGGGAGTGGGGGTTACGGGGGCGGGGGGAGAGAGAGAGGGAGAGAAAGGAGAGAGAGAGGAGAGAGAGAGAGAGAGAGAGAGAGAGAGAGAGAGAGAGAGAGAGAGAGAGAGAGAGAGAGAGAGAGAGAGAGAGAGAGA